>JARQOD010000001.1:809426302-809514079 GCA_033576555.1 Oophaga sylvatica
GGTTTGCTGTGATATCATATATTTTTAATTGATTTCAGTGGTCAAAAAAAATATCCACCAATAAGAAGAACACATTTATTTAAGACTATGTTTACATTACATGTTTGGCCGTTCTTTAGCTAATTCCACACTGCTCATAGACGTGAAACTTCCAGACAGTTTGCACGGATGATCTAAAATGTTAATGCAAAGTAAGCTGCTTGCAGAAGTTTGTGCAGCTTTAGGAGAAAGTGGGATCTGGCTGTCAGACACAGCCGGACTCCCCAGAGAGAAGGCAGAGATGGGTTATTACCATCTCTGCTTTTCTGATTTTCGCACACACAGCGCTGAACAATCGTTGTATGTACAGTATATGAATTGTCAGCACTGAATTTCCCCTGTAACCTCTCTACCAGCCTCAGTTGCAGGGAAAATCAGCAATAGATTAATATGTTAAGATCTTGTAAGACCTTATGGGGAGGTGGGGGGCACAGTGGGTGAAATAAGTACAAAAAAAAATAAGTACGGTAAATAAAAAAGCAAAGGAGAAAAAAAACAAACAGCTAGCCTGAATTGCTAATCATGCACCACACCTGTAAAAAAAAAATATATATATATATATGTCCAATATATAAAAGTAATTTCTACTGAAAGCCAAACACAATTTAAATTTTTTTAGCGGTCCCTTATGGTCATATAAAACGTGAAAAATATTCACGTATTCCTATTTCTCCCTGATATCTGCTGTGCTGCTGCTGCAAAAAGAAAATATTTAACCCTGTGTATTGCAAAAAAAAAGGCAAAAATTATTTGAATATGTGAATGAGAATTTATGAATGAGTCGTGAAAAGCGTATGTACGAAGAAATACGAAAATGTAACTGACCAGGAAGGGGGAAAATGGCCCGGTCCTGAGTTGGTTAATATACTGTATAAGCTCTTGATATAAATGTGAAATCAAGGCTGTGATGATGACAAACATATGCAGGAAGTTCAGCAAAGAACCAGGTTTGTTTGTGGAAGAGCTCAGTAGTGCTCGACACCGCAGCAGTCATGCATAAACCCTATTCTTTTCTGAACTTCACTTAGGACCCATAGGGGAGGACGGCTGCAGCGGATACAATATTTAGACATTAATAGGAGGTTTTCTCTTAGCATAAGCCATTAAGGTGATCACATTACAGACAAGGAGAAGTCATTTCCCTACTGCACCTTTATCCATTTTTCTATTTAAATAGGTTGTCTACAACTTTTACATTGATATCCCATCAATAGGTCATCACTGTCTGATCGGCTAGGTCCGACTCCCGGCACCCCGCCGATCAGCTGCTATTGTTGGCTGCTGGCAGGAAGTACTCACTTGCCGAGCTGCTCCGCTCACTTGTAGTGGCCACCGCAGGGTGCTACACAGCCGCCTCTTATTGATTTGAATAGGAAGTGGATGTACAGTAGCAAGTCCCGGCCACTATAAGTAGACAGAGCAGCTCAGCAACTGAGTACTTCCTGCCTATGCCGGCTCGTGCAAATCATGTTATCACGCTCACAAGGGCATGATAACATGCGAAGAGGGCCGACTAGTCTGGTGAAACGAACGTCCCATTGACTAGTCAAAGGCCTAATTTAGTATCAGAAAAATGGAGCTTATAAATACTTTTTTTAAACATGGATTTTAAGTGATTAAAATTATGAAGGGCTTGTAAGGCAGGGAATTTAGTAATGCATATATGAATGCCTCTGGGTTGGAGGGCATGGGGGACATGGCTGGTTCCCTTTAAAATCGTCCTAAGCTTTCTAATTGGTTTTTATGACGCATCTGTTAAATGGTTACCACTGTTGTGCATCTGTCATTTAAAAGCTATAAAGACCATCCTTTACTGGATACATAATGAAAAGCTCATAATATCCACATTTACTGAATGCCATACAGTGGCATCTGTTACCCATAGGATCCTTGTAAAAAATAAAAACAATACCTTATAATATACCAAATACAGTAGCTTAGTACAATACACTTCCATACCTTTTGTCCATGTGATAATGGATCTACTGCCTTACCCGCAGGCTTTCTAAATTTCTGTGTAAGATCTTCACATCAGATTACTTTCAATGGATTCATCTTTTTTTTTTGTTTTTGTTTTTTTAGTGCCACCAAACAAGGTCCACGGAGGTTAATAGAATAAGAGCTCGAAGAATACTTCAAGAAAAAGTTGACTTTTTCTATAAAAGAGAAAGCAGCGATATCTTCAAGCAAAAAGAAGATGCCGAAAAGAGAAAACAAGAGAAAAGGAAAAAAGCCAAAGACAATTTAGAAAAGAAAAAAAATTTCAAAGAGATGCAGAACTTAGAAATAAAGGAGTAGATTGTTGTACTGTAATAGCCATCGCTAGAGATAATTGATACTTATTGTTGGGTGGGTATACGGTTACAAAGGAAAGCTTTCTCAAGTTTCTCCTTCAGATGTTGTCGTTACAATTCTTGATGCAGAGACAAAAATCAAGGAATAATAATACTAATATTGCTGCCACACTGATGGGTTAGGGCTACGTTCACATATATACAGTGTGTTCTGCTGGCTGTATACTCCTGAATCACAAAATACTGTGCTCAGACTTCTACTAAAAGTGATGACGTGGTAAGAAAATGTCTTTTGACCACGTTCTGTCAGGTTTACGTCATGTTGTCTTTATTTTGTTTTTTCTACATGCAAAAATCTTAGTTGCCCACCACTCTTTTTGGTTCCAAAAAATGTATGGAAGACGTATACTTTTTTTTTTCTCCATTATTCTCAGTGAGACGTATTAAAACATATGGTAGCATGTTTCAATATGTCTAAAATGTACATGTTTTCCTGTGCAATTACAAGCTAATTGTGGAAAAAAATTTTTTTTAAAAGGTATACGTTTAAAAAAATTAAGACCAAGATGACATAACCAATATTCAGACATTTTTCACAAATTTGCCTGCAGGCATACAGTAAACTGTGAGTCTAGTGTATAATATAGATCTGTGTGGCGAAACAACATGTTGAGTTTGAAAAGCAATCAATATGTATGGATTCATCGATAATCTGGAAACCCATTAGTGATGATGAAGTATTCTAATGACCAACATATCGTAAACTTCACGAGCTTTTCTAAAATACAATTGGAGTTTTCATTAAATATTTAATAATACAAACAAAAAAAATCAATGTATTCTATTTCCTTTCATGAGATAAATATGCATACGAGTAAGCAGTATTGCTTTTTCATCCGGTGTTTGTCCTTTTAACCCTTTGCTGGGTGACTTAGGCATACATAATGTCTAGTGAAAAACATCCAGTGAGCAATTGACAATCTTGTGACACTCATATATAGGGATAGCGTCTCATGAATATATAGCGAAACGATGTCTGGGGCCCACTTTTCACAAATAAAGAAAGCATCATACAACGAGACACGTTTCAGATTTACCTGAGCCTTTTTCAAACATACATGATTTTTAGTATTTCTATTTGTCATATAGTGATCGGCGAACCTCTGTATGTTCGGGTCCGGCAGGTTCAGTTTGGTTTGGGTACAAGAACAGTACCCAAACTCGGACCCAATTTACATGAATGGGGGACCCGAACATCCAGTGTTTGCTATGCTGTCATGTGCATGGCAAACACTGCCTTTGATCGGCGTAAAGATTAATTCCACATTTCAGAGGGCTCTGAACCCCACGCTGTCAGATGAACCCGCAGCTGTGACTGGAACTAAAATGTTTACCTCCAGTCCACTATTACTCCCATCAGTCTACGCCTGCAGTCACTGATGACAGATAGAGTAGCGCGGCTAATGGGTATATTCATCAGCCTGCAATATAAATAAATACATTTTAAAAATGACACAGGTTCCTCTGTATTTTTGATAACCTGCCAGGCAAAACTGACAGCTGCAGGCTGCAACCCTCGGCTGTCAGCGTTAGCAAGGGAGGTTATTAAGAATAGAGAGGTCCCTACACCATATTTTTAAATTATTTAAATTTTAAAAAAAATGCTTGGGGTACACCCCATTTTTGACAACCAGTCAAGCTAAAGCAGACAGCTGGGGGCTGGTATTCTCAGGCTGGTAAAGGGCCATGGATATTGTTTCCCCAGCCAAAGAATAGCAGCCCACTGCCGCCCCAGAAAAGGCGCATCTATTAGATGCGCCAATTCTGGTGCTTTGCCAAGTTCTTCCCACTTGCCCTGTGGTTGTGGCAAATGGGGTTAATATTTGTGGGGTTGATGTCACCTTTGTATTGTCCGGTGAAATCAATCCCACGGGTTAGTAATGGAGAGGCGTCTATTATTAAACTATTCAGTTTCACCTATCTTAAGGCTGTCACATTATAGAAGGATCATCTTTATTCTCATTTGCGCAAGAAAGACTAGAAGCAATGGATGAAACTGAATGGAGGAGACACAGATTAGATATTAGAAAAAACTTTTTGACAGTTAGGGTGATCATGAGTGGAACAGGCTGCCACAAGAGGTGGTGAGTTCTCCTTCAATGAAGTCTCAAACAGAGGCTGGATAGACATCTGTCTGGGATGATTTAGAGAATCCTGCTTTGAGCAGGGGTTGGACCAGATGACCAGGAGGTCCTTCCAACTCTACCATTCTATGATTCTATGATTCTATGTAAATTCTTTGAGTCTGTGCACACGTTGCGGATTTGGCCCTGCGGATCTGCAGCAGTTTCTTCTGCGTTGTACAGTACCATTATAACCTATGTAAAAAAAAAAACGCTGTGCACATGCTGCGGATTTTTCCGCGCGATTGAATCCACAGCATGTCAATTCTTGTGCAGGACCGCA
Source organism: Oophaga sylvatica (assembly GCA_033576555.1). Taxonomy (NCBI): domain Eukaryota; kingdom Metazoa; phylum Chordata; class Amphibia; order Anura; family Dendrobatidae; genus Oophaga; species Oophaga sylvatica. The sequence goes on from JARQOD010000001.1 coordinate 809,431,102, forward strand.
GCATTTTACACCTGCCATTATAGAAATCTGGCAGGTGTAACACCGCAGGAAATCCGCAGTAAATTCACAGTAAACGCAGGAGTTACATGCGGATTTAGCAAAATCCGCACGAAAAATCCGCAAGTGAATCCGCACATGTGCACTCACCCTTAAGGTAAGGGCTCGTGCACACGACCGTAAAAATCAGACAAGTGCTATCTGTCGTTTTGACAGATATCACTCGTACTCATGTTATTCCATAGGGCTGTGCACCGAGTGGTCCAAGGAAAAGAATTGCAGGATACACTATTTGCCTCTGATAAACGAAATACACTCTGCAATTCGAGTCTATGGGTCCGTGAAAAAAATCAGATCGCGCTTGGATGACATCCAAGTACAGTTTGATTTTCACGGACAGACAGAATGGAGAACCTTCTATTCTGCACAATTGGAGAAAATTGGATCACTCTCTGCTCAGAGTGTGATTAGTCTTTATTGGACCGAGTTTCTTGGATCAGACAAAAACAGTTGTGTGATCCTAACATTAATGTAACATCAGCTTCAATAAGTTGTGCAGTGTTTTGAACAAAACCGAAACTGGACTCTAGATCACTGGGTTTTTTCTGTGCCTCCAAGGCTCTGATTCATCATTAGCTATGCGCTTGGTGTTTTTTGCCTAATTTTGTGTGTTTTGCACCGTTTTTTGTTTGCACCCAATGTATTATTTAATATGTACCTTTTTAGTATTATTGCTCGCCTGTTTTTTGTTTTATTTTCTGCTTTGTAGATAAGAGTTTAGCGATTGCAGATAGTTTCACCTGATTTATCAATTGCAACTTTTTAAAAAGTCTGTGTTTTCATATTTTGGACTGCAGATGTTTTTAAGGGAATAAAAAATAGATTAGGCTATCAGATGCTGGGCATTATTCCAGAGGGCATCTGTAGTCATCGCTATGCACACTAAAATGGGTGTTAGGCTAAGCGTCCATGATTTTTCAAGTACACAATAAAAATGGTCAATGTGTTACCACTGTTTGGTCTGTTTTTACCAACATTGATTTTCACGTATGGAAAATAAAAAGATTCTCTTATCCATTTAAATATAAATCTCGGACAGCAGATGTCATCCATCTGCTGTCTGTGATTTTCAAGGAAAAATAGACTTTTTGATCATTAATGCAGATCAAATATTGGTGTTTCTGTTTTTTTGTTTTTTTTTTACTGACATACGGTCGACGAAAAAAATCACATACGTGACCATCACCGTAGATTATAATGGGTTCTTGTTCTATCCTTAAAAACACGTATGTGAAAAAAGAACATCTGAGGCTTTGACATGTACCGTATATACTCGTATGTTGTGTTTTGGTAGCTGAGGAGAATAAGCAAAAACGGCAATACACCAGAGAGGCTGGAACCTATTGGATTGCAGTACCCTGAACTAACCACACAACTAGAGGTAGCCGTGGAACGTTCCTACGTTGATCCTAGACGCCTCGTCACAGCCTGAGAGATAACTACACCTAAAGGCAGAAAGATGAAAGCAATCTGCCCCGGAGCGGATCCCCAAAGAAAATAGGAAGCCCCCAAACATGTAATGGCGGTTAGACAAGAAGTACGGACACAGACAGAAAATAGAATGAGCAAACGCTGGGGCCCAATCTGTCTAGACAGAAAAGTACAGGAAAGGATACTCACTGCAATCCAAAAAAAACCCCTAAAAAATACCAACTCTTCTGATTGCAAAAACACCTGAGATCACACGATCTCTACCACCTAAAATCAGATCTCTGGTGTAACAAAACTAATCCGCAGCCACTGAAAAAACAGGAAAAAGCAAATGAACAAATAACAGTGGCTTCAGATAAACTGAGAGGAGCACAAGCCCCCGGAGGGGACCTGGCTGACCTCCACAGAAGTGCAGGGAACAATGCAAAAAGCAAGCACAAAAATAAAAGCAGAAAATATCTTATCTGATAGCAGAAGATGCAGGCAAGACTCGGCAAACTTCAAATGAACCAGGAACCACAATTGAGACAAGAACAATTGATCACCGGCAACCATCATGGGAGGGAACCTCCCTTATATCAGACCAGTCAGCGATCCCAGATTGCCATTCCTCGCTGAAAGGCTCAGTACTGTCTGTAACCACCAGAGGGAGCCTCTGCTCAGAAACCATCTCTAGCACATTATAACACTCGTATATAAGCCGACCCCCCCTAATTTTGCCACAAAAAACTGGGAAAACTTATTGACTCGTATATAAGCTTAGCGTGGAAAACGCAGCACCATCTCACTCTACCCCTCCACCAGACCTGTCCATCAACGTCAATGGCTGCTCACTTTCCCCAGTCCCGCATGCTCGGTGCCTCGGGGTGATCCTCGACTCTGCCCTCTCTTTCAAGCCACATGTTGAAACCCTTACCTCCTCCTACAGTCTCAAACTCAAAAATATTTCCCGGATCCGTGCATTCATTGACCATGAAACTACAAAAACACTAGTGCATGCCCTCATCATCTCCCGCCTCGACTACTGCAACCTCCTACTCTCTGGCCTTCCCTCTAGCACTCTGGCACCACTCCAATCCATCCTGCACTCTGCTGCCCGACTAATACACCTGTCTCCCCGTTATTCCCCAGCCTCTCCTCTCTGCCAAGCCCTTAATTGGCTTCCTATCGTCCAGAGACACCAGTTCAAAACTCTAACCATGACATACAAAGCCATCCACAATCTGTCTCCTCCATACATCTGTGACATGGTCTCCCGGTACATACCCACACGCAACCTTCGATCCTCTCAAGATCTCCTCCTCTACTCCCCTCTTATCTCTTCCTCCCACAACCGCATACAAAACTTCTCCCGTGCCTCTCCCATACTCTGGAACTCTCTACCCCAACACATCAGACTCGCGCCTACCATGGAAACCTTCAAAAGGAACCTGAAGACCCACCTCTTCCGACAAGCCTACAACCTGCAGTGATCCTCGGTCTACTGAACCACCGCACGACCAGCTCTACCCTCTCCTAGTGTATCCTCACCCATCCCCTGTAGACTGTGAGCCCTTGCGGGCAGGGTCCTCTCTCCTTCTGTACTTGTGTGTGCCTTGTATTGCTCACGTTTATTGTACTTGTCTATATTTGCCCCTTTTCACATGTAAAGCGCCATGGAATAAATGGTGCTATAAGAATGTATAATAATAATAACCTACTGGTAAATTTCAAAAATAAAAATAGATACCAATATAAGTGAAATTAATTGAGACATCAGTAGGTTAAATGTTTTTGATTATCCATATTGAATCAGGAGCCCCATATAATGCTCCATACAGCTCATGATGGCCCCATAACATGCTCCATACAAAATACTCTTATAATGCTCCATAAAGGTTAATAATGGCCCCATAAGAAGCTCCATAGAATAACATGCCCCATATGCTGCTCCATAAAGGTTATGGCCCCATAAAATGCTCCATAGATTATGCCCCATAAAATGCTCCATAGATTATGCCCCATATGCTGCTCCATATATTTTATGCCCCATATGATGCTCCATAGATTATGCCCCCATAAAATGCTCCATAGATTATGCCCCATAAGATGCTCCATAAAATGCTCCATTGATTATGCCCCCATAATAAGCCCCATATGATGCTCCATAGATTATGCCCCCATAAAATGCTCCATAGAATAGTCCCCATATGTCAATGCTGCTGCTGCAAAAAAAAAATGACATACTCACCTCTCGTCGCTGGGGGCCAGGTGTCGGTGTCCTGAGCAGGCGCGGATACCGGTGCGCTATGGGGGACAGGTGCCGGTGTCACCGCTGGCTCAGGGCCCCAGCACCTACTTTATTCACCTGTCCCCGATCCACCACTGCTCGCCGCTCCGTCTTCCAGGTCCTCTGTCAGTGACGTTCAGGCAGAGGGCGTGGCGCGCACTAACCACGTCATCGCGCCCTCTGACTGAACATCACAGCCGGAGGACACAGCGGCGCGCAGCGGTGGACCGGGGACAATTGAATATCGCATATACTTACCGCTCCTGGCGCTGTGTCTGCAGCCCCTGTTTCTCCCACGGTCTCCGGCAGCTATTCCTTCCTACAGCGGTTACGTGGTACTGCTCATTAAAGTCATGAATATGCGCATATTCCTGACTTTAATTAGCGGTACCACGTGACCGCTGAAGGAAGGAGCCTGAGACCGTGAGAGAAGCAGGGGGGCTGCAGAGACGTTCCAGGGGGGTGAGCATGATCTGACACCCGCGCTTCCCCGCCGACCCCCTGGCGTATATGACTCGCGTATAAGCCGATAGGGGGACTTTCAGCCTTAAAAAGTGGGCTGAAAATCTCGGCTTATACGCGAGTATATACGGTACCTACTAGTTAATGGGCCATGTCCTTACACACTTGACATTTTTAATACAGTACTGACACAGTACAAACTGCATACATTATCATTTGTCATGGATTTTCTTTTTTGGTGTTGCAGATTCTCTAGCATTTGTGCAACAATTACCTAAATTAGGTTACTTGCGGCATTTTTGTCTCCTTTTGATATGTCATGTTTTAAATGAAACTGCTTTGTTTTGATACTTTTTACTTTAGCTTTGATAAGACTTCATTTGCTGATTACATGCGCTTTACTGCTACAGAAGCTCACTAAAATACATAAGTTTTCTTTTCTGTGGCTTTTCCTCATCTCATTCAAGTCTATGGGTAAAATCAGCCTGAAAAAAAAAAGGCACAAAAGAAATTGACATTGCGGATTTCAAAAATGCAACGCAGATTAATTTATGTTGCATGATAATAAAAAAAAAGCACAGTGTGCATGAGATTTCTATAAATGCCTTTCACATTGCTGAAACTGTAATACACTGCAGTTTTTGGCGTTACAAAAATACAAAGTGTCAAAAACTAACCAAATTTACATCCCATTCCCATGGCCCTCAGTCTGCTCATGTAGTCTCTTCTCAGCTTAGATTAAGTAGTAACACACAGAAAAGACAGAAATACATATTTAAAGCACAAAAGATTCACAGATCGTTTAGGCCCCAATTCATCAATACTTGCATTATGGATGATTGTCTTGATAAAGAGGTCGCTGGAGTAAAGCCCCCGTCTCACACAGCGATCTCACTAGAGAGATCGCTGCTGAGTCACTAGTTTTGTGACGCAGCAGCGATCTCCCCAGCGATATCGCTGTGTGTGACATTCAGCGACGATCAGCCCCCCTGCTGGGTATCGCTGATCGTCGCTGAATGTCCTGGACATTTTTTTGATCGCTGGTCTCCCGCTGGCAGGCACGCATCGCTGCGTGTGACAAGCGGGAGACCAGCGATCCGCTGGTAACCAAGGTACACAGCGGGTTTCCAGGCGCGGGGCTGTGCCTAGAAACCCGCTGTGTACCTTGGATACCAGCGCCCTGATGCAGGGAGCTGGTAACCAAGGTACGCAGCGGGTTTCCAGGCACCGCGCAGCGCCTGGAAACCCGACGTGTACCTTGGTTACCAGCTCCCTGCATCAGGGCGCTGGTATCCAACGTACACTGCGGGTAACTAAGCGATGTTACCTGCAGTGTCGCTGTGCTGATCGCTGCCTGATTGGCAGCTCAGCAGCGATCATGTAGCGATACACCAGCGATCCTGACAAGTGCATATCGTTGTCGGGATCGCTAGTGTATCGCTATGTGAGACCCAGGCCTAAGATGCACCAAATTAATTGATGACCGTGGCGCATCTTTCAGCTGCCATGCACCGCCACAAGAAATATATAGACCAGAATGCGTTTGTCATAAATAACACCACTTTTTTGGTATTATTCATTACTTTTTGCCACACTCCCTTTGTGCTAAGCTCTGCCTACTTTTCAAAAAGTGAGATGGCCAGGACTGTCGTAAAAGAAACAAGTCATTAAATTTCTTTGTGATAAACTTAAGACATTATACAAGCAGTTTTACTAAATAAAACTGGCGAAAACTGCTTGATGATTGTCTTGGGATTTCCAATTAATCTGATGTAATCTAATTCCAGCAATTTGCCGCACTGAAATGGCCAGAAGTGCGCAGAATGGTTACTGTGGGGGTATATTTTCATAGAAGTTCTTGACGTACCATCCAGAATATCCAGTGGGTTTTACAGTAGCAGCATTGTGGTTGAGATTTTACTAAATCTCATTCACACAGTGCAAAGAAAATACAGGTGCTTCTCACTAAATTAGAATATCATCAAAAAGTTAATTTATTTCAATTCTTCAATACAAAAAGTGAAACTCCAAAATATCAAAAATCATTATCTTAGTAAATTAGAATAATTAACAAAAACACCTGCAAAGGCTTCCTAAGCATTTAAAAAGGTCCCTTAGTCTGTTTCAGTAGGCTCCACAATCATGGGGAAAACTGCTGACTTGAGAGATGTCCAGAAGGCAGTCATTGACACACTCCACAAGGAGTGTAAGCCACAAAAGGTCATTGCTAAAGCTGGCTGTTCACAGAGTGCTGTTGTGGTATTAGCAGGTACGCAGGATGCAGTGACGAGTCGGAGACGGAGCAAGCTTTAACTATAAATTTATAAGGGTAGTTTTTGTATGGAAAACAGGCAGAAAACTGGTTCTCCACGCAGGAAACCGTACACAAACACAATATAGCAAACTGGCGAATACTCGGCGAGTGTCAGGACCTATAGGGCTGCGATATGGCCGTCCAGTGCCCTCAGGTAACAAACAAGGGTAACAGAGTGTCACTTAGCTTCTCGGACTTTCTGTGAAGTTGAGATCCGGTTGTTGTTCTTCTGTTGTCGCAGCCGCTGGGCCCAGCCGATGAGGAGCTGACGAAAGCCTCGAGTGTTCCCACACTCAGGCGCAGATGGAGCACAACAGGCCCTGGAGAAATCCTCAGGCGTAGAGTTCACCCCTCTAAGGCCTCTTTCACACATCCGTTTTTTGCAATCAGGCACAATCCTGCGAATTATTATATTGTTAAAAACTGATGTGCCGGATCCGTTTTTAGCCGGATCCGTCCTAACCTTTTTTTGCCCGGAAAATGAGTAGTAGTAGTAGTAGATTTCCAGAATCCGGATCAGTCTTTTGCCGGATTGCGCAAAAGACTGATGCGGTACCATAGACTTCTATTGTTTCCGGACGCCTGATGCGCAGCTTCAGGCGCTGTCAGGCGTTTCCGGCACAAAAAAAAAAACGTTACATGATGCGTCCTGTCCGGCCGCCGGAATTAAAATCTATGACGGATCCGGCAGAAAACGGACTAAACGCAATGACATGCGCCGCGATCCGGCGTTAATGATAGTCAATGACAAAAAACACATCCGGCGGTTTAAAAAAAGGATCCGTTTTTTTAAAAAAAAAGCCGGATCGCGCCTGATGGCAAAAAATGGATGTGTGAAAGAGGCCTAAGAGGCGCAATGGTGGCAGCTGTCGGGTAGGCTGCAGCCGCGGACTGGAACGGGATCCTAGCGACCACAGGAGATGGGACACAGGCCGCAGCCGCGGGCTCAGGTGAGACAGTGGCGGTCGCGGCTGCGGTTGAGCAGGCCGTAACCGGGGGCTCGAGTGTGGCAGTGGCGGCCGCAGCTGACAGAACTCTCCAGCCTCTACAGTCCTTGTCAGAAACGACCAGCCTTCTTCTCAGTCTCTCTGTCCTGTCTCTCCTGCGTCTCTCTGGCTCCTCCTCTAGTCGCCTCGCCCTTTTCTTCTAGAAACATCTCTCAGGCATCCTGCCCTTTCTTCCCCTGGAACCTAAATGACAGCCCCCTTGGTTCTGGCCTGGGCACATAGCAGGGGCTCCCTCCCCTACACTGTTTCCAAGCATATTAATGGAAAGTTGAGTGGAAGGAAAAAGAGTGGTAGTAAAAGGTGCACAAGCAACAGGGATAGCCGCAGCCTTGAAAGGATTGTTAAGAAAAAGCCAATCAAAAATGAAGGGGGAGATTCACAAGGAGTTGACTGCTTCCTGAGTAATTAATTCAAGAGCCACCACACAAACGTATCCAGGACATGGGCTACAAGTGTCACATTCCTTGTGTCAAGCCACTCATGACCAATAGACAACGCCAGAAGCGTCTTACCTGGGCCAAGGAGAAAAAGAACTGGACTGTTACTCAGTGGTCCAATGTGTTGTTTCAGATGAAAGTAAATTTTGCATTTCATTTGGAAATCAAGGTCCCAGAGTCTGGAGGAAGAGTGGAGAGACACACAATCCAAGCTGCTTGAGGTCTAGTGTGCAGTTTCCACAATCAGTAATGGTTTGAGGAGCCATGTCATCTGCTGGTGTAGGTCCACTGTGTTTATCAAGAGCAAAGTCAGAGCAGTCGTCTACCAGGAAATTTTAGAGCACTTCATGCTTTCCTCCGCTGACAAGTACCAATACCTGGTTTACAAACAACAGTATCACTGTGCGTGATTGGCCAGCAAACTCACCTGACCTTAACCCCAAAGAGAATCTATGGGGTATTATCAAGAGGAAGATGAGAGACACCAGACCCAACAATGCAGAGGAGCTGAAGGGCTGCTATTAAAGCAACCTGTGCTTCCATAACACCTCAGCAGTGCCCAGGCTGATCGCCTCCATGCCACGCCGCATTGATGCAGTAATTGATGCCAAAGGAGCCCCGACCAAGTATTGAGTGCATTTACTGAACATTTTAGTAGGCCAACATTTCAGATGTTGAAATCATTTTTCAAGCTGGTGTTATAAAGTATTCTAATTTACTGAGATAATGACTTCTGGGTTTTCATTGGCTGTAAGCCATAATCATCAGCATTAACAGAAATAAACACGTGAAATGGATCACTCTGTGCGTAATGACTATATAATATATGAATTTCACTTTTTGCATTGAAGAACTGAAATAAATTAACTTTTTGATGATATTCTAATTTAATGAGAAGCACCTGTATGCGTGCCTTCGGGTCACTCACTACACCTCTTTCCTCGGCTGCTGCATGCAGTCCTTGACGTGGATGACGCAGATCACTGTGAGATATCGCGCCTGCGCAGTCAAATGGTTTCTCGCGCGTGCGCACTTCTGCTTTTCGCTTCTCCGCAGCTGGGCAAAGCATACTGCGCACACACGATAAACCATTTGGCTGCGCCCATCAGACCGGACGGACCCTATTAGCATACATGGCAGGAGAAATATAAAAGGTTTTTATGGTTGATACATGGGGAGTCAGGGGGTTACATAAGTATTTAGGGAATGCATAGTTGACACTGAATAAAATATTTTTAGCTGATAGGACAGAAAAGTGGTGACAGGTTCCCTTTAAGTTTCTGATCATTATTTTCTTATGGATATATGTTAATTAGTTGTAAAACAAGGGTACACCATACAGATCCTTAGTGAAAATAAGCTTTATTACATCAAGTAATAAATACATACAAAGATGCAAATTGTTAGACCTCATTGTTTTTTTCCCTTCATGGACACAGCCTAGTGTGAATCAGTAATAACTATTAGGCTATGTTCACAAATTGCGGTTTTGCTGCGTTTTTTTGCTCTTTATTATGCAAATTTTTAGCTGTGTTTTACAGAACCAGCAAAGGCTGTGAGATTTCAGAAATCTCATGCACACACATTGGGTTTTTTTCCTGACTAATTTGGAAAACTGCTGCGTTTTTGCAAACGGCAGCATGTCACTTTCAGCGTTTTTTTCACCAATAAAAAACAATGGGTAAGTGCAAAAACACAGCGAAAAAACCACAGGCATCAGGTTTGCGGCAAGAACCTAAGGAGGTTGAATCATGTTTTTCTTTATGCACTAAACTGTATCAGCATGAACAAGAGACAAATGTAACTGACAAAAACGCAGTAAATACACAGCAAAAAACTCAGCAAAACCTCTACTGTCAAGAGAGCAGATTTTGCCTGCAGGAAAAAAAACGCATCAAAAATGCAACGTGTGAACATAGCCTTAGATAGATTTTTAAATCTACCTATGGAAAAGTTTTTGTGCCCTCTTTCAGGTTAAAGCTGCATTCACATGTCCATGTGTCATAGTCCGAGTATGGACCATGATTCACGCAGAGGCCGCAGGTCTCTAGACCTGAACTTGACAGCCTCACAGACATATACCGTATATGGCTGCTAAGTTCGAGTCAGGAGACTTGTAAAAACTCCATGAATTATGGTCTGACACGGCAGTGTGAATGTGGCCTAAAGAACACATGCATGTTGAATGGTTAGCAAAGCGTTTACATGCAGGTGCATAGGTCATTGGTAGAAACCTATTAAGAAAAAATAGAATCAACTGTATGTAATGACATTACTAATTATAGACTAAGAAACAAAAATACAATGCCTCAAAACGAAAAGTAACAAACTTATCCGCATATTTATCTTGTAATGGTTTGAAAGGAAAGCAATAATCAGAAAATGAGCTATAGATTACATCAGTTTGTGTCAAATGCATTTATTTTTTTAGGCATTTTTTTTCTTTTCCATATCACAATCTGTATTAAAAATAAAAATCTTGCAATTTTCATACTAGTAACTGGGCTAATACATGTACATTAGAGGCAATGAACAGACTCTGACCCAGTCTTTTATATTGATGCATCCAATGAGTGTGTGCAAAGGTGATTGTGAAGGTAGGAAGAGCAGGGTCAGCTGTGACGTCGCCTATTGTGATTGGTGGATCCTGAAGTATCAACTGTGCATATAGGTGTTACCTGCCACTATAATCCTGCCTCTGATGATAACAAAACTGCTGTATACTATTCCTGAAAGAACAGGAAATAGGAGTCTAAAAAAGCCTTAGTGGCCAGTGTGAATATTGCATGATTGCCAATTTAGTTTTCTAATAAAGATTGTGATTTGAGAAAATATTTTAACACATGTAAGAACACAAAAACCTGATTGAAGCAATATGGATTTTCTGATTATAGTTTGCCTTTAAAGCTGCTCTATGACTAGATTTTACTATGTAAACTTTATACATTATTAAATTGATCTCTTATGAGGCTGGTGTATTTATTTTGAAAATTAATTTCTTTTGAAAATTAATTTCAAAATGCTTGAATAATTCTGCTAAAAAATTGAGGATTTTATATAATATTCTCATTTTCATGTCAGGGGAGAAATTTGAATAAAAATTATAGATTCATTCTGACATGACTTTATAAAGGCAAGAACATCAGCCTCATCAGGTCCAAGAGGTATTTTTAATAATATATGCAGCTTGTGTTGTGAAATCTGGTGACAGACCTACTTTGAAAGTAATTGTTAGGTGATTCATGCTGCCTAAAATAGGTCACATGAATCAAATACTGCTCATTACATATGTCTATGTGTCACTCATTTTTCTTGTGGTATTATTAAGTGCAGATACTTCTACAATAGTATACAAACATTTCACACCCCTTTTCCAATTTGTTCGGTCTGTTGATTTGCTCTTTACGCAATAAAGCACTATTATAGTTACGGTAATTTACTGAATTTATCATGGTTGACTTGTAGATCTATTAAAGAAAGAGATTGTCCTCTTTTAACTTTTATTCCCCCATAGGCTCAGAACTATAAAAATACCAAACAGAGCTTGGAGTACAGTTTTTTGTTTTCCAACATTTTCATCTGTTTTAAAACATATTGGACAACCCATTTAAAGCGAGGGTGTACGGTAATTCTATTAGCCTTTAGAAAATACAAAATTGGATAGATGGCTACAAGAAATGTTTAGAGTCAAGAATTTTGGTCATAAGTAGGGTTGAGCGTTCCAATACCGAAACCCGGTTCCGATACCTGAAATCCAATGTAAGTCTATGGGAACAAAATATCGGAATATTTTAATTCCGATATTTTGTTCCCATAGACTTACATTGGATTTCAGGTATCGGAACCGGGTTTCGGTATCGGAACGCTCAACCCTAGTCATAAGTTGTTGACTGACAGGATGGCACATTTTGTGTTTTCATTTTTTGCTATTAAATTCAGCCAATAAACGATAATGTTGCATTAAATGTTGAAGACTTGTTTCCTGCAAAGTCTAACTGATTTTCAGTAGAAAATACAAGAAAACAAGTAATTTGTCCAGGATGATGGTGAAAGTTTACTTTTGCATACAACTCTATATACCACTGTTAGGATTTGTTTATGTAGTTGGGCTCAGTTGAGAATCGAGAAGTGAGAACCACTTTGCAAACCCCAATTTGCTTACACACTGTAAAGCCCCGGTCACACACAGCGATCTCGCTAGCGAGATCACTGCTGAGTCACTAGTTTTGTGACGCAACAGCGATCTCCCCTGCGATATCGCTGTGTGACACTGATCAGCGACCGGCCCCCCTGCCGGGTATCGCTGATCGTTGTCCAAAGGCCAGGACATTTTTTTGATCGTTGGTCTCCCGCTGGCTAGCACGCCTCGCTGCGTGTGGCAGGCAGGAGACCAGCGATCAGCTGGTAACCAATGTACACATCGGGTTTCCAGGCGCCGTGCAGCGCCTGAAAACCCAATGTGTACCTTGGTTACCAGCTCCCTGCACCAGCAGGCTGGTATCCAACATAGACTGCGGGTAACTAAGCGACGTTACCCGCAGTGTCGCTGTCCTGATCGCTGCCTGTTTGGCAGCTCACCAGCGATCATGTAGCGACACACCAGCGATCCTGAAAAGTGCATATCGTTGTCGGGATCGCTGGTGTGTCGCTATGTGTGACGGGCCCTAAGGCCAGACATTTATCACCTATCCTGTTGATATGGGATAAGTTGTGAATGTGGAGTGACTTTTTTAACATAGTGATCAATACTGCAAACAAAAAAAGTACCAACAAAGAAAAACATGCGTTGTTCTTGTACGACCAGCACAAGGTAATAAGCATTAAATTAGAATGCAAAAAAGTTGTTAGAACCTGAATATCAATGTACAAGAAAGATAAACAAAATATATTGTCGCTTATGATGCAAGAAATCATGAATTTCCTTGGACTCTTAGAAAAAGAATCAGAGAGCCTTCAATACTTTACTACATGTGGAAATTCTATTTTGCTAGTAAAAATTGCATCTTGTGTTTAGCAGCTTTACAGTACATTAGAGGGATACCAAGAGTTAGTGAATCCCACTGGCTAAATATTCAGAAAGACTGCCCTGAAGTTTAAAAAAAAATCCGGATTTAGCTTTGTATGCCTCAGAGAGGTTTCACTTGGCATGGCTAGGATCTGGCATTTCGTTCTGTCTCAGCCAAACATTCTCGTACTAAACCCCTTGCATGGATAATTCCTGAAGAAGAAGAAGAAAAGTGTATTGTTATTATACAATGTATAGAGAAATCGGATTAGTGTTACACTTTACACATTTCTATATAACACATACAAGTTAGGTACAGTTTTTGCATGCAGTTTTGGATTGTACGTCTTCCTTAAGTATTTTTAATCTATGAATGTAAATACTAAATGCACCAAAAATGTATTGGAACAAGTCTTACGGTTTGATATAAGCATCATTTAAATGTCTTCAGTGAATCGCCAACAATCTAATAATTATTCAGCAGCCAAACTGAGGTGTCTACCAGCTCCCTTATTGTATAATAAAATATATTGTTTAATATTGATTACACTCCTGCAGTGTGTAGCGCCGACCTGAGAAAGATCACCAGAGTTCATAGCTGACCTCACCGCTCGCTGCGTGATGTCAGCTTACAATACAAAGCTGACATCAACCCCAATACTATTACCCCACTTGCCACCACACCAGGGCAAGTGGAAAGTGAAGAGGCCAAGCTACAGAATTGGCGCATCTAAAGGATGTCCCATTTCTGGGGAGGCTGAGGGCTGATGTTTTTAGTCTGGGATGGGGCCAATATCCATGGCTCCTTCTTTGGCTATTAATAGCTAGCCTTTGCTAGCTTTTTAAAAATAGGGGAACCCCACGTCATTTTTTTTTTGGGGGGGGGGTCACCCCTTATTAACACATAATAGTACGCCCACGTTGGAATTCTTCCCTTTGATGTGGGCTCCAGTGTGGAACCCACATCTTTCCCGGCACATGTCAGCTGTTTTAAACAGCTGAAATGTGCCTCTAACAGCCGTGGGTGGAATCGCGATCCACCCACTGCTGTTAACCTGTTAAATACCGCTGTCAATCTCTGACAAACACTAGGGTAAATCAGAAAACCAACATGAGGACACAGAGTTCAAAAAAGGTCTCACAAAACATCACATTTTATTTCAATATTTAAAAAAAAAAAAAAAGATTATGCAAATTGGTTTTAAGTGTCATAGCGTTTTTTTGGTTTTTTTGTAAATTAAACCCATTGACGGTATTGTGTCTCAGGGTTCTTTGGATCACTGAAATCAATCTCAGATACCTGTGATAATTAGTTTGCCATGTGAGCCCAATAAAAGGAAAACTGGATGTTCCACACTATTAAGCAGGCCAGAGTTTTCAAGTAAAATGGGAAAGAAATAGGATCTCTCTGCTGCTGAAAAGCATCAAATAGTGCAATGCCTTGGTCAAGGGATGAAAACATTACATATTTCCCGAAAACTTAAGCGTGATCATCGTACTGTTAAGAGATTTGTGGCTGATTCTGAGCACAGACGTGTTCGTGCTGATAAAGGCAGAATGAGGAAGGTTTCTGCCAGGCAAGTTCATAGGATTAAGAGAGCAGCTGCTAAAAAGCCATTACAAACCAGCAAACAGATATTTGAAGCTGCTGGTGCCTCTGGAGTCCCTCGAACCACAAGGTGTGGGATCCTTCAAAGGCTTGCTGTGGTGCATAAACCTACGATTCGGCCACACCTAAACAGTGCTCACAAGCAGAAACGGTTGCAGTGGGCCCAGACATACATGAAGACTAATTTTCAAACAGTCTTGTTTACTGATGAGTGTTGAGCAACCCTGGATGGTCCAGATGGATGGAGTAGTGGATGGTTGGTGGATGGCCACCATGTCCCAACAAGGCTGCGACGTAATCAAGGAGGTGGAGGAGTCATGTTTTGAGCCGGAATCATAGGGAAACAGCTGGTAGGGTCCTTTAAGGTTCCTGAAGGTGTGAAAATGACCTCTGCAAAGTATGTCGAGTTTGTAGAGTTTCTGACTGACAACTTTCTTCCATGGTATAAACAGCAGAAACGTGCCTTCAGGAGCAAAATCATCTTCATGCATGACAATGCACCATCTCATGCTGCAAAGAATACCTCTGAGTCATTGGCTGCTATGGGCATAAAAGGAGATAAACTCATGGTGTGGCCAGCATCTTCCCCTGACCTCAACCCTATAGAGAACCTTTGGAGTATCATCAAGCAAAATATCTATGAGGGTGGGAGGCAGTTCACTTCAAAACAGCAGCTCTGGGAGGCTTCATGCAAAGAAATACAAGAAGAAACTCTCCAAAAACTCACAAGTTCAATGGATGAAAGAATTGTGAAGGTGATATCAAAGAAGGGTTCCTATGTTAACATGTAACTTGGCCTGTTAGGATGTTTTGGAGTTAAGTAGCTTTTTGGTCAGTGAATGTGACCTCCTAATGCTGCAAATTCCACAAATGAGCATTTTCAGTTCTTAAAAATAGATCAAATGTTCAGAAATTCTACTGTGCCTAATAATTTGGAACAGTGCATTTTGAGTTTTTTCCATTTTGGAGATTATACTGTTATCATTGGGAGGTTTCTTCAATAAAATTCGATGTATAATCTAACGGGTGATGACTTTTATTAGACTGACTGTCATTTGCACCGACCACTTAGGAAAATCAGAGAAAAATATAATTTGCATAATAATTTGGAACATAGTGTATATAATCAGACATAAGTAAGATGCAGAGTATTCCTAAGAAGGATAATACCAGTACATACGTACAAACATTTTTTTTAAAACGGAAATATAAATATGACAATATATGAACAGCTGGGCCTAAAAACAAGAGCCCCTAAAATATACCCCTAGTCAAGGACAATTGCTATGACTATTGCTAAATCCATTTTAGCCAAGAAAAAAAGATCAAGTAAAGTACTTACATCAATCGGTATGTAGAGGTAGAGTACATATGTGCTGGCCCACCAGCCCCAACACACGTTTCATTCAAGGCTTCGTCAGGGGGCGTGTTTAAACTAGGAGCTTGGTGTGGGCTTTAATAGGGAGACTCATCAAGAAATAGCCAATGAGGGCTGAAAAGCCGGTTTTGATGAAAGCCAATGATATCATTGTGCCTATCTATTATGACACTGGCCAATTGGGTGTTGTGTAACTGAGGTGAAGGAAAAACACTAACAAATCAGGGCGGAAAGGAAATAGCAAAAAGAGCTTAAGGACCTTAAAGTGATGGAGCACAGCTGCAGGACCTGCAATCAGATCCAATCGGAAAAAAAGGAGGTGTGTACCCTCTGCAAATGAAAAACTAAAGGACCTTCAAGTAAAGAAACAAAACGGCAGGACCTGCAATCAGGACCAATCAGAGAAAAGGAGGTGTGTGCCTTTAGTTTTGGAGGTGTGTGCCTTTAGTTTTTCATTTGCAGATAAGTAAAGCATACTTTCCTAGCACCCTGGGCTGCTTCACAATATTTGGCTAGCCTTGTGATTATTTGTAAGTCAAACTGATTATCTTTGTTTTGTTCCTAGTTAAACATAGTTTACTCTTAATAAATACAGTTTTATTACAGATTTTATTATACAAATACTAAACCACAATAAAAACCAAAACAAGTGGGAAGAGCGAGGCTCAGCGCCAGATTTGGCGCATCTTACTAATGCGCCATTCTAGGGTGGCTGAGGGCTGATGTTCTTAGTCTGGGAGGGGGCCAATAGCCATGGACTGTTTCTAGCCTATTAATACCAGCTCACAGCTGTCTGCCTAGCCTTTGCTGATTATTAATTATAAGGAGAACCCCATGTCATTTTTTTGGGGGGGTCCCCCATTTTAATAACCAATAAAGGCTAAGTAGACAGCTGTGCTGTGAGCTCGTATTAATAGCCTGGGAAGCTCCAGGGGTATTACCACCTTCCCAGGCTATAAACATCAGCCCCCAGATGTCGGCTTTCCCTCAGATGGCTATTAAAAATTTGTCCATACACAGCATGCTGCAAATTTTTCACCCCAATTCCAGGTGAGGAAAAATTCGTAGATGAGCACTGCCTCATTGAGTAACATTGTAGCGACTGCAATGCAACGTTTCCTCACATTGCATTCGCCGATTTTAAGCGATGATGTGAGCATATCCCAAGCCTCAGAATGGTCCAGGAACATAAGACCTGCATGTTGGCGTGCATGAGGTGTGAAGAGCAGAGAGAGGCAGCGTCACAAGAGGAATAAGTGGAAACCTGCTCAATCTGGTGAATTGAGCAAAAAATTAATGTTTTTAGAAATGATACTCGTATGGATTTTTTTGGGTAGAGAGAGGATGATGATCTGAGATGGAGATTTTGAAGGTGAAGATGAGTGATGGAAGTGTAAGAGGTCAAAGTGGTGCATGTCATTATCACTATAGAAAGATTACTACTGAAGACTTTTGTCAATTCTTTTAGCAGTGGTCTAGCATCATAGAGATGAGTGTGTCCGACTAGGAGGATAGGATTACCTCAGGACAGATAATTCACTGCAGTTGAGGCTGAAGGTAGCTGTAGGTCATCCAAGCAGAAGTGTGAGTAATTGTTCAAAGGGCTGAGGGGGGTTCTATTTTGCAAAAGTGTTGGAAGTGACCTGGTGCCCATGGCCCTGATTCCTTGATTTATTTTGTGAGGTGCTCATTGCTGAAGAGTGTTGGCAGGCTGGGAGACACTTTACAGTTTGCTATTGCTCTAACACAGGTTTTATGGCCATTATTTTAATAAAAAAAACTCAGTGAGTGTGAGCAGAGTTCAACTAGTGTTGAGCCAATTTCAAAGGCTCCTGCCCTGCAGCCTATTGTTATTTGTACATTGTACACGTTTATTTGCTACTGCCAATAACTGTGTGTATATATAAGACAGGTAGTAGATTTATGGGATAAAAATTTTCTTAATGGAGGAAATCTGTCACCAGGTTTTTGTTTTTGCCATCTGAAAGCAACATAATGTAGGGGCAGCGACCCTTGTTTCAGTGATGTGTCACTTAGTGGGCTTTTTGCTGCAGTTTTGATAAAAATCAGTTTTCTCTGCAGCAGATCACCCAGTTGTCTGAATGCTGAGCTGTGTATAACCCCGCCCACACCACTGATTGGCAGCTTTCAGTGTACACAGTGCATAGGCAGAAAGCTGCCAACCAGTGGTGGGGATGTGGTTGGACTACACGGCAGCAGGTATGCTAGTCAACTAGTGATAATCTCCTGCTGATAAAGGAGTGGTTTTATAAAAACTACAGCAAGAGGCCCAGTAAGTGCCACCTCACTGGAATCATGGTCTCAGTCTCTGTGAAGTTAAGCTGCTCTTAGATTAGATAGCAAAATTTTTTTACAGATTGTTTTTAACATTTTCTTCCTGAAATACAACTAGCAGACAAGTAACAGCTCACATCTTTACTATAAAGTGGCATGTTAACGTTTGATCACCCCTGGTCAAAATTACTGTTATTGTGAACAGTTAAGTAAGTTAAAGATTAACTTATCTCCAAAAGGGCTAACGTTAAAGATGGCACATTTCCTTTGTATTTTAGGCAAAAAATATATACTGTATTTTTTCGAACGCACTTTTTTCCTCCAAAAACGTGTAGGAAAATGGGGGGTATGTCTTATAGTCCGGATGTACCTGCTCTGGCTGATGTGGAGAGGTGGGAGAGCGGAAACAGCGGAGCAGCGGGTCACAGGAGGCAGGAGCCGGTGGCTGTTGCTAACTCCTGTGCCCACTAAAGAGACATGAATATTCAATGAATTCCACACCCATAGGAGGGGAGCGCAGTGAAAATTAATTTCTCTTTAATCGCAGACACATTGATAGCAGCAGCTGCCGGCTTACAGCAGCTGACGTGCGTTCGCGTGTCCCCACTACTTAAGGCAATGAATATTCACTGCTCTCCACTCCCATAGGCATGTAATCCAGGGAATATTAATTCTCTTTAGTAGCGGCACGCGTGAACACCCGGGGGCCATGGTATGGTATGGGGCCATGCATACCAGGATAGAGATGGGGTCCAATCATAACAGGATAAGGATGGGCCCTGCATACCAGGATAGGAATGAGGGGGCCATGCCTACCAGGCTAGGGATAAGGGGGCCATGCATACCAGGATAGGGATGAGGGAACCATTACTACCAGGATAGGGATGAGGAGACCATGCATAAGATAGGGATGAGGGGACCATGTATACTAGGATACGGATGAAAGGACCATGCATACCAGTATAGGGATGAGGAGGCCATGCATACCAGGATAGGGGATATTAAGTATAGAAGTGACTATATTTTTTTCTTATTTCCTCCTCTAAAACCTAGGTGCGTCTTATGGTCCGGTGCATTTTATAGTCCGAAAAATACGGTATGTTTTCACCTTTTCCATTTTAAAAATTACAAAAAGAAAAATGGGCCGATGCAAATTTTGTGTGCCCGATAACTTTGATCAAGGTTTCACACCTTAATGAGCCTGTTAGGATTATGGCTTGTTCCCTATCATTGTTAGGAAAGGCCAGGTGATGCAAATTTCCCTGCTTTATAAAAACCTAGCCTCTTCCAAACTTGTGCCAAGAACTTGAGGCCTTTTAGAGATCATTTAATCTTCAACTTGCTTAACACAATAACAGTAATTTTGACCAGGGGTGCCAAACATTTACATGACACTGTCAGTGAAACATTCTTACCTCGTTTTAGTCTCTCCATTGCACTTTTACTGCCGGCATAGGTTGGTCTAATTTCTTTACCCAGTTCTTCTATGATGAGGAGGAGTTCTGCATACTTGCTTTGGGGTACCTGATTACTAGAAGTGCCCTGCAATAGCATAGGAGATGGAAGCTGAACAAAATTCAGAATGATTTTAATACAAATATAAAAAAAATAGGCAGGTCATTGCATCAAACATAAAATTACAATAAAACAGTTTGTTTGGATGTGATTTTTTACTGCAGACATATACATTTTGAACAATGGATTACATGCCAATATGTTGGATCATTCATTATTAACAGAGGATGCAGCAAATGGGAAACACCAATGGATCCACATTTTGCATAGCAGCTGCTGTGGTTTTTTTTAGCTACTATTAACACTATTTTCCAATTCATAAAAACATTTTTGCCAAAATTCTTTCGTGAAACAGTTTGAAATGTTGCATTTTTTGCACATCTCATAGTTGCAAAAAATACTTGCAACTTTTGGGAACTATACAGGAAATATGTTAAAAATGTGAATTGATCAGTTGATTGGACCTATATTACAACTAGATAAATAGAAGAGCCGGGGAGGACATATTGGTTCAAGAGGTAAGTGAGCCCATCTCCAATGCAGGTGGAAATGTACATTATGATGAGATATTGCCCTGCAAAGGGCTCATAAACTGTTCTGACACAGGGGTCCTCTTTAAAGAATCACTCGTCCTCCCATCAAATTTTTTTTTCCTCTTAATATGTTGCATACATCATGTTATATAGCACTGTGTACTTACAATTGTCCATTTTGCCCTTCCACCCAGTTATTTTTTATGTTTTCAATTAGGTCTATGACATCACATTATTAAAAATTGGCCGACTCAGGAGGTAATTTTTCCCTTTATGACTCATAGGTCACTGCAAAAGTCAATGGCAGAGGGATGAGGAGCAGATGGGTCAGGAGTTGAAGAGGGGAATGATTTTTGCAGAGACAAGAGACTTCCTGTTTCTACATAGAGCAAAGAAAAGAGAAAAATTAACTGGGTAGGAAGCCACAGAGAATAAAAACTTTGATGGGAGTGCTTCTTTAATGATACTGTTGAGCTGTTTTTTTTTGGTGCACTTTTCACCATAGGTTTCTATAGGAAACCTAAAAAAAATGTAAAAAAAAAAACACTGTTGAAGTGCAGAATCTGAAGAAGTGATTCTGCATAAAGACTAAATAGCATTAAAAATGCTGCTTCAAATCTGCTCTTAAAGGATAAGTTCACAGTAAGCATTTTTTCAGCAATAAAACCTGATCTCTTAGCAGGAAATAAGCTGCAGAAAAAAAGCAAGTTTCCTTTTTTTTTTCTTGCATTTTTTGTACTTTTTTGTGGCGGTTTTGGCATGCTAGATTTGTTTCTTGTGCATGCTGATAAAGTTTAGTGTTGAAAAAAAAATGTCCCATTCCACAGAATCAGGTTTTGGCACAAAAAACGCAGCAAAACCTGATACCTGCGTTTTGGTGCGTTTTTTCTGAGTTTTTTCACCACCCATTCAAGTCAATGGAAAAGGCTGAAAAAATGCTGAAAAATGCTGCAAGAAGTGACATGCTCAGGGCGGCGTCAGCACCCGGCACACCCGGGCAAGTGCCGGGGCCCTGAGCAGGCGGGGGGCCCACTCGCCGTCTGGCACCCCCGCGCCCGTTAGCGGAGGAGAGCGGTGTCAGCGCCGCCGCTGGGCCCCCCCCCTGCTTGCTCAGGGCCCCGGCAGGAGCTGGCGCAATACTTACCTCTCCCGTGCCTCCGCTGCCGCAGCTCCGGGCTCCAGGGGGCGCCGGCGCTTCCTCTCACAGCAGGCCGCTGAATGACGTCATCATTCAGCGGCCGGCTGTGGCAGAGAGGGCGCGATCGCCAGACAGGTGAGATGTGTCGTGTGTGTGTGTATGTGTCTGTGTGTATGTAGTGCGGTGCTTTGTGTGTGTGTGTGTGTGTGTGTATGTATGTATGTGAGAGAGTGCTTGTGTGCTGTCTGTGTGTGATGATGGGCAGGCATTGATGATAATGGGCAGGCATTGATGATGATGGGGAGGCCATGATAATGATGGGCAGGCATTGATGATATTGGGGAGGCGATAATGATGATGGGCAGGCATTCATGATAATGGGCATGCATTGATGATGATGGGGAGGAGATGATGATGATGGGCAGGCATTGATGATAATGGGGAGGCCATGATGATGATGAGGAGGCCATGATAATGATGGGCAGGCATTGATACTTGGCGAGGCGATAATGATGATGGGCAGGCATTGATGATAATGGGGAGGCCATGATGATGATGGGCAGGCATTGATATTGGGGAGGCGATGATGATGATGGGCAGGCATTAATGATAATGGGGAGGCCATGATGATGATGGGGAGGCCATGATGATGATGGGGAGGCATTGATGATGATGGGCAGGCATTGATGATAATGGGGAGGCTTTCCACAGCGCCCTTTCCTGAGCCGTAACAGTGCAGAACGCAGTACAGCGCAGAGGAGAGATCCATATTTTGTATGGAGCATTATATAGGGACCAGTATCCTGTATGGAGCATTATATGGGGACCATTATCCTGTATGGAGCATTATATTGGGTCCAGTATTCTGTATGGAGCATTATTTTGGGTCCAGTATTCTGTATGGAGCATTATATTGGGTCCATTATTCTGTATGGAGCATTATTTTGGGTCCAGTATTCTGTATGGAGCATTATATGGGGGATGGCGGGGTGACATCCTGCATGGGGTATTATATGGGTGATGAGGGGGAGTCTGTGGTGCCCATAATATTGTATGGAGGACTGTACTGTCCAGTCTGTTCTGTGCGCTGTGAGGATTTGGCAGTTTTTGAGCTATTGTACAATTTACAATAGATATCACTCATGTAATGGAAGAAGTGAAGTATTTGGCATTGTACTATACCCATATTTCTCTGCTGTATCTGTGCATCATGAATCGTGGTCTGTGTTAAAGGGGCCCACTGAGGCTCCTTCGCCCGGGGCCCATAAAAACCTGGAGCCGGCCCTGGACATGCTCTATGTCCAAAAAAACATTCAAAGCACAAAATACTGATGACAAAAAAAAACAATGTTTGTGCATGAGATTTCTGAAATCTCATAGGCTTTGCTGAAACTATAAACAGCAGCTGAAATTTAGCATAACAAATGCAGCACTAACACCTAGTGTGAACTTAGCCTAAATGTGTCAAAAAAGGAGAATACGTATTTAAAAAAGGCACAGAAAAAAATGGAATAATAACAGCAGATTTGCGATTGAATAATTTGGTGTGTAAACCTGCAGATAAAACAGAGCAGGGGAAAAAAGAGGCGTTTTTGGATGTTGGAACACGGTCTTAGTGCTTAGTAATTCAGTAGGCAGATCAGCCCTGTGATTGTGAAACATTGCTGAATTACCTGAAATAGAAATCCTTTGGGAGGAAATAGTCAAGAATAGGGAGCGGTTGAAAAATTAGTCAGGAAGGTGGGAAACTCTGTAGAATGTAACTTTCCATTCCTGATTTACACTCTACACGTGGATGCTAAATTGCTTATTGTGAAGGCTTGCTCTATAATGTAGAAACACAGAGAGAGAGCCTTGGTCAACACACAAAGGTCCTTTGAAGCAAATCTCCAGTTCAAGCAAAAAGAAAACTGGATGTCTATTCTATTAAAAAAAAAGCTATTATCTTGCGACACAACAGAATAAAATTGAATGTGAACTAAATGGGTTGTCTCTAAATAATCCCTTTTTCTAAAAAGATCCCTGAATATAAATGGCCCCACTGCTGTAATCCGGAGGGAGATTGGATGATGAGCCCAAAGGGAAACAGAGGCTGATTCAAGGGTTTTTTGTGTTTTTCTAAAGCTGACAATACATATTAGCTATCTCTTCCAACCCTTCACAACCACAGCCATGTGATTTTTGCTGGCAGATCCTAACAATTTCACAATTACATGTCTATAGTGACCAGCAGAATTCCTCCAGTTACGGCCATTGAGGAAAAAGCAATGAAATGTTCTGGATTTAATTTTGTCTGATCTAATAGTTTTTTTTTTTTAATTACAATAGATGGTGCCAAAAATTGAACAATATAGTTGAAAAATAGAAATATATGCATTGTGTCAAATAGTCAGTGTTTTCCATTTTACCTGTGTATATCCTAGGGATGGAGGTCCATAATCATTCAACAGTTGTCTGTACTGTGCAGAGGATGCCATGCTAGTAGAAGGCGAATGCGCACTTACAGTTACTGCAAAACATACAGAACATAGTGACGTGAGCAAACACCTAGCAATCAGAATAAAGCACAATAGGCAAAAACAAACTGTTATACCTGAGCATACTAAAAACTGATAAACTATATCTGCTCAATACCGAAAAATCTTGTAGTCATTGGAGTTTAAAGGAATTGTCCCCTTCACAAAATAAAGCTACGCAGACAGTGGGTTCTGAAATCCTTAGCCGTACTTCACATGGTCACATGCAGTGATTGCTGCATGCCGAGACATGGGAGTAATCCGGTCATTTCATGAAATTTGTAGCAGCTTTCAACTTGATTATAAAAAATTGACTTTAATAGCAATAATAACAAGAAAAAATGGCAAGGGAATACGGACAGAATTCCAGCATCTATTTGTACCAGATTTTGCGGCCTTATCATCTTACCTTAGGGACACAACAGATCTGCTGACCAAATTGGATGGTATGACCATGGATGACAACATGATTCTGGCATTGATAGATGTAAAAGTGCTGCATAGCAGCATCCCCCATATGGCGGGTATCTCTGCTACAAAATACTATCTTATACCTTCATTTTGGAATTGCTTGATTACATCCTTAGCCACAATTTCTTCAAGTTTATCAACAAGTATTACCACCAACTCAGGGGCACTGCCATGGGGAGCCCCTGTGCCCCCACGTATGCAAATCTGCTCCTGGGTTGGTGGGAGGACATAATTGTGTTCCGTGTGGAGGACGATATGTGGAGCCCCCGGATCATCTATTGAGGCCGCTATATATATGATGTCATAGTAATTTGGTCAGGAGATAAGTCATCTTTTGAAGCCTTTGTAGCATGCCTCAATACTAACAATGTGGGTTTGGCATTTACCTGTGAGGTAGGGGGGGGGAGACAAAAATGCATTTTTGGATTTCTTGATATCAAAAGAAAAAGATGGTTCCTTAAGGACATCCATCACAGCAAACAAACAATCTGCTTAGGTAGGAGAGCCATCATCCCATGAGTCTTAGGAAAGGGATACCTAAGGGTCAATTCCTTAGACTCACTTGGAATTGTTCAAATTTCACAGATTTCTGTAAACAAGGGAACAACCTAAAAAAGAGATTTAAGAGAAGGGGGTACCCTGGTAATATTGTGAGTGCAGCCTATCATCATGCAATGTTAGTAGACAGGAGTACTCTATTATCACCCCGACCTAAACAAGAAAATGAGATTACACGCCTTATTGGCACTTTGGACAAATAAAATTATGGGCATTTTGAGAAGGTTGTGAGGTATTTTGAGAACAGACCCTGATATTGGACGCTGCATCTCATCCCTGCCTTCTGTCACCTTCAGAAGAGAGAAATCTTTGAAAGACCATCTGGTGCACAGCCACTTTACACCACCTACACCAACTGGTACGTGGCTTGACCAAAAACCACTGGGTACATTTAGGTGTGGCTCCTGCAGTTTCTGCCTGTATATTATCCCGAGCAAATCGTTACAAAGGTCAGTGACTGATACAATATACAATATGAAACATTTTGCCAATTGCAGAACAGCAGAAGTAGTCTATTTGTGTACGTGTTCTTACCCCACTGTAGGAAGACAAAAAGACAGCTCAGGGTACGCATTAGAGAACATCAGGGGGATATTAGGAACGGCAGAGATACCCTCTTGCATGCCATGTCCCTCATATGCAGGGGGGGGGGTACATCAGTGCAATCTCTTTTAGGGTCATTGAGGTCATTCCCCCCTCTGTGAGACTAGGGGACTGGGACAAGAGAATCTTGCAGCGTGAGGCCAGATGGACCTTTCGGTTGGAATCTGTGGCCCCGGGAGGAATTAATGAACAGTTGAGCTTTGTTAGTTTTATATAATCTCCTCTCTGTGTCTAATTAATTCAGGTTTACTTTATGCAAATCTTCAGCACATAGGTTTCTGTAGCTGTGTCATGCTATGCATAATGACAGATTATGTATATTTTTTAAAATTTTTAATATTTCTTGCTTTATATTGTTGGGGCACATTTAACCCTTTATATAAACTGTATCCCTGGGCCATAGAATTCTTGCCTCCCATGCGCCTAAAGGTACTGTCACACTAAGCAAGATCGCTAACGAGATCGCTAATGCGTCACCGATTTTATGACACAGTAGCGATCTCGTTAGCGACTTAGCTGTGTGTGACATGTAGCAGCGATGTGGCCCCTGCTGAGATGTCGCTGATCGCTTATGAACGTTCTGAGTCGTTTTTTGGTCGTTGGTGTCCCGCTGGTGAGCCTGAATCACTGAGTGTGACACCCTTTATGAACGACTTCACCAGCGTCGCAGGTGGGACTAGGTTTTCCCAACGACAGCAGAGGTCGTTATACAGATCGCTGATGAGTTGTGTTTGGAATCTAACTAGCGATCACATAGCGATCGCACTAGCGATCTCGCCAGGTTAAGTCGTTGTCGTGATCGCTAGTGCGATCGCTAAGTGTGACAGTGCCTTAAATAGTACTCCACAGAAACACATTGTGTAGAAGGTCCTTCCAGCTTGGGAACATAGTTAGTTCTTGTTCCATGATGTATATATACAATATAGTGAGTGCTGGGGATGATACTGGCATAATGGAGCGCATTTGCGTTCCAGCAAGACCGGCATCTTCTGGCCATGTGTGTTTATTTTTAGGTGGCATGCATGATAGGACACTTTTGCGTTCCAGCGGGACCAACATCTTCCAGTCACGTGACGGTCTGGGTGGCCATGTCACATCTGATCACGTGCCCACTGGGGAGCATTTGCGGCCCACCACCTCATTAAGGCTGGTTTCACATTTGCGTATCTGTGCGCAGCATTTGATCCGCATAGATCCTGCGTCATGTGTACATATCTTTAACATGGTGTACGTAGGTACATGCGTAAGCATGCGTCGCTTCGCGGTATGCGGCGGTGTCTGGCGAACGCAACATGTTGCATTTTTTGAAGTGTAAAAAATCCGTCAAATATGGGCATGCGGATGAGTGCGTCAAAACAACGCATTACTGTCTATGGGAACGCATTGGTACGCAAGGACATGCACATGACTGCATTTGATGCGAATGCGGACTTCAGACTGCGCATGTCCAGGAACTGATTACAGCACTTGGAAATATCGAACGCATGCGCATAAATAACGCAAACGCATGCACACGCAGCGTTTTTTTGCGTTATGCGTAAGCTGATGCGGATAAACGTTAGCATGCATGTTTTGGCATGGGTTTGCGCATGCAGATGATACGCTGCGCACATATACACAAATGTGAACTTAGCCTAAGAGAATTGTCATTTTAGTAGTGAGTATGAATGGGGGTTGGGCCAGATGGCATTGGACAACGGCGTATCTGACCTGGAAAAAGTGGACCTTAACTTGACCCCTACACTCCAATATAAAGGAGACAAGCTAACTAATAAGCATTAATGTGGTCCAGACTATGAAGGCTACTGTATTGTTCATAAACCTGTCCACTGATGAACTCCTACAAGAGGAGGGATACGCAATGGGAGTGGGAATGTATATCCCAACAAACGCATGTTAAGTTTCATTTCTATACTTTTATTAACCAGTGAATAAGTGCTATACGCATGACAATTACCGTTTACATGTGTTATGCATTAATCTGGGGAGTTCTTCTTGAGCAGTGGAAATGTCGGATGTCACTGGATACAGACATAGGAATGATATATTGGAAGGTTGACTTCATGCTTACACTATAAACATCCACTTAAGGAATCCCTTCAAATTCTATTGGGTCTGAATATGTGACACTGGCACCACTGTCTCCGCCTTTGGACAAAACAATCATGAAAAGGAAGTCCGGGCTGAAGCTGCCCAATTTGGCAGGAGGAGGGGACAGTGATGCCAGCACTGATTGGGTGCTGGCGTCACGTGTCACAACAATAGCATGGGAGCCCCGGGAGATGGAGTGCCGCCACCGTGGGAATGGCACCGGCACGGGACATGGGTATAAGCTTTATTATTTTATGGGGGCCAAGAGAGGGGTATGAGAATAAGTTGTCCAAATAGTGGACAATTACTTTAAGTCAATGGGACTAAGTTGCAATACAAGCTACTAAACAATAGAACTGTAACTGCCAGGAAGAAGCTTCTAGGTGGGAGTGCGGAGAGTGGAAACCCCAACAGTACTTAAAGATAGGACATCAACTTTAAAAATAGATAAACCCTTTAAATGTTACAAGAATTAAAGCTTTCACCAAATATTCTTCAAAAGCAGCACGTTTTTCTAAAGCACTTAAAGATAGACATGTTTGGTCAAAACCGTGCATTGAAAAAACCTGAACTTTGTGGACATGACATGACCTTACACAAATATGCAACAATCCAATGAGCATGGATAGAGCGGAAGGTTTTTTCATGTTATGTTTAAGCTGTAGAGTCGTCATAGCCATCAGGAATGGCCACACATATGCCAAAAAGTGTACTTATGGCATATACTGTACTTGGCCAGGGGCGGGAATAACATTGGTGTATCCTGTGCTGCCACACAGGGGCCTAAGAGATAAAGGGCCACTTCTAGCTCCAAAGCAGGTGGAACTGTGCATTATAATGAGCTATTGGACTGCAAGAGGCCCGTATATTGTTCTTAGGCTGGGATCACACATGCGAGAAACACGGCTGAGTCTCGCATGTGAAATCCCAGCTCTGGCGCCGGCACTCGGGAGTGGAGTGTGCGGCTGCATGTAGTTATATGCAGCCGCTCGCTCCACTCCTGAGTGCCGGCGCCAGAGCTGGGATTTCATATGCGAGACTCAGCCGTGTTTCTCGCATGTGTGATCCCGGCCTTACACAGGGGCCCTCTTCTGTCTGTGTCCACTCATGTGTTCGCCATTATACGTCTGTATAAGATTTTTCAAGTGTATTCAAGAGTATCGCCCTTTATGATTTTCAAAACAAGGTGCAAAAATAACATTGTATTTTTTTCCATTGGGGGATTATGGCAGATACATGCTACTGCAACTACGGCCTTGTTCAAACATTACATCGAATCTAGACCCCAAATTGGAGCTATACAGGGCCAAAAATGGATACTGAATGGTTTCTGTGGGAACCCATTTTTCTTTTTTCTGTGAGACCCCCTTTTCTTTTTTTTGTGAGACCCCCTTCTTTCTGTGGGAGCTCCTTCTTTCTGTGAGACCCCCTTCTTTCTGTGGGACCCCCTTCTTTCTTTTTTTGTGAGACCCCCTTCTTTCTGTGAGACCCCCTTCTTTCTTTTTTTGTGAGACCCCCTTCTTTCTGTGAGACCCCCTTCTTTCTTTTTTTTGTGAGACCCCCTTCTTTCTGTGAGACCCCCTTCTTTCTTTTTTTTGTGAGACCTCCCTTCTTTCTGTGAGACCCCCTTCTTTCTTTTTTTTGTGAGACCCCCTTCTTTCTGTGAGACCCCCTTCTTTCTTTTTTTGCCAATAAAAAAAATTCAACCTGTAATCGTGCAGATTTATCATCCTCCCCAAACAGTAATGGATTCTCTGAAAGTTACTAATAGTCTTTTTCTCATTTTGCAGACACTTTAATAGCCTGATCCCGAAACCCCCCACAGGTCATTCAATAGACCCCTGAACAGTGAGCGGCTCAGCAGACACGAGCGCACAAGCCCTGCCTAGAAAACAACCACATATAAGTATGGCATCACCGCAATCGTACTGACCTGCAGACTCATAACGCCGGGTCATTTTTACCTACACGATCAACGCTGTAATAACTGAATCTAAATATGACGGAAATATTGCTTTTTAATTTTTCATTTTCACCCCACTTGAAATTTTTCCCACCACTTTTCAGTTTATTATACGGTCAAGTGAATTGTATTATTTGAAATGACCACTTGTTCCGCAAAAAAAATAATGAATTATGGTTCTTTGAATAAAGGTAGGGAAAAAAAAAAATTCTAAAAACAAAATTAAAAAAAAGACAGGTCCTTAAAATTTTTAAAATGCTTTCCTGATGACTTGTGATAAAATACACATATAACAGAAATCCTGTGAGGTGTCCAGAGCCAGAAAGGATGAGGCTGCAGGTACAGAGCACAGTGTGGGGGGCAGGACTAGGGATGAGGCTGCAGGTACAGAGCACAGTGTGGAGGGGCAGGACTAGGGATGAGGCTGCAGGTACAGAGCACAGTGTGGAGGGGCAGGACTGGGGATGAGGCTGCAGGTACAGAGCACAGTGTGGGGGGGCAGGACTGGGGATGAGGCTGCAGGTACAGAGCACAGTGTGGGGGGCAGGACTGGGATGAGGCTGCAGGTACAGAGCACAGTGTGGGGGGCAGGACTGGGATGAGGCTGCAGGTACAGAGCACAGTGTGGAGGGGCAGGACTGGGGATGAGGCTGCAGGTACAGAGCACAGTGTGGGGGGCAGGACTGGGATGAGGCTGCAGGTACAGAGCACAGTGTGGGGGGCAGGACTGGGATGAGGCTGCAGGTACAGAGCACAGTGTGGAGGGGCAGGACTGGGGATGAGGCTGCAGGTACAGAGCACAGTGTGGGGGGCAGGACTGGGGATGAGGCTGCAGGTACAGAGCACAGTGTGGGGGGCAGGACTGGGGATGAGGCTGCAGGTACAGAGCACAGTGTGGGGGGCAGGACTGGGGATGAGGCTGCAGGTACAGAGCACAGTGTGGGGGGCAGGACTGGGGATGAGGCTGCAGGTACAGAGCACAGGTGGGGGGGCAGGACTGGGGATGAGGCTGCAGGTACAGAGCACAGTGTGGGGGGGCAGGACTGGGGATGAGGCTGCAGGTACAGAGCACAGTGTGGGGGGCAGGACTGGGGATGAGGCTGCAGGTACAGAGCACAGTGTGGGGGGCAGGACTGGGGATGAGGCTGCAGGTACAGAGCACAGTGTGGGGGGCAGGACTGGGGATGAGGCTGCAGGTACAGAGCACAGTGTGGGGGGCAGGACTGGGGATGAGGTGCGTACAGAGCACAGGTGGGCAACTGGATGAGGCAGCAGTACAGGAGTGGGGGGCAGGACTGGGGATGAGGCTGCAGGTACAGAGCACAGTGTGGGGGGCAGGACTGGGGATGAGGCTGCAGGTACAGAGCACAGTGTGGGGGGCAGGACTGGGGATGAGGCTGCAGGTACAGAGCACAGTGTGGGGGGCAGGACTGGGGATGAGGCTGCAGGTACAGAGCACAGTGTGGGGGGCAGGACTGGGGATGAGGCTGCAGGTACAGAGCACAGTGTGGGGGGCAGGACTGGGGATGAGGCTGCAGGTACAGAGCACAGTGTGGGGGGGCAGGACTGGGGATGAGGCTGCAGGTACAGAGCACAGTGTGGGGGGGGCAGGACTGGGGATGAGGCTGCAGGTACAGAGCACAGTGTGGGGGGCAGGACTGGGGATGAGGCTGCAGGTACAGAGCACAGTGTGGGGGGGCAGGACTGGGGATGAGGCTGCAGGTACAGAGCACAGTGTGGGGGGCAGGACTGGGGATGAGGCTGCAGGTACAGAGCACAGTGTGGGGGGCAGGACTGGGGATGAGGCTGCAGGTACAGAGCACAGTGTGGGGGGGCAGGACTGGGGATGAGGCTGCAGGTACAGAGCACAGTGTGGGGGGCAGGACTGGGGATGAGGCTGCAGGTACAGAGCACAGTGTGGGGGGCAGGACTGGGGATGAGGCTGCAGGTACAGAGCACAGTGTGGGGGGGCAGGACTGGGGATGAGGCTGCAGGTACAGAGCACAGTGTGGGGGGGCAGGACTGGGGATGAGGCTGCAGGTACAGAGCACAGTGTGGGGGGCAGGACTGGGGATGAGGCTGTAGGTACAGAGCACAGTGTGGGGGGCAGGACTGGGGATGAGGCTGCAGGTACAGAGCACAGTGTGGGGGGCAGGACTGGGGATGAGGCTGCAGGTACAGAGCACAGTGTGGGGGGCAGGACTGGGGATGAGGCTGCAGGTACAGAGCACAGTGTGGGGGGCAGGACTGGGGATGAGGCTGCAGGTACAGAGCACAGTGTGGGGGGCAGGACTGGGGATGAGGCTGCAGGTACAGAGCACAGTGTGGGGGGCAGGACTGGGGATGAGGCTGCAGGTACAGAGCACAGTGTGGGGGGCAGGACTGGGGATGAGGCTGCAGGTACAGAGCACAGTGTGGGGGGCAGGACTGGGGATGAGGCTGCAGGTACAGAGCACAGTGTGGGGGGCAGGACTGGGGATGAGGCTGCAGGTACAGAGCACAGTGTGGGGGGCAGGACTGGGGATGAGGCTGCAGGTACAGAGCACAGTGTGGGGGGGCAGGACTGGGGATGAGGCTGCAGGTACAGAGCACAGTGTGGGGGGCAGGACTGGGGATGAGGCTGCAGGTACAGAGCACAGTGTGGGGGGCAGGACTGGGGATGAGGCTGCAGGTACAGAGCACAGTGTGGGGGGGGCAGGACTGGGGATGAGGCTGCAGGTACAGAGCACAGTGTGGGGGCAGGACTGGGGATGAGGCTGCAGGTACAGAGCACAGTGTGGGGGGCAGGACTGGGGATGAGGCTGCAGGTACAGAGCACAGTGTGGGGGGCAGGACTGGGGATGAGGCTGCAGGTACAGAGCACAGTGTGGGGGGGCAGGACTGGGGATGAGGCTGCAGGTACAGAGCACAGTGTGGGGGGGCAGGACTGGGGATGAGGCTGCAGGTACAGAGCACAGTGTGGGGGGCAGGACTGGGGATGAGGCTGCAGGTACAGAGCACAGTGTGGGGGGGGCAGGACTGGGGATGAGGCTGCAGGTACAGAGCACAGTGTGGGGGGCAGGACTGGGGATGAGGCTGCAGGTACAGAGCACAGTGTGGGGGGGCAGGACTGGGGATGAGGCTGCAGGTACAGAGCACAGTGTGGGGGGGCAGGACTGGGGATGAGGCTGCAGGTACAGAGCACAGTGTGGGGGGCAGGACTGGGGATGAGGCTGCAGGTACAGAGCACAGTGTGGGGGGCAGGACTGGCTCCGCTGCTCCCCCCTCCTTTGCATGAGCTGCTATACCAAGAGCGGCCAGCAGAGGTCTCCGCGGCGCTCGCTTGTTTCAGATCAATCAGCAGCCCTGGGGAGCCGATCATGGAGACGCTGAAACGGACTTGATCAAAGGGCTCCTGCTGATCCGTGTATGCCGCGCCTGTCACCGGGGCCACGGACTGGCCGTCTGCCTCCCCCGGAGCCGCTCCGGGACTCCCGCGCTCTCCGGCCTGTCCTCCAGCCGGCGAGGAAGCACACCAGTGACAGGATGTGACCTTATTCCACCGGCCAGCACATCAACTCCAGGCTGGGGCTCTCCCCAGGTATCTCCATCCACCTCCCTCCTCCTCAGCCGCCCGGGCCCGAGCCCTGTCTCCCCGAACTTGCCCCGTGTGCACGGTCACTTACCCGGGCCCCGTGGTTGCCGTGGAGCTGTGCGTTCAGGGTGGGCTTGTAAGACATTCCCAGAGACATGAGTGCGGAGAGCAGTCACCCACCACAACAAATACAATGTCCTGAAATGCTGCGGAGCGTCTCCTGTCTGTCTCCCTCAGACACTTTTTGTTGTTTACAGCGGCGGCACCGGCAAATATGGCGTCACTTATACTGACACCCACAATGCAATGAAGCCTCCAGACGCCGTGTCCCTGCACAGACCCCCAGTCCCCTCACCCTGGGGGGCTCCAGCCCAAAATCCAACACAGACAAGTGGCTTTTAGCGTGTTTTTTGTCTTTTTTTTTCTTTTCTCTCCAGACATTTTCCTCGTGCAATGCTAATAATGCTGCCAGCTTCTTCACCAGCCATCCCCCCTGATTGTGCCCCAACTTACATGTCACGGCATCACTGGGGCATCTGTTGGGGGTTGTTTGTTTTTTGTCAACTTTTCACAACTTTTTTTTTTTCTTTCATGACATTACATAGAAAGGTTTGGAAAAAAACTTAAGTTGAGGTTTTTTTTTTCTACTTTAAATCTCACAATTGTTTTTTTTTTTTTTTAAATGTTGCCGCTTTTATGATTTAGGCCTTGTTTATTCGGTTTGAAAAAATATTTTTAGTTGTTTGATTAAAAAAAAAAAAAAAAAAAAGTGTTTACAAATATTCGTAAATATTTAGATTTTACTTCTTTTGTCTTTTTTATTATTTGTGGATGGAACGTACCCATTACTAATATTTTTGTGAACAAAGAATGCTGGAGAATTTTTTTCCAGAAAGTGTCAAGTTATTTCTTAGTTTTAGATGAATTTATATATATATATTTTTTTTAATTGTTTGTGATTTTTTATATATATATATATATATATATAATGTGTTTTTTTTTATTATATATTTGTCATTTTAGTTTCTCTGTAATCTATTTCCTGCAAGTCTTAATAAGATGGTAACCGTTCTCTGTGCCCTGGAAGACCCCACGTCTGTACGTGTCTCTGGGGATCGTCGGATATAATCGTTGCATGAGAATTGCTGAATCTACGATGTGTAAATCTTTATTTCCCGTGATCTCATGTCATTCATTGTGGTGAGATTGCACATTATTGCGAGGCAGTAAAATGCCTGCTCCTTTATGCTGGAGGTGCTTTGTATACAGTGTGAACTAGGTTTATGTCTCGGATGAATGATTTTGTCAGTATTAACAGCCATTTTGTGACGTATGGGCTCAGAGCAGCTAATGTGACTGCAAGAGAATAAAAGAGAGCAGAAGATGGATGTCAGCAAAGAGCAATCACTGCATAATCTTCTCTTTATGTAACCTGTATGGTGGGGCATTCACATGCATCACATTCAGCTGCTTGGCTGACTTCTATAGCAGCAAATAGGCCAATGCTAATCACAGAATTTCTTTCACATGTTCACCCATGTTAGATAAGGAAGTGGATATTGATATTTACATGTATAAATTTATGTGTAATTGTAAAAAGAAAAATCATTGTTTTCAGTGTTACATTATGTGAGCAGTTCTACCAGGATCACAGTATAACAAGTAACATTTTACTTTGTTATATTTTGTGCAAATGTTTGTCCATCCCTATATTTTAAACTATTCAGATCTTTATTGATTTTAGTCTGCTGGTCGTGTAAATGCTTAAAGGGAATCTGTCACCTATTTTTTCCCCTATGAGATGCGGCCACTGCCATCAGGGGCTTATCTACAGCATTCTATAATGCTGTAGATAAGCCACCGATGTCACCTGAAAGATAAGAAAAATTGAGTTATATTATACTCGCCCGGGGGGCGGTCCGGGTCCGATGGATGTCGCGGTCCGGCGCCTCCCATCTTCTAGCGATGACGTCCTCTTCATTGCTTCTGTCGCGGCTCCTGCGCAGGCGTAATTCTCTGCCCTATTGAGGGCAGAGCAGAGTACTGCAGTGCACAGGCGCCGGGAAAGGTCAGAGAGGCCCAGCTCCTGCGCACTGCAGTACTCTGCTCTGCCTTCAACAGGGCAGATCAGTGCGCCTGCACAGGAGCCGCAACAGAAGCAAGAAAGAAGACGCCATCGCTAGAAGATGGGAGGACCCGGACTGCGACATCCATCGGATCAGACCGCACCCCAGGTGAGTATAATATAACTTGTTTTTCTTATCTTTCAGGTTACATCAGTGGCTTATCTACAGCATTACAGTATGCTGTAGATAAGCCCCAAAATGCAGTGGCTGCATCTTATAGGGGCAAAAATAGGTGACAGATTCCCTTTAATGTGGACCATTGAGGTTCAAGATACTTTTTTTTTTTTAAAGTTGTCTTACGTTGGACATTTATAGCATATCCATGATGGATGCAGGCCACATTTGGACGTTCATGCGTCCATTTTTTGATCTGAGTTACCAATACAAGTTTATGGGTCTGAGAAAATCATGGCAGCACAGAGATGGCATCAGTGTGCTGTCCAGTTGTAAAGGGGTTATCCGGTCTTAGGGCCCCGTCTCACATAGCGACACACCAGCGATCCCGACAACGATCAGGATCGCTGGTGTGTCGCTACATGATCGCTGCTGAGCTGCCAAACAGGCAGCGATCAGGACAGCGACACTGCGGGTAACGTCACCTAGTTACCCGCAGTGTACGTTGGATACCAGCCCGCTGATGCAGGGAGCTGGTAACCAAGGTACACTTCGGGTTTCCAGGCGCTGCGCAGTGCCTGGAAACCCGATGTGTACCTTGGTTACCAGCTCCCCTGCAGCAGCGCGCTGGTATCCAACGTACACATCGGGTTTCCAGGCACAGCGCCTGGAAACCCGAAGTGTACCTTGGTTGCCAGCTGGTTTCCTGCCTGTCACACGCAGCAATGCGTGCTGGCCAGCGAGAGACCAGCGATCAAAAATAAGTCCTGGCATTTCTGACACGACCAGCGATGCACAGCAGGGGCCTGATCGCTGGTACGTGTCAGACATAGCGAGATCGCTACTGAGATCGCTGTTTAGCAGCGATCTCGCTATGTGAGACGGGGCCCTTAGAGTGACTGCAGACTGTTACCCTATGTGACTGCAGATTTGTGAATCCTCAGAGGAATGATACTTTGCAGCCGGTGCAGGGAGCACGTGATCGCAAGTAGCGATTTGCATACATGCAGTCACAAGCGCTATACAATTCAAGCGTATTGAGTGAGGCTAGACACGTCTAGTCGGAATGTGGCTGGAAGAATGCAGATCACATATTTGTGGTTATATGATCGCTGGTTCTCAGCACCACAGAATCCTCACAGCGTACACTGCGCACGCTGTGAGGATTCACAAGTCTGCAGCCACATAGACTGCAGACTTGTACCCTAAGGCCGGAGTCAGACACAACTACAAAAAAACGGACCGTTTTAGTCGGTCGATTATCGGAGCAAAATGTAAACATCACACATCCGCCTGGCATCCGATTTTCCTTCAAAGATGCGATTTAGTCGCATGTGTGTGTACCTTGTAACATCCGATTTTCATCCGACTTGCGAGAATTTCTCGCAGGCTTGCAAAACTGACATATAATGGATCCAAAAGAATAGTATTTAAATCACAAAAGAAAGAATAGATATATACACATAGAACACATATATATATATATACATGTCATTGTGACATGTTGTATATATATATATATATATATATATATATATATATATTTTATAGTTCCTAGACTTCTACATACTGTAATAGCCGCTAATTCAATTGCCGGCTTTTGTGAAATCACAGAAGCCGACATGAAATGATACATTGTTTCCACACAGTTAACCATGTCATTTCCTGTATTATGATATATGGTTTGAACTTACAATTACATAAGTGTATGTGTGCAAAATTTCAGACATGTAGGGGTTAATTAAAGGTGTAAATTCGTTGAAAAAAAATGCGTCGGCTCCCGCTGTATTTTCTCCACCAGACAGACAAAGCAAGCGAGTGGGGGCAGATAATAATAGCCTAGGGAAGGTACATTTTTTTTGTGCCCCCCCTGGCTACTAACATCTGCCCCCAGACACCCCAGAAAGGGCAAATCTCTAATTAGATTCGCCCTTTCTGGCACTTTGCCCGTCTATTCCCATTGCCCTATAGCGGTGGCGAATGGGTTAATAAGGGGTTAAAGCCACCTTGCTATTGAAAGGTCACTTTAAGCCAGGTTAATAATTGAGAGCTGTCAATTAGACAACTATCAATTATTAATCCTATTGTATGAAAGAAAAATCAAACACACACAGTTTAATAAAAAAGAAGTTTAATTAAATAATCACACAGTTTTTGACCATATTTTATTTTCCTGCTAAAACCATTTCCTGTAATAAAAATAAAATAAAAAAGCAACATTATTCTTACCAATCCGATGCACAGTCAGGTCCCACGCTGTAATCCATCAGAAAGGGTTAACAGGTTACAGCTCGCAGAGAGCTAATGCTGTCTGCTAGCTGTAACACCCCGAATGAATAACTTCCTCTCCCAGGGAAAAGAGAGGAAGAGATTAATGAATGGAGCTTAATTGATTTATTGCCACTTTCACTTCAGTGACCTGACCTAAAGTGAAAGTGGGACACAATCAATTAAGCTTCATTCATTAATCACATCCTCTCCTGTCGGCAGGAGATAAGCTCATTCATTCAGGAGCTATCAGCTGAGCACGCAGCATTACTTGCTCTGCTTAGCTGATTGCTAGTTAACCCTTTGTGAAGAATTACATCGTGGGACGTGACAGATCGTCAGATAGGTAAGAATAATGTTGTTTTATTATCTTTTCTTTATTATAGAAGATCAAGGGCTTCGCACGGATTAAGAGTTAAATAAAAGATGGTCAAAAATGTGTTTTTATTTCATTAAAATTATTTATTCTTAAAGTGTGTTTGTGTTTTTTTTTATTTCCTTCAATAGGATTAATAATTGATAGTTGTCTAATTGACAGCTCTCAATTATTAACCTGGCTTAAAGTGACCTTTCAATAGCAAGGTGGCTTTAACCCCTTATTAACCCATTCGCCACCGCTACAGGGCAATGGGAATAGACGGGCAAAGTGCCAGAAAGGGCAAATCTAATTAGAGATTTGCCCTGTCTGGGGGCAGATGTTAGTAGTCAGGGGGGGGCACAAAAAAAATGTACCCTCCCTAGGCTATTATCTGCCCCCACTCGCTTGCTTTGTCTGTCTGGTGGAGAAAATACAGCGGGAGCCCACACATTTTTTTTCAACGAATTTACACCTTTAATTAACCCCTACATGTGTGAAATTTTGCACACATACACTTATGTAATTGTAAGTTCAAACCATATATCAAAATACAGGAAATGACATGGTTAACTGTGTCTAAACAATGTATCATTTCATGTCGGCTTCTGTGATTTAACAAAAGCTGGCAATTGAATTAGCGGCTATTACAGTATGTAGAAGTGTAAGAACTATAAATATATGTATATATATATATATGTCACAATGACATATATATATATATATATATATATATGTATTCTATGTGTGTATATCTATTTTCTATTCTTTATTAAAGCTGTCAGTGTGATTTTACAGTATAGCCGGGATGAATTGCCGGCTTTTCTAAAGGACACCGATGCGATTTAATCGCAAGTCACACGTGCGGTCCGTTTGTAATCCGATTTTTCATCGCTCCCATAGACTTGCATTGGCGATAGTCGACCCACAATCGGTGACAATCGCAGCATGCTGCGATTGCACACGGACGTTTAAAACGGACCACAAAAAATCTGATACTGGGAGCTGCTCCATAGATTAACATACGGCAGACTGCAATGCGATATTTCATCGTATTGCAGTCGTCCGATTCTGTCGCCAGTGTGACGCCGGCCTAAGGCCGAACAACCACTTTAACATTGTAATGAAAGAAAGTTTGTAACAAAAAAAAAGTATTAATGAAAAGGTTCGTCTTTTTTATGTACGAGAAAAATCACAGACGTCTGAATGATACCTTATTGTCTGAGACTGGAATAATCCTTCAACTTCATTTCTATTACATGGTTGACCTCACAAATTCATTTTTGAAGATATGATAGTATGAGTGCTTAGACCAAGGCCATAAATTGCATATTTGGTGTAGGTTTTCCAACTTTTATTGACGGCAAAATCTTTGTCTGGGTTTTAATGCGGATTTGGTGCAGATTTCAACCTTTTTATTCCAAAGGGTGAAATCTGCTCGAAATCATCCCAAAGTATTCACATGTTTTGGCTTTAAAAATATGTGCCGCTTGTCAGTTTTAAGAGCATAGATCTGTAATAAGAGAATAAGGAGTGAGTTCAGCTTACTACACCGTGTGAGAAGTCCCAGTCAGTATGATCCTGGAGGGTGCTCGTCCTGCCGGTGATTGCGGCCAAATGGAAGCAGTGGAGTCCAGCACAACCATCCAGGTAGTAAAATAAAAATTTTATTGAAAATCAAAACAAAAAAATGTAAAACATTTTACCCTCCCCCCCCCAATAGGTGTCTGGTCATTTTGTCAACAGCCAGTCTTTCTTATCCCCACCCCCATACACGTGTATGCTCGAATTGGCCAATTCTATTTCTCTTTTCTAAAGTGGGAGGGAAGCAAACCAAAGCCATTTTCCTTTGGTAGTCACTTATCTCCCATGAAAATAGAAGGATCAAGCATTGAAATTGAACATGTTAAAGTCTTTCTTAACCCTTATGTTTTCTGTTTGGCTAGTCAGGAAGTCCCCGTACACCTAAATAGCCAGTCCCAGTGACATTGTTGTGTTCTTATGACTGCTCTGTGAATAGGCACATATGCAAAAAAAAAACGCAGCAAAATTCTTGTTCATTTTGTTGCTAAAAAGTTGCACATTTCACTTTGTGTTGCAAAGTGTGAAATGTATGCTGACATTTGCAGAATAAATTGACATGCTGATATTTACAAAAGTATAAATATGCCCTTAGGCCTAGAGATTCTAGTGACGTCCCTGAATTGTTCTTATTTTGGGTCCATAAAGAAACCTAGAGGTACAAATGGTTCACATTGTAGCACCCATAAAGTGCAGTGCCCACACAGTAATAAGCCGCACATGTCTGCCGGTACCATTGATCTTATAATGTTATATATTTACATGGACTTGCACTCTATCTATAATATACATACGGTATTTGAAGTTTATATTGCAAGAGACTGTCCTTATAACAAAATGTACTTTGCTGCTTGGTCCTGCATTGCTCTTCTCAGAGAAGATACCTCTGCAGGAACTACAGGTACTGGACTGCAGGGGAATGAGGTAAAAGTATTTTCTCTGACTGTGCCCCTTCTGACTCTTTGGGACCTCTTGAAGCATGATTGTTCTGAGAGCTGCTTTGAACCCTGTGTCCTCCCAGCAGTAAGGCCTCCTTCACAGGTCTGTGGTTAAACACATATGTAAAAAAAAAAATGGTACTGGTGTCATCAGTGTTTTGGATCTGTTTGCCTGTTTTTACCATCAGTGTGTCATCTGTGTTTTTCTGATATGGATAAAGAAAGAAATGACAAAGCTTCTTTACTTTGCAATGTTAAATGTGGACGTCCCACAGATGGCATCTATGTGCTGTACGTGTTTTTCTCGGACATGTACTAGCCCTTGTCATCCCCACTGCCGGAAAGAAACAGACATGTCTGTGTGTTTTGCACAAACACATGGTCGATGTAAAAACACGGACATGTGCACACAGCTCCACAGATTGTAATGGATATATAAAAAAATGGATACCACACGTTCTGGAAACACTGAGGTGTAAAGTAGGCCTAATGCGGCCTGAGGCCATTATTGTGTGGAGTTGCTTTCCATCCAAGAACACAGCCATGAGTAAAGAATGGGATCTAAACATCTATGCAACAACAGAACAATGGAGGGCACCATACAATAGTAAACTGAACAAGGCCTCAACCTGGGGTATGTCAAAAGACAATATATGAAAACAGGAGAAAAGAATACATAGCAAAGAAACCAGGGATGCCAAAATAAATACATAGAATAGTATGGAAATTTATGTGAACATCTGCAAAATCACACCACAATCAATTAAAAACAAGGCAAAAAGCCCCATGATAGGGACAAGAGCCCCCTAAACCCCCACAAGCATATATATATATATATACAATGCAAATAAATATAATTGCATAGATACCTTAGTCAAAAAAGATAATATACAAAAAGTCAATGGTATGTGTGCACAAAATACACTCATTAAGTGGACCCCCCCAAAGGCCAAAAATAGAGGAAAAAATCCCCAAAGGCCAAAAATAGAGGAAAAAATTAACCTCTATATAAATATCCAAATGTTAGATCTCTATGTAATTCACAGATCCTTAATAAACATATAATATGCTAGTTAAATATCTACAGACCAGAAAGTAGGAAAGCATATTAATCCATAAGGATAGAAGGCTGCATCACCAATCAAGGAAAAAAGGTCATCACCTAAATGCTGGCACAATATTGCATTATCCTTAATCGGTCAGCACTAAGATATGCATGAAGATAAAGAGCTATCGCCCCTGTATTGGGCTGTCTAAGTGCTAAAAGGACTGAGAGGGGGGTCTCATATGAGAGACATGACCAGGGGTTTAGTCAGGGTTAAGCCTAACGCGTGTCGCCATCTCAAAATGGCTTCATCAGGGACAGAAGTGGTGATCAAGCAGAGTACAGAATGTTCTTATATACAGAGGATGATTAAAACTTACAGCAGCTGCATGAAACAATCCCATGTGGAGACAGATCGGGAGCAGGAAATAATTAAACATGGCGCTGGAAGTATACAGAGTAGTAACCACGCTCTGGGTGTAGTAAAATGGCCGACGAGAGCTTAACAGTGCATGCACACCCCCAACACTCATCTATAGCGCATGCGTCATAGGACCGAAATAACAGTTGAGATGATTCACTGTGTACAAATATTTAATTATAAGCTCACCAACATATCGAATTTATCTATAAAGAGTGCTATGGACCGGTGGAATAAAATAAATAATAGGTCCAGAGAAATGGCTGAATAGCCATTAACGGCGCATATTATAATACAAGTCG
The DNA here is from genome assembly GCA_033576555.1 of Oophaga sylvatica. Lineage (NCBI taxonomy): Eukaryota > Metazoa > Chordata > Amphibia > Anura > Dendrobatidae > Oophaga > Oophaga sylvatica. The sequence goes on from JARQOD010000001.1 coordinate 809,473,478, forward strand.
ATCCCTGTATATAAGATATCATTAGTTATACATGGCGAATGCACCCAAGCCCAATATAAATGCTTATTTCAATGCACACCAAACATCAATTTCATTATAAATAGCACTGAACACCAATGATATAAAAAACATATGGTAAATGATAGTACAAAAAGATGCATATATCTATATATAGTCATCAATATCATGGAACAAGCAAGTGCCTGCCTCAATAAACCTGTCTAATTACCGCACACATATTAGTGCATACTACACCATTCAGAGAGAATAATCCCATAGAGCAATAGGGTGGATAGATGGTGAATGCTGCATAAACTCACTGAAAAAACACGTCATAGTGCAGCAGAGTTTAATGCTGCATAATGTATAAGGGATAGACCGTACCTCATCATATATATGCGTATTCACATTATATTGGTGTGTATTCATCTCTGCACTTAAGAAGGTCCACAGTAATTTAAAGACCAATATAAATATATGGGCCCATTATCACACACCAAATATTGTAAAGCATATATCCTACAAAAAAGCTGGAAATATCATTTGTAATCGGTACGAGATAGTCGCAGCGCTATGGTGGCACAATGGCCATCCAGCTGTAACAAGATTATAGAACCACTCAATAATTGAAAAATAAATATACACATATGCCCAGCTGTCATTAATGCCTATAAACCCCCAGGGAGTCAAGCAGAAAAGGCAGTGATAATATGTCAGGGCTATAGTAAAAAATATACAGTACAGACCAAAAGTTTGGACACACCTCATTCAATGATTTTTCTGTATTTTCATGGCTATGAAAATTGTAGAATCACACTGAAGGCATCAAAACTATGAATTAACACATGTGGAATTATACATTACACTTTACAAAAAAGTGTGAAACTACTGAAAATATGTCTTATATTCTAGGTTCTTCAAAGTAGCCACCTTTTGCTTTGATTACTGCTTTGCATGCAGAAAAGGTGAACGGCTGGACTCTGCATGCCTGGTTCCCACAGTGAAGCATGGAGGAGGTGGTGTGATGGCGTGGGGGTGCTTTGCTGGTGACACTGTTGGGGATTTATTCAAAATTGAAGGCATACTGAACCAGCATGGCTACCACAGCATCTTGCAGCAGCATGCTATTCCATCCGGTTTGCGTTTAGTTGGACCATCATTTATTTTTCAACAGGACAATGACCCCAAACACACCTCCAGGCTGTGTAAGGGCTATTTGACCAAGAAGGAGAGTGATGGGGTGCTACGCCAGATGACCTGGCCTCCACAGTCACCAGACCTGAACCCAATCGAGATGGTTTGGGGTGAGCTGGACCGCTCACCGCTTCAATTTTTAATAAATCCTCAACAGTGTCACCAGCAAAGCATCCCCACACCATCACACCACCTCCTCCATGCTTCACGGTGGGAACTAGGCATGTAGAGTCCATCCGTTCACCTTTTCTGCGTGCAAAGCAGTAATCAAAGCAAAAGGTGGCTACTTTGAAGAACCTAGAATATAAGACATATTTTCAGTTGTTTCACACTTTTTTGTAAAGTGTAATGTATAATTCCACATGTGTTAATTCATAGTTTTGATGCCTTCAGTGTGATTCTACAATTTTCATAGTCATGAAAATACAGAAAAATCATTGAATGAGAAGGTGTGTCCAAACTTTTGGTCTGTACTGTATATGAAGAAAAAACATAATGGATGCACCTACACTCTTATGGATGAGGATATCATATAGAGGTACATCAGATCAAACCAGTGTTGAAACACCAAATTATGAGAATTTAGATAGAGAGGCACCCCATTTTGTATTTTTCATAAAAAGGAAGAAAAGCACACTAATGCAATAACATAGAGTAGTGAATGTGTACTTTATACTGAACCAAAAAGGTACCAACACTGCAGATCATATCAACAGTGGCAACAATAGAGAAAAAAGGGGTATTATCCACTACAGTTGTTTATAATACCCCGTAAATAATAATTCCTCATTTAGGCCTTTGGGGGACAAGCTTTGTAGCTTGTAAATCCATTTACTTTCAACACACAGCAGCTTATTTACAATGTCACCACCTCTAATGGTAGAGCGCACGCTTTCAAGTCACATGATTTTGAAACTGGTTGATCTGCCATGATGATGTTCCAGAAAGTGGCTTGCTACTGATGTCAGGGTCTTATTCTTGTCCCGATCCTTCTTGGCTGTTGAGATGCTGGACAAATGCTGTTGCATTCTTCTCCTTAATTCTTGTGTGGTTTGACCCACGTAGATCTTTGGACAGTCACAAAAGATGGCATAGACTAGGTTCCGAGACCTGCAGTTGAAGAATTCCTTTGACCTAATCCGAAAGGGAAGAATAGAGATAGAGTAACCATCTTGTCCTGTCATGTTGACAGACATTGCAATTACCACATGGGTATGTTCCAAAGATCCTAGTGCCACGATTGAGCCTTGTAGTGGGCCGTTGATAATGACTGTGGCATAGGCTGTCCTTCAAATTCCTAGCACGCCTAGCAATCATGCAGGGAGAATTGGAGACAAAAGGAGTAATCCTTTTGTCACTGGTTAAGATGTCCCAGTTTTTATACAAAAGGTTACGTACGTCAGACCACTGATTGTTAAAAGTAGTGATCAATGAAAGTGGTCGAGAGGATTGACGTACCTACTTTCTGGTCTGTAGATATTTAACTAGCATATTATATGTTTATTAAGGATCTGTGAATTACATAGGGATCTAACATTTGAATATTTATATAGAGGTTAATTTTTTCCTCTCTATTTTTGGCCTTTGGGGGATCCACCTAATAAGTGTATTTTGTGCACACATACTATTGACTTTTTGTATATTATCTTTTTTGACTAAGGTATCTATGCAATTATATTTATTTGCATTGTATGTATATATATATATATATATATATATATATATATATATGCTTGTGGGTGTTTAGGGGCTCTTGTCCCTATCATGGGGCTTTTTGCCTTGTTTTTAATTGATTGTGGTGTGATTTTGCAGTTGTTCAAATACATTTCCATACTATTCTATGTATTTATTTTGGCATCCCTGGTTTCTTTGGTATGTATTCTTTTCTCCTGTTTTCATATCTAAACTTATCTAGTAGCAGCTTGGTGATAAACATGATGGAGCACCATATCACAAGGCAAAAGTGATTTTTAAGTGGTGCTGTAAACAAAACATTGACATTTTGGGTCCATTGGCAGGAAATTCCCAAGATCTCAATTCCAATGAGAACCTGTGGTCAAAAAAACAGGTGGACAACAAAAACGGAGATTAAGTCTTTAGACAAACCTGATGTGTTTCTCAATAAAAGTTGACAAACTTGTGAAATTCTTATAACTGTACTTCAGTAACAATGCAGTATTCACAAGGGGAGGATTCTGAGTGCTGCCAGGAGAGATTGTATCGATCTCATCTTATATATGGTTCACAGGAAATCAGGGATTCACTTCCTGTCTGCACATTAGTTAAAGGGAATCTGTCACCCCATTTTGGCTATATCAGATAAAGATATGCCTGAATAGTGCGTCCCATAAGTAACCCATCGGTATCTATCATATATCCTGACACCCCCGTTTCTTGCCCAAATACCTTTGTAAAGTTTGGTTTTCTGTATGCTAATCTGGGTGGTCCGGTCCGGAGGGCGGTGTTTTTTGCTTCCTCCCCTCCCCCCGCTCCTCGGCTTCTCTTGCGTAGGTCCGTCTGTGCATAGCACAGCGTAGTGTTCCCGCGTTTGCGCGTTTTAAAATCCCCCCGCGCCTGCGCAGTGTGCTTTGCCCAACAGTGGGCAAAGCATAAAATCATTACAGCGCATGCGCAACTATTTTCGGTCACTTTCCTTGCCCCGGAAGTCGTCCAAGGCAAGCAGTCATTTCCGGGGCAAGCAAAGTGACTGAAAATAGTTGCGCATGCGCTGTAATGATTTTATGCTTTGCCCACTGTTGGGCAAAGCACACTGCGCAGGTGCGGGGGGATTTTAAAACGCGCAATCGCGGGAACACTACGCCGTCTGTGCTGCGCACAGACGGACCTACGCAAGAGAAGCCGAGGAGCGGGGGGGGGAGGAAGAAGAAAAAAACACCGCCCTCCAGACCGCCCAGATTAGCATACAGAAAATCGAACTTTACAAAGGTATTTGGGCATGAAAACGGGGGTGTCAGGATATATGATAGATACCGATAGGTTACTTATGGGATGCACTATACAGGCATATCTTTATCTGATGTAGCCAAAAAGGGGTGACAGATTCCCTTTAATGAGCTGGTGATCTCCCCTACAATGAAGAGAGAAGTATAGATAAAGTAGAGGTGGGATGATATACATTAGACAATTAGAATATTGACGGTAAGTAAGCAATACATGTGCAAAATAATGCTTGATTGCTTCAAACTTCTTTTTGATGAGGCTGAATTCACTTGTGTAGTTTTTGTTCAAAGTGTTTCGCCATACAGTGGCATGTAAAAGTTTGGGCCCCCCTGGTCAAATTTACTGTTATTGTTAACAGTTTAGCAAGTTGAAGATGAAATGATCTCTAAAAGGCCTAAAGTTAAAGATTAACACATTTCCTTTGTATTTTACGGAAAAAATTGTCTTTTTTTTACATGTTAAAAATTACAAAAAGGAAAATGGGCAAATTCAAAAGTTTGGCCATCCAGTATGGTTATTTTCTACAACGACAAAACAGGAAAAAAAATGGAGTTTTCATTTTCATTGCAAAAATATAAAAAGTTTATTAAAGCCACAATAAGGCGACAAAACATAAGACATGACATGACAATGATGTGTATAAAAAGACACGAAAACATATGGCAAGCAGAAAAACACCATAACACAATATAGCCAATTCAATAACAGGAGGAAAAAATCCCTAGATATAATGAACACTAAAAAACCTGGGGCACACCATAGTCCCATAGCTGATTACCATAGTCAGAGTCAGGAGTGTGTTCAAAGGAAGGTATATCCAGACCCACCGCAATTACATAGCTTAAACACAATGAGAGGTTATATTGTGTCAAAGAGCGGGGTGTAAGGAAGAAAAAAAGGGGAGATAAACCTCACCAGATGCTGCCGGCCATATGGGAATCCCCGACGCACGTTTCGCTGTCGTTCACCTCGCTTTCTCAAGGGGAGTGTGTTGTAGGTCACTGACAGGACCTTTAAGTAGCCATAGAAACCGGTCATGTGACCGCTGAACGTGCCGCCCACCGTTAATGGCGCATATGCCCGATGCTGTCCCTCCAGCCGCCGCACACCGGACGCGTCACCTGACCGCAGGACCTAGGTTCAAAAATGAACCACGGCGATGCGCCAGCATAACTTTGTCGGTCAGCGGCGGGTGGCAGCAGAGAGCGATCGCGCACATGCGCACCACGGCAGTAAAGATATATATAGAGCACATAGTTTGCAATTGAACAACAATTCATATAATCAAAATATGGGGTCCATGGATGTTTATCCCAATAGTACAAATCTTCATAGGTCCAATTGCTTGCCATCACCAATCGCAATATAATATAACGGTCCCAACGTTGAGGGATATTGGAGCTGAGCCTCCAGCAGATAGCAACATTCCAAAACTTAATGTAAACTGAATAATTGATGTTATACATCCCGGAATTAGAGGGGGTAATATAAAGAAAATGCTGGCACAACAAGAGTTAAAGTGGATTGTAACTCTTGACACAGTGACACCGAAAGGGCTCAATGAGGCCCTTAATTTCGCCCCCTTCCTGTGAAAGTCTCCCAAATTTGGTTTTTTATTTTTCTTTATAAGCTTGCATCATTTTTTATGTGTGTTGTTTTTAAATTCCACTTTTTTTCTTTTTATTCAGTTTACATTAAATTTTGGAATGTTGCTATCCGCTGGAGGCTCAGCTCCAGTATTTATAATGGTACCTGTTATTAGTGGCAATGTGGCTTGGCGTTTCCCCAAGGGAAACCGCAAAGCCACATTGCCACTAATAACAGGTACCATTTGAGATCTCTATGTCGTTATAGCCACAATTTGTGTGCTACTCCTGGTAAACTTTCATATAGAAAGGGACTACTCAGATACTCTCTCGTTCACTTGTTGCACTATTGCACTTTGAATTGTTGTTTTTTAATGGTCACCATTATTTCTTTTTACTCTTATAAATACATCTTTATTATCTTTATCATTTTTACACCTTGTTATTTATATATATATATAATCATTGGTATTTACACTGTTTCACTTTGAGAGTTTTATATGTGTCCCTTAATATATTAATTATATTTTTTATTATTGGCATTCATATAAATTTTTGTGGCTTGACATATTTTTAAGTTGGCAGTATTTTTATCTATCTTTATGTGCTATTATAATATTTTTTGTGTATTAATAAAGATTAATTTTTTAATTATATACCCTCTTGTCATATGTTTGCATATATTTAAAAAGAAAAAAAAAATTTCTTCTATTCCCAGAACTGTTTTGTTTTTTTACGTTAATGACCGGGCCAATTTTTACAATTCTGACCACTGTCTCTTTATGAGGTTATAACTCTGGAACACTTCAACGGATCTTCGCGATTCTGAGATTGTTTTCTCGTGACATATTGTACTTCACGTTATTGGTAAAATTTCTTCGATATACCTTGCGTTTATTTTTGAAAAAAACGCAAATATGGCGAAAATTTTGAAAATTTTGCAATTTTCAAACTTTGAATTTTTTTTCCCTTAAAACAGAGAAATATGTCACACAAAATAGTTAAGAAATAACATTTTCCACATGTCTACTTTACATCAGCACAATTTTGAAACCAAAATTATTTTTTGTTAGAAAATTATAAGGGTTAAAAGTTGACCAGTGATTTCTCATTTTTACAACAAAATTTACAAAGCCATTTTTTTAGGGAGCACCTCACATTTGAAGTCACTTTGACGGGTCTATATAGCAGAAAATACCCAAAAGTGACACCATTCTAAAAACTGTACCCCTCAAGGTACTCAAAATCACATTCAAGAAGTTTATTAACCCTTCAGGTGCTTCACAGGAGCTGAAGCAACGTGGAAGGAAAAAATTAATATTTAACTTTTTAGCCACAAAAATGATCTTTTACAAACTTTTTTTTATTTTCACAAGGGTAAAAGGAGAAAATGGGCAGATAAAGTTGTTGTGCAATTTCTCCTGAGTATGCCAATACCCCATATGTGGGGGAAAACCACTGTTTGGGCACACGGCAGAGCTCGTAAGGGAAGGAGCGCCGTTTGACTTTTTCAAACTAAAATTGGCTGGAGTTGAGATTGGACGCCATGTCGTGTTTGGAGAGCCCCTGATGCGCCTAAACAGTGGAAACCCCCCACAAGTGACACCATTTTGGAAACTAGACCCCCTGAGGAACTTATCTAGATGTGTGGTGAGCACTTTGAACCCCCCAAGTGTTTCACAAAAGTTTATAATGCCTGGGTGTGAAAAAAAAAAAAACTATTTTCCACAAAAATGATTTTTTAGTCCCAAATTTTTGATTTTTCCCAAGGAAATTGGACCCCAAAAGTTGTTGTCCAATTTGTCCTGAGTACGCTGATACCCCATATGTGGCGTGGGGAAACTGTGTTTGGGCGCACGGCAGGGCTTGGAAAGGAAGCAGTAACGTTTTGGAATGCAAACATTGATGGGGGTCATGTTCCGTTTGCAGTGCCCCAGATGAGCCTAAACAGTGGAAACCCCCCACAAGTGACCCCATTTTGGAAGCTAGACCCCCTAAGGAACTTATCTAGATCTTTGGTGAGCACTTTGAACCCCCAAGTGTTTCACACAAGTTTATAATGCCCGGGCATGAAAATAAAAAATCCTATTTTTTTCCCACAAAAATTTTCTCTTAGTCACTAATTTTTATTTTCCCATAGGTAACAGGAGAAATTGGACCACAAAATTTGTTGTCCAATTTGTCCTGAGTACTCTGATACCCCATATGTGGGGGGAACCACTGTTTGGGCACACGGCAGAGCTCGGAATGGAAGGAGCACCATTTGACTTTTTCCAACCAAAATTGGCTGGAATTGAGATTGGACGCCATGTTGCATTTGGAGAGCCCCTGATTTGCTTAAACAGTGGAAACCCCCCACAAGTGACCCCATTTGGGAAACTATACCCCCTAAGGAACTTATCTAGATCTTTGGTGAGCAATTTGAACCCCCAAGTGCTTCACACAAGTTTATAACGTAGAGCCGTAAAATTAAAAAATCATATTTTTCCACAAAATTGATCTTTTTACCCCAATTTTTATTTTCCCAAGGGTAACAAGACTCCAAAAGTTATTGTGCAATTTGTCCTGAGTATGCTGATACCCCATATGTGGGGGTAAACCACTGTTTGGGTGCATGGCAGAGTTTGGAAGGGAAGGAGCGCCATTTGACTTTTTCAACGCAGAATTGGCTGGAATTGAGATCAGACGCCATGTCACATTTGGAGAGCTCCTGATCTGCCTAAACAGTGGAAACCCCCCACAAATGACACCATTTTGGAAACTAGACCCCTCAAGGAACTTATCTAGATGTGTGGTGAGCACTTTGAACCCCGAAGTGCTTCACAGAAGTTTATAACGTACAGCCGTAAAAATAAAAAATCCTTTTTTTTTTTACAAAAATGATATTTGCGCCCCCAACATTTTATTTTTACAAGGGTAACAGGAGAAATTGGACCCCAAAAGTTGTTGTCCAATTTGTCCTGAGTACGCTGATACCCAATATGTGGGAGTAAACTACTGTATGGGCGCTCGTCGGGGCTCGGAAGGGAAGTAGTGACGTTTCGGATTGCAGACTTTGATGGAATGGTCTGGGGGCGTCATGTCGCATTTGGAGAGCCCCTGATGCGCCTAAACAGTGGAAACCCCCCACAAGTGACCCCATTTTGGAAAATAGACGCCACAAGGAACTTATCTAGATGTGTGGTGAGCACTTTGAACCCCAAAGTGCTTCACAGAAGTTTATAACGTACAGCCGTAAAAATAAAAAATCCCTTTTTTTTTTACAAAAATGATTTTTTCGCCCCCAATATTTTATTTTCACAAGGGTAACAGGAGAAATTGGACCCCAAAATTTGTTGTACAATTTGTCCTGAGTACGCTGATACCCAATATGTGGGAGAAAACGACTGTATGGGTGCACGTCTGGGCTCGGAAGGGAAGTAGTGATGTTTTGGATTGCAGACTTTGATGGAATGGTCTGGGGGCGTCATGTCGCATTTGGAGAGCCCCTGATGCGCCTAAACAGTGGAAACCCCCCACAAGTGACCCCATTTTGGAAAATAGACCCCACAAGGAACTTATCTAGAAGTGTGGTGAGCGCTATGAAGCCCCAAGTGCTTCACAGAAGTTTTATAACATACAGCCGTAAAAACAAAAAAAATCATTTTTTTTTACAAAAATGATTTGGTCGCCCCCAGTTTTTTATTTTCCCAAGGGTAACAGAAGAAATAGGACAAATTGCACAATAACTCTTGTGGTCCAGAGTACGCTGATACCCCATATGCGGGGGTAAACTACTGTTTGGGCGCATTGCAGAGCTCAGAAGTGAAGGAGCACCATTTGACTTTTTCAACGCAGAATTGGCTGGAATTGAGATCAGACGCCATGTCACATTTGGAGAGCCCCTGATGTGCCTAAACAGCAGAAACCTCCCAATTCTAACTCCAACCCTAACCCCAACACCCTACTAACCCTAGTCCCAACCCTAACCACAAACCTAACCCTAACACACCCCTAACCATAATCCCAACCCTAACCCTAATCCTAACGTTAGCGCCAACCCTAACCCTAACTTTAGCCGCAACCCTAACCCTAACGGGAAAATGGAAATAAATAATTTTTTTCTAATTTTATTATTTTTCCCTAACTAAGGGGTTGATAAAGGGGGGTTTGATTTACTATTTATAGCGGGTTTTTATGATTGGCAGCTGTCACGCTAAAAGACGCTTTTTATTGCAAAAAATAGTTTTTTGCATCACTACATTTTGAGAGCTATAATTTTTGCATATTTTGGCCCACAGAGTCATGTGAGGTCTTATTTTTTGTGGTACGAGTTGACGTTTTTATTGGTACCATTTTTGAGCACGTGACATTTTTTGATCGCTTTTTATTTCGATTTTTGGGAGGTTAGAATAAACAAAAATCAGCAATTCATGAATTTCTTTTGGGGGAGGCGTTTATACCGTTCCGCGTGTGGTAAAATTGATAAAGCAGTTTTATTCTTCGGGTCAGTACGATTACGGCGATACCTCATTTATATCATTTTTTTTATGTTTTGGCGCTTTTATAGAATGAAAACAATTTTATATAAAAAATTATTATTTTTGCATCGCTTTATTCTGTGACCTATAACTTTTTTATCTTTTCACTGATGATGCTGTATGACAGCTCGTTTTTTGCGGGACAAGATGACGTTTTCAGCGGTACCATGTTTATTTATATCGGTCTTTTTGATCGCGTGTTATTCCACTTTTTGTTCAGCGGTATGATGATAAAGCATTGATTTTTTTTTTTTTTTTTTAAGGGGTTCACTAAAGGGGTTAACTAGTGGGACAGTTTTATAGGGGGGTCGTTACGGAGGCGGCGATACCAAATATGTGTACTTTTATTGTTTTGTTTTTTTTATTTACAGGAAAAAATGAATTTATTGGGGAATATTTTTTTTTTTTTATGATTTTTTTTACCACTTTTTATTTTTATTTTTTTACTTTTTTACTTTGTCCCAGGGTGGGACATCACAGTATTTTAGCAGATCGCTGGTGTGACAGTGTGCACAGCACTCTGTCATACCAGCGATCGCTCTGGCACTGCTGCAGGCTTCCCCAGCGCCTGCTCTCAGCAGGCACTGAGGAAGCCGCCTCCCTGCAGGACCCCGGCGCCATCTTGGATCTGGGGACCTGGAGGGAGGACGGACCCTCGGAACAGCGCGACACATCGCGCTGCTCTGAGGGTCTCAGGGGAGCGCGCAGGGAGCCCTCTCCCTGCGCGATCCTCCCCTGTGCCCCCGGTACACCGCGATCATGTTTTATCGCGGTGTGCCAGGGGTTAATGTGCCGGGAGCGGTCTGTGACCGCTCCTGACACATAGTGCTGGGTGTCAGCTGTGATAAACAGCTGATTGCCAATGACGTACTATTCCGTCCATGGGAATTAGGTCCAGGGTCACATGGACGGAATAGTACGTCTGATGGAATAAAGGGGTTAACCATAGCATGCTTATTGGGGGCCTTTCAGGCCCCCATGCTTACTTTTTTGCTATTATCTGCAAAATTACTTAAGTTAGAATTTTGAAAATCCAGGTAATCCTCAAGTATGTCGTTGTTGGTAATATCCAGTTGTTCATATAATTTTTTTCATAGACATTTCGGTGTAACAATGCTTTTTTGGTGAAAACCACATCTGTACGGATTGGGGCCTTTTAGGCCCCCATGTATTTATCATGTTCTCAGTAGTGTTTGTGTCTCAAGTTACTTTACTTGTACTCAGTAATGCTGGTGGAGGGGCCAGGGTGTGGATAATGCCATATGAGGATGTCATGTGATTTTTGAAGGGAGAGATAAGGCCATGACATCATCTCAGGTCCTTCTGAACACAGTAATGAGCTGTGTAGAGAGTAATGAGGACAGTATACACTATGAGCTAATTGTGAAGGACCTGAGATAAGATGTTGAGAGGAAGTCTGATTCAGTTTGTTTCTCTGATTCTAAGAAGCCTGCAAAGGGTAAAGCTATTGAGCTACAGACATCCAGAGAATTGTACACCTAAAAGAAAGTATAAAAGGTAAGAGATGCTGAGGGTTAGAGGAGGGAGGGGCACTTTACACTTACAGTGTGTCACACACAAGCAAAGAGTGGACAACCCTCATTGTGTTCATTGTTTTTTCTTTTAGTTTGCTAACATCTAGTCAGCAATGGCACATTCTTCCTCCAAGCGTCTGAGTGACCAAGAGATTGAAGCAATTGTCTTTCAAAGTGATGATGAAAGTGAACTATCTTTGTCCGATGACGAGTACCTGCCACCAGAGAATCAAACATCCTCAAGTGATTCTTCTGATGATGAAGAAGTGAATACAGTGGATCCTCAAGAAGTGATAAGTAGAATATACAAAACGAATGTTTTTTTGGGACAGTAATCCTACATTAGTTGGACGTACTGCAATCCATAATATTGTGAGACAGGCTCAAGGAGCTGTGGGAAGTCCCAGTTACTTTTCCCCTAAAGACGTATTCTGTACTTTTTTTTCTGACAATATTGCAGAAGAGGTCCTTTTATGTTCAAACCTAGAAGGAAGACGTATCGCTTCTGCAAAAAATAAGTCCTGGAAAAATATTTCAAAAGAGGAACTTTATGCATACATTGGACTTTTACTGCTGGCAGGGAGTAAAAAATCGTATGATGTTCTAAAACGAGAATTATTTCTGGACCCACTTTCTGATCCACACTATAAGGCGACAATGTCAGTGGACAGATATGAGGAAATTATAAGACACATTCGATTTGATGATAAGCGAACACGTGCATTGAGGTTTGAAACAGACAAATTAGCCCCTATCAGTTATATCTGGAATATATTTATCAAAAATTGCACCAAACTTTACAATCCTAGTACTAATGTTCCAGTAGATGAGCTACTTGTACCGTTCAGAGGACGCTGCAAGTTCATACAATACATGCCCAGCAAGCCAGCCAAATATGGAATCAAAATCTTCTGGATGTGTGATTCTACAAATTATTATGGTATAAATGGCGTAATCTACTGTGGCAAAGAGGTTGGTGCACCAGTACAGAAGGATCTGGGGTCTGAAATTGTCAAAACTCTTGCTGTTCCAATATTCAATTCAGGTAGAAACATTACCATGGACAATTATTTCACCAATGTTGAACTAGGCAATTTAGTACTGCAGTGCGCAGGCGCCAGAAAGGTCAGAGAGGTACGGCGCCTGCGCACTGCAGTACTCTGCTCTGCCCTCGCCAGGGCAGATCATTGCGCCTGCGCTGGAGCCGCGACGGGACGCAAAGAAGAGGCCAGCCTCGCTAGAAGATGGGAGGCGCCGGACTGGACCGCGACGCCCATCGGACCGGACAGGACGGCAGACCGCCCCTTGGTGATTATAATATAACTCATTTTTCTTCTCTTTCAGGTGACATCGGGGGCTTATCTACAGCATTACAGAATAGTCCAAAAATGGGGTGACAGATTCCCTTTAAACATTAATTTTCATAAACCTGCAGTAAGGAAAAATGACCTGCAGGTGGCACCACAGTACCCCAAAGCACACTACTACAAAGCTGCTTACAGACATCACAAACAAATCCAAACATTTGCCTTTGGGTCTTTCCAGCTTGTCCAGCCTATTTCAGGCACATTGGAGGATTGCACACTTCACTGCAGGTGAGGCACATATGCAAACACATTTGTATACATGCACTGCTTTTTCGATGATTACTTCGCCCCACACACAAAATGATACAACATTTGAAAGGTAAACTTGCTCCCTCCAGCAAGAAAAGAGACAAACTAACCACACATTCACGATTTTATCACTAAATACAGATTAAACATTTATTTTCATATACCTACAGAAAGACACAATGACCTGCAGGTGGCACCTCAACCGGAAGACATTTTTTGGCCTCTACTAATGAAACCAATTTATTGTATTACCAATCTACATATATAAATACCTGTCTGCGTTCATCATCTCATGAAATACATTTACATTTGACCAGCTTACTTTTTCTGAAATTGCCTGCTCCCCCAACGAGCAATGTGCGAAAATTTCGCACTGGGCAAGCTATTAACAGTAACTTTGATTAGGGGTTCTGAAACTTTTACGTGCCACTGTAAGTTCCTTTTAAGAAAAAAAAACTATACAACTCGTACATACTGTAAATCTCCACTTGTACATTTTCTGTTACAGAAACAACTTTTGCCTCATAGACTTTGATGCAGAATTTCATTATTTAAAAGTCTGCACTGACATTTGCAGCAATTTTTGCTTTTTTTGTAATTTCGCTTTGAAAGCCGGATACTTTGGATGACAAAGTAGTTAATGACCAATGCTTAAATTGGCGTCAGACACTGATCCTGGCTGTTACAACTGACGCGCTGCTGATGGTGCGCGCTAAGGTCTTGAGTCCTCGACATCACTGTAGTGTAATCATTACGTTAAAGCCCACTTTCCCACAACAAAAATATTATGTAGGGGAAGTGGTTAAAGGGGTTGCCTGATCTTGGGCTATTAGTCTATACGACTACAGACTTGTGAATCTTCACAGCACACGCACTGTGAGGATTCTCCCGGAGCGTTCGGTCATGTGAACACAAGTATGCGATTTGCTTCTAAATCCTTCCCCATTAGCAATGGGACCAGACAGGGATGCCCCTTATCACCACTCCTCTTTGCCCTTGCCATCGAGCCTCTGGCAGAAATGATACGAGAAGATACATCAATCTCAGGTATCGATACACCCACAAGACAATACAAGATAAGTTTGTTTGCCGATGATATGATACTAACCCTATCAGACCCCGTTAATTCCACCGCTTCTCTTCTAAAAATAATAGATTTGTTCTCTTCAATTTCTTTTTTTAAAATAAACAGAAAGAAATCAAAACTGCTACAACTCAACGTAAGCGACCGTATTAACAATATTTTGAAAAGATTAACAGACTTCACCTGGGAGGATGAAGGGATTTCTTACCTTGGAATTCTTTTCACTAAAAAATCACACTCTACTATAAAAGCAAATTGCGATGCCATCTTAGACACTATTTCAAAAGATTTCCAATCCTGGAGCAAAATTGGTCTCACATGGACAGGCAAAATACTACCGTAGCAGTCAAATCAATTGTACTCCCTAAAATCCTTTACGTCTTTAGAGCACTACCTTTAAACTTCCCGACCTCTTATTTAAACAAATTTCAATCCTCTGTGTTCTCTTTCGTCTGGAACGGGAAAAAGGCAAGGGTGGCCAGGGATGTTCTCTTTAAGAGCAAATCCAATGGGGGACTTGGATTACCAAACATTCAGGCATACTTTTGGTCAAATCTAATAAAACAAAGCATAATTGGGTAAAGGAGAACACGCTTCCAGCTTGGATTGAGCTAGAAAAATTTCATGTCAATTACCGCTCATTGAAAGAAAGCTTACTTAATCATATTTTCCAACTAAATCGTTATAAATTACTTCATCCTATCTTCTTAGCCGTTACCCAAGCATGGACAAAATTGCTAGACCACCCAAGAAACATAATAAACTAGCTAACTTAAATAACTTCCCACTCTCCCTGATTGCAACCATCTATAAATTCCAAATCCCAGAGAGATGGATCCAAATAGGCATAAAAAAATCGGTGATATTTATGTGAATAACAACTTTGTTAGTTTTAGCGACATTAAACTGAAATTTAATATTCATCCATCGGACTTTATGCACTATTGTATTCTGAAAGAACACGTTCAAAACTTCATCCATAAAGTGCCTACAAAGGCAGAAGCTGTACACTTATTACTCAGTAATATAGGGCATAGGGTCTTCTGGAGCACCAAATACTTATACTTACTCTTTTCAACAAGGACAATAAGTTCCAAAAAAATATCTATATGTCCAGGTGGGAAACCGATCTACAGATCTCAACAAGTCCAGAGCAGTGGGAAGATGCTATAAAATACACATACTCCTCTAACATATCCCTACCCCTTCATGAATCCTTTTATAAGATGCTAACTAGATGGTACTTCACCCCAGTAAGACTAGCACGCATCAACAGCGACCACTCACACTTATGTTGGAGGGGATGTGGTTCCAGAAGAGACCTGCTCCACATTTTCTGGACTTGCCCAAAGATTGCACTATTATGGAATCAGGTTTCCCTACTTATCAATAATTTCCTTAAAAAAGACTACCCTCTTACTCCACAAACAGCCTTGCTATCTTTGGGACTAGAAAACATTCATCCTTCCAAGAGATACGTTTTGGTACATATCCTACTAATAGTCAAAAACCTGATAGCCTTCCACTGGAAACAACCAGATACCCCACAAATTGCTGACGTTGTCGACAGACTTGACATCCATAACTCTTTGGACCTCAAATTCGCTAGGATCAACGACTGCATTAATAGATATGAAAAGAAATGGAACCACTGGAATTCAATATTTCCCAAACCCTAAACATAACCCTAATCCTTTTTACGGGTTTCAGGTGCCTCAGGATACTTTATTCAAATGTTTTTTTTCTTCAGTTGTTTAATATGTGTTGCCTAGAATATGTAAAGTTATTTATACTGAGTTCTCTACCCTCAACCCATTCCCTTTACCCTTCTATTACCCCTTTTCCCAAAGACCTTTCCCATTTCCCCTCTTCACAAATCATCTTGGAGAACAGATGTAAGGCGAAAATGTCAATATGCTTTGATAAAGTTAATTTGTTGACTGTTAAAATATACAAAATGTTAACAAAAATTTTGGAAACAAGTATGCGATTTGCATATGTCTGACTACATTCCTACTACTCGTCCAGCCTCAATCAATGCACTAGGCACTTGAATTAAGCAAGGCTGGGCATGTGTCCGCATATATGCAAATCCTCGCAGTGAGCATGCTGTCAGGTTTCAGAAGCCTGCAGTCGCATAGTGACTGCAGACTTATACCCTAAGGCAGGACAAACCCTTTTTGAATTTCCTTATACAAGCAATATAGTTACTTGTATATTGCTGTAGTTACAAAATAACATTAGTCTCGGTTTCATGTATAAATGGTATAACTGTAACTTTCAAAAAGGCATAATATAAGGCCATGTACATGAGGCCTGACTAAGGCGTTCAGAACTAGTGTGTGAGAAGCAACAAATTGTTGTTAGTCAACTTAGCTTTAAGAGCCCTTTTTACAGGACCAATAACACTTTTTACTGGCTTGTCCCACAATTGAATATTAAATTTTCATGTTAGATCCTGCAATAAATATTTTTCAATTGAAATAATAAGAAAATTCTCCATTGTCTAAATATTGCTGTTCTTTGTAATGTTGCCACCCTGCTTTTCTTCTGTCTTCTCTAGTCCTGTAATGTGGCTAATACTGGTGAGAAGAAGTGAAATGTATTATTTAGAGGAGTACGTCAAGACAAAAATTAAAAACTAAACTAACAAACATGAGGTACATAGTAACTTTTGTTTTTTAATACAAAAAGTTTAAAAACCACAGAACCATGACAAGGTGTATCTAATATAGATGGTCTCAAATTAAATGAGGAAGAGATATGAGCCAGGCTTAGCTCTTATTGAAACCTTTCTGTTAAAAATTGCTGGACAAGCAGGCACAGCCCAATACAAACCACAAAAAGGACAAGCACACCTTTAGTACTAAGCCATATGAGGTACACTTTGGATGGCTTTTATGCATTTTGTATAAAAAATGTTACCTAAGTACCTGATATTTTTTTTTACATACAGTAAAGAAAATAATTATTTGATCCCTTGCTGATTTTGTAAGTTTGCCCACTGACATAGACATGAACAATCTACAATTTTAAGGGTAGGTTAATTTTAACATTGAGAGAATATCAAAAATAAAATCCAGAAAATCACATTGTATAAATTATATAAATTTATTTGCATTTTGCAGTGAGAAATAAGTATTTGATCCCTCTGAAAAACAAGACTTAATACTTGGTGGCAAAACCCTTGTTGGCAAGCACAGGACTCATTTGTAGTTGATGATGAGTTTTGCGCACATGTCAGGAATAATTTTGGTCCACTCCTCTTTGCAGATAATCTCTAAATTATTAAGATTTTGAGGCTGTCGCTTGGCAACTCGGAGCTTCAGCTCACTTCATAAGTTTTCTATGGGATTAAGGTCTGAAGAGTGAAGACTGGCTAGGCCACTCCATGACCTTATTGTGCTTCTTTTTGAGCCACTCCTTTTTTGCCTGTGCTGTATGTTTTGAGTCATTGTCTTGCTGGAAGACACAGCCACCACTCATTTTTAATGTCCTGGCGGAGGGAAGGAGGTTATCACTCAGGATTTTACGGTACATGGCTCTATCCGTTCTCCCATTGATGCGGTGATGTAGTCCTGTGCCCTTAGCAGAGAAACACCCCCAAAACATAATGTTTCCACCTCTATGCTTGACAGTGGGGATGGTGTTCTTTGGGTCATAGGCAGCATTTCTCTTCCTCCAAACACGAGTTGAGTTAATGCCAAAGCGCTCAATTTTTGTCTCATCTGACCACAGCACCTTCTCCCAATCACTCACAGAATCATCCAGGTGTTCATTGACAAATTTTAGAAGGGCCTGCACATGTGCCTTCTTGAGCAGGGGACCTTGCGGGCACTGCAGGATTTTAAACCTTTACAGCGTAATTTGTTACCAATGGTTTTCTTGGTGACTGTGATCCCAGCTGCCTTGAGCTAGATCATTAACAAGTTCCCCTCGTGTAGATTTAGGCTGATCTCTCACCTTCCTCATGATCAAAGATACCACACAAAGTGATATTTTGCATGGTGCCCCAGATCGATGTCAATTGACTTATTTTGTATTTCTTCCATATTCTTACTATTGCACTAACAGTTGTCTCCTTCTCACTTAGCATCTTACTTATGGTTTTGTATCCCATTCCAGATTCGTGCAGGTCTATGATCTTGTCCCAGACATCCTTATAAAGCTCTTTGGTCTTGCCCATGTTGTAGAGGTTAGAGTCTGACTGATTAATTGAGTCTGTGGACAGGAGTCTTTTATAAAGGTGACTATGTAAGACAGCTGTCTTTAATGCAGGTAACGAGTTGATTAGGAGCATCTAACTGGTCAGTATGAGCCAGAACTCTTAATGATAGGAGATCAAATACTTATTTCTCACTGAAAAATGTAAATACATTTATATAATTTATACAATGTGATTTTCTGGATTTTATTTTGATATTCTACTTCTCAATGTTGAAATTGACCTACCCTTAAAATTATAGGCTGTTCATGTCTTTGTCAGTGGGTAAACTTACAAAATCAGCAAGAGATCAAATACTTATTTCCCCCACTGTATATAGCAATAGTGGCGTTCAAGTAATTATTAATCAGAGTACTGACACATATGGCCTGATTCATCAATAATCGTCGATCTTGATGAGGGGGAATGCTACAGTCAGATGCTCTTGATTCATGAAGAGGCATACACCTCTTCATGAATCAGGAGCTTCAGACAAATGGAGTGTGCCTTTGTGTGCACCTCACCACAAAATCATACTCCAGTGATTGCTGGAGTAAGATTTGTGCCATAGCATATGCTGCTACTGGTGATGAATTTGAGTGGCAATTGCTACTTTCATGCCCCAGCTCCACCCATTTTGGCAGAGGTGTGAAAAATTGTAAAAACGCCAGAAGTCACAAAATATAGGCTCAGCTCCAAGTTGTGCCTACATTTTGCGACTTTTAAAGTTTTTATGCCAGAGTTCTAGCATCAAAGCTTTGATGAATCGGGTGCATAGTGTGTGTATATGTTTGAAAATTGGACACCGTGTATTATTGCACCTGTACATTAATTTAATACTAAAGATGTATGGGTCCTTTTTTTTTTTTTTTTTTATTGCAGTCCATAATTTAACATTCTTGAGGCAATACGCTTTGTGCATTGGGGCTAAACCAAGATTTTAGTTAAAAGGAAAAAAATATATATATGAATTTTCCTTCCATTTTGCATTACTGTGGAGCACCTTGAAGGGTTAAGAAACTTTCAGAATGCGATTTTGAATACCTTGAGGGGTTCAGTTTTTAAAATGGGTTCTTGTTTGATGTTTGCTGACAGACTCTAAAGTTCTTCCTAAACACTTTTTTTTTAAATTACTACTAAACCTCTAACCCATCTAGCATACTAACAAAAAAGAGCAGTTTCCAAAATGATGCTGACATACAGTAGACATATGGTAAATGTTATTTATTAATTATTTTGTGCTGTATGACTATTTTAAGTGGGTAATAATTCAAAGCTTGGAATTTTTATTGCAAATCATATTGACCTAAATTTAGAACTAACATAATGTACAATATGTCATAAAAAAACACAATCTCCGAATCACTGGGATATGAAGAAACGTTCCAGAGTTATTGCCACATAAAGTGATAGGTCAGATTTGTAATACTTGACCTTGTCCAGAAGGTGAAAACCTGCTTTGTAGGGAAGGGTTAATTAGGTCACTAGATACATATCAGTGGTGTTTGTATATAACTAGGCCTCTCCCACAGAAGTAAATATTTATAACTGGCTGTTAAAAATGATGTGGGTGAAACTAAGATAATTAAATATCATCTTTTTATCCAGGCATCATTATCACTAGTGTTCTAAAAGTATCCAGCAATTAGTCATCCTTGTAATATGCAATCATGCTCTGTATAAGGCCGGTGTCACACTTACATGTGTGATGTGAGAAACTTGTGCAAGTCTCTCGCATCAACACCCGGCACTGCTGCTGATACTCGGGACCCCAGAGTATGCAGCTGCATGTATTTCTATGTAGCCGCACACTTCGGTCCGAGTGCCGGCGGCAGTGCCGGGTGTTGATGCGATAGACTCGCGCAAGTCTCTCGCATCAACACCCGGCACTGCTGCTGATACTCGGGACCCCAGAGTATGCAGCTGCATGTATTTCTATGTAGCTGCACACTTCGGTCCAAGTGCCGGCGGCAGTGCCGGGTGTTGATGCGAGAGACTCGCGCAAGTCTCTCGCATCAACACCCGGCACTGCTGCTAATACTCGGGACCCCAGTGTATGCAGCTGCATGTATTTCTATGTAGCCGCACACTTCGGTCCGAGTGCCGGCGGCAGTGCCGGGTGTTGATGCGAGAGACTCGCGCAAGTCTCTCGCATCAACACCCGGCACTGCTGCTGATACTCGGGACCCCAGAGTATGCAGCTGCATGTATTTCTATGTAGCCGCACACTTCGGTCCGAGTGCCGGCGGCAGTGCCGGGTGTTGATGCGAGAGACTCGCGCAAGTCTCTCGCATCAACACCCGGCACTGCTGCTGATACTTGGGACCCCAGAGTATGCAGCTGCATGTATTTCTATGTAGCCGCACACTTCGGTCCGAGTGCCGGCGGCAGTGCCGGGTGTTGATGCGAGAGACTCGCGCAAGTTTCTCGCATCACACACGCAAGTGTGACACCGGCCTAATTTTATTTCTCAGGGCTCGCTCACTCTGGCGTATAACACGGCCAAGTGCTATATGATGTTTTACCGAATAACACTCGACCCAATGCTATACTATGGGCCAGTGCAGATTTGCATGAGATTCGGCATGAGAAAACAATTTCAGCATGATGCAGGTGCATCCAATAACTTATCACAGTCACCCACAGAAGTCTATGCGTGCGAGTGAAACATTGGCTACACTTGGATGTCATGTTATGTGCAGAGACCATGAAGAAATTAATTTCTCCATCTTCTTCGCAGCTGTGCTGCAATTTTTTCATGCGAGAAAAGTGGATCACACTGACGCAACACTCGGATCAAACTCTGACAGAGTTTGATGCCAGTGACACTAGCATAATCCACCCAATTCTCTAGCATAAGAGAGAACGTGCGGCTGTGTGACCCCAGCCTCATGCTGATTCCCAAGTGGCTCAGGACAATACTGCTCTATTACGGCAGTGCATGTCTTCCCATATTATGGTATGGCCACAATCCCACTACTCTTCTACATTTTCAATGGATTGGCTCCCTCATCAATGATTGCAGCATAAAAAGAAATAAAAACAACAACAATTGTGGCATTAAAAAATTAGTTTAAGAGAGCCAAAAAGAAACAACAAAGAAATGCCACCGCAAAATGTCTATTTGTTGTTTCGTCGGGATTTTGTTTAATGAGATTTTTCCCTATTTTAACATTTTTCAAAGGACCCAGAATAGAGAAAAAAATCTTATATTTTCCTCCTTCACTTCCACATTGTATACACTGTCTCCCTCATTGGTCTCCTTACATCAACATCCTGAGGGGTTGTGAAGTAACTGCTGCAGCCACTGATTTGCTCCAACCTTCAGATTCCATCCAAGCGGAAGAAACCAGCTTAGACGGAATGTGAAGGCCACACAATACTGAGCATCATATTGACTTGTTTCCACTTTAATTTTGACTTGTTTCCACTTTCATTTTGGGGATCTCTTCAAATCCGGGCCTCCATTGGTTCAAAAATTTGATTTCCATTGATGATTTTTGTGTTTTATATTGACAGCACATTCAACTTTGTACAGAACGAAGATGGACCTACAAAAAACCTAGGAACAATTAGAGAACAAAGCACCGATGACAAAAGCAAAAAACTCTATAGCAGCACACACAAATCACAAGGACAATGCCTATATGTGATGATATGTATAAGAAAGGTTATATAAGAATAGCCCCACAAGAAGGATAAAAGGGCATATGCTTTTATGTAGTGCTGAAAAAAAGTTCTCTGGATTCATGGGGAATCCACTTGCATATCTACCAGGGACTACACTGTGTTCCAAATTATTATGCAAATAATATTTTCTCAGATTTTCCCAAATTACCTATATGAATTTCAGTCATTGTAATTTTCCAGTCAAATAACTATTAGAGTACAATTGAAAGGTTTTTGTACAAACGGCCTATGATAACAGTATATTTTTTAAAAAATAAAACACTCAAACTGCACTCAAAATGCATGTTCCAAATTATTATGCACATCAGAGTTTTCAACCTTTTCATTTTAATAAAGAACAAAATAGTGGTCATTTTTGAAATTATAAGCATTAGCAGGTTATTACAAACTGAAATCAAACAGATTTCAACTCAAAACTTTATTCTAGGTGATGTTACATTTGCACATAGGACCCCTTGTTCGAAAGGAGCTTCTGAACTCTCTTGTCCATTGAATTTGTCAGGTTTTGGATGGTTTCTGCTTCAATTATTTTGCATGAGGACAGAATACCCTCCCAGATCTGTTGCTTAGATGTGAACTGCCTCCCGCCATCATAGACACTCCTTTTGATGATGCTCCAGAGGTTCTCAATGGGGTTGAGGTCAGGGAGCATGGGGGCCACACCATAAGTTTGTCCCCTTTTATGCCTATAGCAGCCAGAGATGCAGATGTGTTATGTGCAGCATGAGACGGTGCATTATCATGCATGAAAATGATCTTGCTGCGGAATGCACGGTTCTACTTCTTGAACCATGGCAGGAAGTGCTGTTTGAGAAACTCAACATACACTATGGAGTTCATCTTTACCCCTTCAGGGATCCTAAAGGGGCCGACAATCTCTCTCCCCATGATTCCAGCCCAAAACATTACTCCACCTCCTCCTTGTTGGCGCCGTAGCCGTGTTTGCATGAAGTGTCCATCAACTAGCCATCCTCCACTCCATCCATCTGGACCATCGGGCGTTGCACGGCAGTCATCGGTGAACAAAACAGTTTTGAAGTCAGTCTTCATGTATTGTTTGGCCCACTGGAGCCGTTTCTGCTTGTGTGCAGTGGATAGAGGAGGTTGACAGGATGGCTTAGCACAGCTGCAAACCTCTGAAGGATCCTGCATCTTGTTGTTTGGGGGACGTTGGAGGCACCAGCAGCTTCAAAAACTTGTCTGCTGCTATGACAAGGCTTTTTTGCTGCTGCTCTTTTAACCTGATGTAATTGCCTGTAGGAAAGAGTCCTCAATTTTCCCTTATCATCACGCACACGTGTGTACTGTGAATCAGCTACATACTTCTTGATTGTGCGATGATCACGATGAAGTGTCTTGGCAATGTTGATTGTAGTCATGCCTTGACCTAAACACTCCACAATTTGTTGCTTCTCAGCAGCCGACACATCCTTTTTCTTTCCCATTTTGGCAGAAAATGTAGGCTGCTTAATAATGTGGGACAGCCTTCTTAAGTAGTCTTGCCTTTCATTGGACACACCTGCCAAACTAATTAGCACAGGTGTCTGCAATTGCTTACATTGATATAAAGAGCCCTGACACACATCACCATCAATGAGACAATGAGACAACTGACAAACAAAAAAATTCTTACCTTATCACTCCTAAACAATTTTTGCATAATAATTTGGAACACAGTGTAATCAGAGGCCAGCATGGAGGAAGCAGGGCATAGAGGCGGGCAGAACAACGTGTATCGCCGTTTCAAGAACTGCTTCGTCAGGGAAGTGTAAACATCATTATCAATCCACCTTTAAACACCTTCAAATAGATAATCATGGGCAGCATGTGTGTGACAGTGTTCAAAACCGGAAGAGGCAGAGAGCATGGAGGCCAGGCAGACGTCTCTGCCAATAATACATAATAATCTTTATTTATATATAGCGCTAACATATTCTGCAGCGCTTTACAGTTTGCACACATTATCGTCGCTGTCCCCGAGATGGGGCTCACAATCTAGATTCCCTATCAGTATGTTTTTTTTGAGTGTGGGAGAAACCGGAGTACCCGGAGGAAACCCACGCAAACACGGGAGAACATGCAAACTCCTTGCAGATATTGTCCTTGGTGGGATTCGAACCCAGGACTCCAGCGCTGCAAGGCTGCAGTGCTATCCACTGCCAATAGTTGTCTGATGCGCACACGCTGGTAATATGAACCAACGTGACGCATAAGACAGCCACAAAATGTATGCACTCTGCATGCGCGGCTCCCGGGAGCAGAAATAAACAAATAAAAAAAAATAAAGTGTATAGGGAAAACCCCATACAATATGAATTGTAAGGTACAATTAAGGCCATAGAAATCCCCCATTTGCCCACCCAATACATATATATCTACTATATAATCGTCTAATTCTGACTGTAACGGAAATCCCGCGTCGCTGATTGGTCGCGCCCGGCCTGATGCGACCAATCAGCGACAGGCGCAGTCCGGCTGCGAATTGGCGCAGGATTTGAACCACGCACGCCACCGCTATGGGGGGTCATCTCCTGCCGCATGGAGGTCAGCGGCGACGAAGCCGGGAGATGACCGGCGCCAGCCGGCCATCTCCCGGCTGCTCACAGCGGAAGTACCCCGATAGGCGGCCTCCACGTAAACCCCAGCAGCAACCTCCATGTACACCCCACCAGCAGCAGCCTCTATATACCACAGCAGCAACAGCCTCCACATAGACCCCAGCAGCAGCAGCCTCCACATAAACTACATACATATTCTAGAATACCCGATGCATTAGAATGGGGCCACCATCTAGTAATATATATATATATATATATATATATATATATATGAAAGGAAAAAACAAACAAAAAAAAAGCAAATAAAAACAAAAAAAAGTGCACGAAGAAAAACCCCATACAATATGAATTGTAAGGTACAATTGAGGTCATGAGAAAACTCCCATTTGCCCACCCAATGCATGTATGAAAAGAAAAAAACAAAAATAAATAAATAAAAAAGTGTATAAAAAACACAAAAAGTGTGTAAAAAAACAAAACACAATGAATGGGAACCAAAAGATTTCAAACAAAATATGCAAACATGTATTAGAGCAATGTATAAAGCTGAATGGACAAAGTTTATCCTGGAGAGCAATAAATCCTGGTATATTGTCCCACATAAAGGTCCATATATGGAACCACTCGCCAAAGAATATATATCCACTCAAATGAATACAGCACCACATATTATAACAAATGGCATATATCAAAGAAAAAAACATCCAAATGTCACGCTGTATAGCAGATATATATATATGTGATGTCAGTAATCTATATCAAAAGGGCAACATCCTATATAACATGCGCATAGATATATGATAACATAGAATTACCTGACAATGTCCAGTGGGTCAATACGGAATCCGTTATACACTGTCTCCGGCTAGAGGGTGACCGGGGTCTATGCTGACCCTAAACTGGGGTCCTAACTAATCCCTCTACCTGGAGGTACTGTTAAAGGTACAGAGGTCCAGGCCACCAGCGTAAACCCTGTCTCCTATCAATCCCTGCCAACTGTAATCTAGTCCTAAGAAGGACCCTGATTACCACCAAAGGGAATGAACAGGTAACGGTTAATGAACAGAAAGACATACAAGAAAGACAAGAAATAAAGTAAATAAAGTCTTACATACAACACTCACACACAGTAGGAACACCTAAGGTCTCAGAGATAAACTATAAGCTGTAAGAGTAAAAACAACTAAGGAGCTCTTAGCTTAAGTATTCTCAGAACCGATCCAGTCTGCTAGACTACATGAATGCTTTCACCGGCATCTAACAAGCAGACTGGCAGGTATATGAAGGAATCTAATTAGAACATAATCAAAAGCAGCCGGGCGAGGCTGGACCTAGTCTTAGCAAAGAGCTAGGTAAAATTAACTCCCTCATTACCAAACACAAAGAAACAGCAACTCAGCTGTGAGAAGTCAGAGTGTGTAATCGCGACGATCCTCGTGGCGATACACCCATGACAGTACCCCCCCCTCTACGAGGGGACTCCGGACCCTCAGGGCCAGGTCTGCCCGGGTGAGTTGTGTGAAAGGTCCGAACCAATCGATCTGCGTTAACATCAGACGCAGGGACCCACGTCCTCTCCTCAGGACCATACCCCCTCCAATGAACCAAGTACTGAAGGGATCGGCGACTGAGACGTGAGTCAATGATTTTCGACCCATGAAATTCCACGTTATCATTGACCACCACTGAAGGAGGAGGTAGAGGTGACGGTATGACTGGTGCCACATACTTTTTAAGTAATGACTTGTGAAACACATTATGAATTTTAAACGTAGGAGGGAGGTCCAGACGAAATGCCACCGGATTAATTATGGAACTGATCCTGTACGGCCCGATGAATCTGGGACCCAACCTCCAGGAGTAAACTTTAAGTTTTATATTCCTGGTAGACAACCAAACCAGATCGTTCACCTTCAGATCTAGACCAAAAACTCTCCCCCTATCAGCCATCCGTTTGTAACGGTTCCCCGTAACCTTCATTCTTAACCGATCTGGAACTATCAGTCTCCCTGGAAGTCCCACAGGGCGTCCCCCTGAGCCCCCAATACCTCTCCCTCAAGCTCAGAGCATACAGCTGACACTACAACTCCCTCCTGAGGAATAGGAACCGGATCATCCGTCTTCCCGGCCCCTGGGAAAGTACGAGATAAGGCATCAGGAAGCAACTTTATTGAGCCGTCATATGCGCGATGAGGAGGTAACTCTTTACACCCCTCCTCTGAGAACATCTCCCCAAAGTCCTCCAGAAAAGGAGACAAAGTCCTAGGCACAACCGCACCGATGACCGTGCTCATGCAGTTATTCCTGCAAAATTCACCCCACTGGCTTATCTTTCTGGATTGCCAATCAATCACTGGTTATGTTTAGCCAACCAAGGAAGTCCCAACACAATAGGAGTAGGTAGACCCTCCAACACATAACAAGACAATTGCTCTTTATGTATTGCCCCTACTCGAAGATCTATGTTATGAACAGCTTGTACCAAGCTACCTTGACCGAGAGGTCTAGAATCAATAGAGACTATAGGGACCGGTTTGGCCAATACACTCAGTTGCATACCATGCACCTGGGAAAACCGAGCGTCCACCAGATTAGCCCCGGACCCACTATCAAGAAAAACAGAAATCCTCTCAGTTCTAGTACCAATCACCACCTCCGCAGGCACGAGAAACTGAGGGGGGTTTGGGGACAAAATACACACTCCCAGGTTAACTCCTTTGCTCAAAGAGGCCCGGGATGGACACCCCCCAACAAAATGTCCCTCTCTCCCGCAAAAGAAACACCTTCTAGTCTTGCGGCGTACCGCCGATTCCCTCCTACAAAAAGATGTCCCTCCCAACTGCATGGGTTCCTCAGAACAGACCAGGGGAACCTCAGTATAAGGGACTTTAGTAGTAGGTGGAGTCATCACGGGAGGCGGAGTTACCTCGCGTCTTCCCCGAATTCGTCTATCAATGCGAATAGCGAGGGCCATAGCAGCCTCCAGTGATGGAGGAGAATCATACTGAGCCAACACATCTTTTAATTTGTCAGACAACCCTTGACAAAACTGGCTCCTAAGAGCTGGGTCATTCCACTGAGTATCTGTTGCCCATCTACGGAACTCAGAAGAATATTCTTCCGCTGGACGATTTCCTTGCCGTATTTTACGTAACTTTGTTTCAGCAAGGGAAACTCGATCCGGATCATCATATACCAGACCCAGGGCAGTAAAAAATCGATCCACTGACTGGAGATCTGGGGAGCCTGGAGGAATAGAGAACGCCCAAGATTGAGGGTCCCCTTGTAAGAGCGAGATAACAATTCCCAACCTCTGCTCTTCACTCCCAGATGACCGAGGCCGCAGCCGAAAGTACAATTTACATGCCTCCCGGAAAGTAAAAAATTTGTCCCGCCCACCAGTGAACCTGTCCGGGAGAGCAACCTTAGGTTCAGATCTGGTTTGCTCCGGGGGGACAAAAACCTTGGACTTAATGTCTGCAAACTCCATGGACAACCCCTGAAACTGCCGGGCCAGCTGGGCTACTGGATCCATGACAGCTGGGGAGAATCTTTAGTATGGGCCGGTGAAAATGTCACGCTGTATAGCAGATATATATATATGTGATGTCAGTAATCTATATCAAAAGGGCAACATCCTATATAACATGCGCATAGATATATGATAACATAGAATTACCTGACAATGTCCAGTGGGTCAATACGGAATCCGTTATACACTGTCTCCGGCTAGAGGGTGACCGGGGTCTATGCTGACCCTAAACTGGGGTCCTAACTAATCCCTCTACCTGGAGGTACTGTTAAAGGTACAGAGGTCCAGGCCACCAGCGTAAACCCTGTCTCCTATCAATCCCTGCCAACTGTAATCTAGTCCTAAGAAGGACCCTGATTACCACCAAAGGGAATGAACAGGTAACGGTTAATGAACAGAAAGACATACAAGAAAGACAAGAAATAAAGTAAATAAAGTCTTACATACAACACTCACACACAGTAGGAACACCTAAGGTCTCAGAGATAAACTATAAGCTGTAAGAGTAAAAACAACTAAGGAGCTCTTAGCTTAAGTATTCTCAGAACCGATCCAGTCTGCTAGACTACATGAATGCTTTCACCGGCATCTAACAAGCAGACTGGCAGGTATATGAAGGAATCTAATTAGAACATAATCAAAAGCAGCCGGGCGAGGCTGGACCTAGTCTTAGCAAAGAGCTAGGTAAAATTAACTCCCTCATTTCCAAACACAAAGAAACAGCAACTCAGCTGTGAGAAGTCAGAGTGTGTAATCGCGACGATCCTCGTGGCGATACACCCATGACACCATGAGAGGGAGAGGTTGAAAGAGATCCAGGCAATATAAGAGCCGGCGTCTACATGTCAGACCCACACCAGGACAATGAGGAAAATAAACAGGTGCGAAGTCAGGCCAAAAAAAACTATAAACAAGAGGTCCTCGTTAATTCCAAAAGGTGCCATGGAATGTAACAAGTAGATCCATCGTGATTCGGCCTGTGATACTTTTTTAACAAGGGATCCACCCCTCTCAGATCCTTTTATGTGCTCAAGACCAAGGACCGTAGAATTAGAATATCTACCATCATGATGAGTAAGATAATGGGCAGCCACCGTGGTAAGTGTCTTACCTTTACGTGCATCTACAGAAGCCATGTTAATTTTAGAAAAATGCTTTTGGATCCTGCGGCATAATTCTTGTGATGTCTGACCCACATAGATCTGTGGACATGGGCACATAATAGCATAGACAACATTAGTTGTTTTGCAATTGATGTATGATCTAAGCCTATGCTGCACCTAATCAGTGGGGTTGCAAAATAACATTCCATATAGGATGCATAAATGGGCAAAGAACCCTTCAAACTGATCCCCCGATTTAGTTTGTAAGTGGGCACCTTGTGAGGATATTCCTCAGGTTAGGTGCCCTCCTGGTGGTCACAAGCGGATGTTTAAAAACCACCTGAGCCGAATGTAAATCCATAGTCAGATCGTCCAATGCTTTTGTAAAATCTTCCTTACCTGTGACCACTGTGTGTTAAAACTTGTAATAAATCGAATCTGATTGGTAGAGGTAAGTAAAGATGATTGTGACTGCAGGTTCGTCCTCTGGTAGGCCTGAGATATGCATTTACTGGAATAACTCCTCTTTCTGAATCTCTTGGTAAGCTCGTGTGCTTTCCTGCGGAAGTCTTGATCATTGGTGCAATTCCTCCTGACTCTAAAAAATTCCCCGACAGGGACGCCCTTCTTGATGTGCAGTGGATGGAAGCTGCGATATTCCAGCAAGCTGTTGGTGGCAGTTGGCTTGCGTTACAGACAAGTAGACAGTGCCCCATCCTGGCACATGATCTTAAGATCGAGGAAACTGGCTGAAAGGGATGAGAAGGTGTGAGTGAGAAAGATATTCAGACAGTTGTCATTTAGAGAGTCTAAAAAGGACAAGCATTCTTCAGGGGAACCAGACCAGATAAAAAAAGATGTCATCTATAAATCTAGACCAATGTCGTACCTTGTCCTGGAACCACTTAGAAGTATAGACAATTGTGGTCTCCCACCAACCCAAAAAAAGATTTTCAAAAGCCGGGGCACACCGCACTCCCATTGCCACACCAGAAACTTAAAGTGAAGAACGT
Organism: Oophaga sylvatica; assembly: GCA_033576555.1. NCBI lineage: Eukaryota > Metazoa > Chordata > Amphibia > Anura > Dendrobatidae > Oophaga > Oophaga sylvatica. Next base: position 809,504,074 of record JARQOD010000001.1, read on the forward strand.
CCTGTCAAATAAAAAGAAATTATGCTTAAGAGCAAAATCAAGCAAGTCACAGAGAAAGGAGTCATGCATTTTGTCAGAATCACATAATTGATCCAAAAAGAAAAGCACTGCCTGCATACCGTGGCCATGATTGATGTTCGAATACAGTGACTCGACATCGCACGTGACCATGATCTCATCCGGAGCAAGAGTAACACCCTGAAGGGATGTAATAAAATGTGACAAATCTCTGATATATGAGGGCAATTTGAGCACCAGCGGTTGCAAGAAGAAATCAATATATATGCCTGCTTTTTCACACAGGCTACCTATGCAGGAAACAATAGGTCTGCCTGGTGGTTTATTCATATCTTTGTGAACTTTAGGCAGCATATAAAAAGTCGACACAATTGGTTGTTCCACCTAGATAAAGTCACGTTTTCCTGAGTTGATAATCCCCAACTCAAGGGCCTTGTCAATGAGAGACCTCAATTTAGTAGAGTAGAAACCGATTGGATTAGAAGGGATCTTACGATAAAATCTTTGGTTGTCTGTCTATGAGCCTCCTCCTGGTAGAGATTATGAGCCTAAAGAACTATGTTGTCCCCTTTATAGGCCTCCCTAATAAAATCATTGTTAAATCTCAAGTCAGCCTGAGCCCCTTTTTTCAGCTGTTGTCAAATTGGTCACAACCGAAGCCATCAGGAGTAGTGTTTCAATATCCTTTTTAGCCATTTCAAAGAATATTCTAACAGCTGGCACAATAGAGAAAGGTGGAGAAACACGTGACCTATTCCTATGTGGAAATCTGTGCCTACCTCCATCAGATTCCCCCTCACATAGAAGGTCCATAAGATCTTGAAAGACCCTCTGGTCAGTTTGATCAAGAAGTGAAGACATCTATGGCTTGTTGTGGAGAACCTGAAGGATGATTTTCCTGCAGAATGAAAACAGGTCTTTCACCAGTGTGAATTTGTCTACTTGTTGAACTGGCGAAAACGTTAACCCCTTACTCAAAACCGCAATTTCGGTGGATGACAAAACATGTTCAGATAAATTGATGATTTGCAAAGTATCTGTCCCATCAGGTGTATTATACTCACGGTCATTGTGATGCAAAGATGAAATTATTTGCGATGTTGCTTCAGCTGGTTGTAACGTGGTGGTCTGTGACCCCTGTTCCTGGTGATCTTGGTGAAAAGACCTGTGCCTCCTGCATCCTCGCCTGGTTCTGGGTCTGACTCGCTTTCTGCCGAGGATAAAAAAAAAAAAAAATCACTCAAAGTATGTCCATCAGTTCCAGATGTCTCCCTGATAGTCTCCATGGGGCCTCGTTTAATGGGCCTCCTCCGTTGGTTCCCTTGATGTGACCAATTAAAAACAACTTTCTGCTCAAAGTCCAATTTATCCCTCAAAAATTTAGATCTCTTCTTGTTCATAATTTCTTTATCGTATTTATCCAGCAAATCTTTTAATTTAACCTTAAAAGGTTGGACCTGTGATGTTACATCAAAGCTATTCAATTTGGCCTCCAAATTTTTAATATCTAATTTGACACTGACCAACAACTCCCTATCATGTGTAATTAACATGTTAATCAAAATTTGAGACACAGCGGAGCAAACCCAGTTCCCAAGTAGCATGAAAAGAGGGAGATGGTTCCTGTCACGAAAACCAACACACGGTTTGGTGTTGTGCCTGCAAGGGTTAATCTATCTCCTCTCACTCAATCCAGCATTCAACTTCTGCCTGTTCTATGCTGCAATGGGAGCATAAATCACACCCCGACACAGATCACACACCCCACTTCATACACGCTGCCACCATTCACCGAACACATGGCCGATGAGTCCCAGAAATATTACTAATACTATGTGCCAATCACCAGGAGCACACACTCTAAGGCTAAGTGCATACGTTCAGGAATGTTTGCAGAATATTCCTGAGCAAAACCGGACTTTTTTCGCGGCAAAAATGGCGTTTTTTTTGCGCGGTTTTTATGCGTTTTTGGTGCGTTTTTTGCGTGTATTTGACGCGTTTTTACCGTGATTTTTTCCTGAACTTTCTAGGTCAATAATATAGTGGGAAAAACGCTAGAAATCCGCAAAATTAATGGACATGTTGCTAGATTTTCCGCGATGCGTTTTTTTCGCGGAAAAAAAACGCACCATGTGCACAAAAATTGCGGAATTCATTCTAAATGATAGGATGCTTAATTCATGCGTTTTTGACGCGTTTTTTCCCGCAAAAAATAGCGAAAAAAACGCAAATAATCCTGAACGTGTGCACTTAGCCTTAGGCTATGGATTCTTTAGAGCAACAAGGTTCAGACTTATAAAAGTTTTAAGCTTTAATATAAAAGGTACAGTGTTTACAATAAAAGGGATATAAAAATGGAAATAACAAGGACATACAAATATGCAAAACAGTATAAAATAAAAGGAAGAACTTGCATTCTGGTACTCTGTCCCCAAGGAAGCGGGGAATATGAGATGGCTCACATCAGCTTGGCTGCCCTCATATGTGACACAGTTCTTTGTGTGCAAGTCTAATTTATAGATATGACTTGGGAATCAATTTTTAGACCAGCCTCTCATTTCCATTTTCATATTCTAATTGCTGGTTTGTGAGTGGACCATGCCATGCTACCAATGAATACATTATTTTCTCTCTGAAACTCTGGTGTAAACTTTCTCATAGATAGCTAGCATTTGGCATCTAAAGGTACTGCCACACTACACGATCCCTCTAACGATCTCGTTAGCGTCGCATACTAATGAGATCGCTAGCGGGATGTTTTAATATCGCTAGTAGTGGCCTAATTTAGCGATGTCGTTAAGGACGCTATCGCGGTTAGCGATCTCCTTAACGACTTTAGCGGTACAAAATACCGCTAAATCGCTAAAAAAAAGGTGCCACACTCAGCGATATATACTTACCAGCGGGACGCCGGCGATAAAAATAGGGTCCCGAACGATCGCTGAGATGAACGAGATCACAGCAGGATCTCAGCAGGGCCACGTCGTCGCTAGATGCCACACATAACAACGTCACTAACGAGATCGCTAAATAGTGACGTTTTTTAGCGATCTTGTTAGCGACGTTGTTTAGTGTGGCATACCCTTAAGTTCAAAAGAGCCAGAAGGTGTGAAATGCTCCAATTCTATGTGCTCTCAGGAAGGCACCCTGGAGAGATTGGAGACTAGGAGACTGCCAGTCAGGCTAACATATGCTGTGACCTCTGTGAAACCTGCAGCCTAAGACAAACGTCACTTACTGCTGGTCATACAGGCATGCATATACATATTTCACTACACCTCCCTCCTTATGAACGTGCGTGGGGTTGACTTACAGGTCAGCTCCCGAGCGCGTATCTGGTTTTGCCCCACCATGGCGAGATAGGCCATCAGCATTGCCATGATCGACTCCTTTCTTATGTTGATTGTGAAATCATATTGCTGTAATATCAGGCTCAGTTTTTGCATTCTCTCTCTGAGTCGCAGTACCTATTTGTCCACCGAGACGCCCCTAGCTTTGGGGTCGCCCTCTCAACAGTCCTTAATCAAATCAAGTGGCCCCCTGACCCTCCTCCAATAAACCAGTTCAAAGGGGAGAATCCTGTAGACGCCTGGGGTACCTCTCTGTACGCAAACAACAGATGAGGGAGGTACCGCTCCCAGTCTCTTCCTTCAGTCTCCACCAGCATTTTGAGCATTTGTTTTAATGTTCCGTTAAAACGCTCGCAGAGTCCGTTGGTTTGGGGATGATAGGCGCTGGTCACAAAATGCTGTACTTGTATTTTTTCGCAGAAGCTTTCCATCAGATCGGACAAGAATTGGGTTCCCTGATCGGTTAACATTTCCCTGAGGAAACCCACATAAGAGAAAACAGTCAGTAAAGCATCCACCACTTTGTCTACTCGGATGGAGGACAGTGCCACAGCGTCCGGATATCGTGTAGCATAGTTCCACAACTGTGAGGATGTACCTTTTGCCAGAGCTGCTAGGAATTGCAAGTGGCCCTATGATATCCACAGCCACTCGCTGGAAAGGCTCATCGATCACTGGCAGTGCTTCCAATTCTATGTGCTCTCAGGAAGGCACCCTGGAGAGATTGGAGACTAGGAGACTGCTGTGACCTCTGTGAGACCTGCAGCCTAAGACAAACGTCACTTACTGCTGGTCATACAGGCATGCATATACATATTTCACTACAGTTCCCATGCTGGAAAAATGGAAATTCTAAGTCCCCTAGGGACCAGATTAAGCCTTAAATACTCCTCCAAACAACAAATATTCCATAGAATTCTATTGCCATGTTTCTGTGCAGTAATAAGATCAGTAGTCAGATGAGAAAAATCTGAGTTAGGATGTATAGCAGAGGTCTCCAAGAAAGCTTCAGAGGCAGAAGCTCTCCATGCTGCTTCCCTGGTATCCCAATCCATGAACACTCCACACACTGGCTGGATGTTGCCACTAAAATAGTCAGAAACAATATTAAAGCTACACCACAATAGGTGGCATGCAACCAAATGAAAAACACCCACAAGAGTGTTAACAAGAAGCAACAGAAGTAATGAATTTTTGGTGCACAGCTAATAACCCAATAAACTAATGCAGGGGTGCAAATCAGTGGTCATAAACAATGAACAACAAGAAAAGAAAAAGCAAGATTACTATAAGAATTGCACACCACCCATACATGATAAAAGGGAAAAAAGCTTTATTGACAACATGAATAAAAACATTTAAAAATAGGATCCATATAGTAACCCCTTTCTGCCATCCGACGTACTATCCCGTCTATGGTACCTGGGCCCGTATGACCATGGACGGGATAGTACGTCATGCCCTCTAATGCGACATCGTGACTTAAGTCGTTGTGATCGCATTAAAATTCCGACGCCATCTTACCTGGAGGAAGATGGTGTCGGCATTCCAGGGCCTGTCTCCGCTCACTCGCCTCCCGATCGCTGTGATTGGCTGTTCAATTCTGAACAGCCAATCGCAGCCTTTCTCATTGTTTCAGTGAGATGCCAGGCTAGGATTGAGTACCCATGCACTCGATCCCAGGCCCATGCCTGGCAGCGCCAGGCATGGTCCAGACCCCCCCCGGATTGGCTCGATCGATGATCACATCGATCGCGCCAATCGCAGGGCACAGCCGCGGTATTACCGCGCTGTGCCCTGCCGGTACCTGCCTGGATCGGTGCAGTAATAGCACCGATCCTAGGCTGGAGCATAGGACAGGCCTAGCAGGGCCTGCAGCTGCTGATTGGCGCGATCGATGTCATCGTCGATCGCGTCAATCACAGGGCACAGCCGAGGTGTGACGGCGCTGTGCCCTGCTTGGTTACCTGCCGGTGACCTGCCTAGTAATCGGCGCTGTGAGCTCCGATACTAGGCCGGTGCCTAGCAACACCGTCATAACAAGGGTCTCCTCTGATTGGTGGGATTGATGTGATCATCGATCTCACCAATGACAGGTCACAGCAGCGATATGACCGCTCTGTGACCTGTCTGCAAACTGTCTCTGACCTGTGTGACTGCTATGCAGGGGTCCTCACACTTGCTGAGGATTCCTGCAGAGCGGTCGCACTGCCAGATCTCCTCCTGTGCTGGGACTTGTAGTGCCACAGTAGCCTGTGACACCACAATACCTGCTCAAGAAAGAAGACAGAAGAGAGAAGAAAGAAGAGACTACAAACGTAAGTTTTGAGCCCCGATCCCTGCCCAATCTATCTTCATCCACCCCAATCCCCCCATTCCCACTTCCCCCTTCCCTTTCCCCCTCTTTTTACCCCCCTTTGCGCCACCTCCGCACACATTTAGCAGCCGCCAAGCGTTGATTGGTGACGCAGTTCACCGATCAACACTCGTGCTCTCTTTTCTTTTGCACCCCCCTCCGTGCGCACTTCCAGCAGCCACCGAACTTTGATAAGTGACACCGGTCACTTATCAGAGCTCGTGCCTGCCGGTTTTTTTTTCACTCCCCTTTCCGCCATTCCTGTGCGCACATCCAGCAGCCGCGGAACTTTGATAAGTGACATCGGTTACTTATCAGAGCTCGTGCCTGCCGTTTTTTTGTTTCTTTTTCACTCTCCTTTCCGCCACTCGCGTGCGCACATCTAGCAGCGCGGAACTTTGATAAGTGACACTAATCACCAGAGCTCGTGCCTGCCGTTTTTGTTTTTTCTCCACCCCCCTTTCCGCCACTCCCGTGCGCACATCCAGCAGCCGCGGAACTTTGAAAGTACACCGGTCACTTATCAGAGCTCGTGCCTGCCGTTTTTTTTTTTTTCACCTCCCCTTTCCGCCACTCCCGTGCGCACATCAGCAGCCGCGGAACTTGATAAGTGACACCGTCACTTATCAGAGCTCGTGCCTGCCGTTTTTTTTTTTTTCACTCCCCTTTCCGCCACTCCCGTCGCACACCAGCAGCGCAAACTTTGATAAGTGACACCGGTCACTTATCAGAGCTGTGCCTGCCGTTTTTTTTTTTCACTCCCCTTTTCCCCTCCCGTGGCACATCCAGCAGCGCGGAACTTTAAAGGCACCGGTCACTTTACAGAGCTCGTGCCTGCCGTTTTTTTTTTTTCACTCCCCTTTCCTGCCACTCCCTCGACACCACAGCATTGAGCGGAACTGGTATTAGTGACACTCTCACTGTTATTAGCTTTTCCTCGTTTTTTTTTCTCACCTCCCCTTTCGCCACTCCCGTGCGCACATCCAGCAGCCGCTGAACTTTCATAATGACACCGGTCTCTTTCAGTTTTTTCCTCCGTTTTTTTCTTTTCTCCCTGCCCCTCAGCCCGACTTTCGATGGCACACGTCACCCGGACTTTGATAGTACACCGTTTTTTTTTTATCAAGCTTCGTGCCCTCCGTTTTTTGCATTTCACCCCCCGGACTTGCCATCCGTGCGACATCCTAGCACTTATCAGACGTGCTTGTTATTGTACACGTCACTTATCAAGCTTGCCTGCCGTTTTTTCTTCCACCCCTTTCCGAACTTGATACGTGCGACAGTCACATCAGACCGCGGAACTTTGTAAGTGACACGTCCCTTATCCGACTCGCTCCGTGGATTTCTTATCACCCCTTTGATCATCACCGGTGCACTATCAGCAGCCGGCTGCACTTTGATATTTACACCTTTCGACTCCTGCACATCAGCAGCGTCGTGACTTCGATATTTACGTTCTTTTTCATACGCCTTTCCTCCTCTTTTTGCACTCCACCACCCCATCCGACTTTGGATAAGACCGGTCACTTCGTAGTCTGCCGGTTTTATTTGTTCTATCCCTTTTTCGTCACTCCCTTCGCACACAGTCAGCCGCGGAACTTTGAAGCGACCGAACTTCATAATAAGCCGTGCCTCGTTAGCTTTTTTTCCTCCTCTTTTTTTCCGCACTCCCTGTGCACATCCGCATCCCGGAACTTTGAAATGACACCGTCCCTTTAGAACGGACCTGCCGTTTTTTTTTCAATCTCCCCTTTTTTTTCCCACCCGTTGCGCACATCCACGGCGAACTCTGCAAGTCGAACTTAGTACGACATCAGAGCTATCGAGTCTCTGCCTTTTTTTTTTTTTTCTCCCCTTTCCTGCCACTCCCGTGCGCACATCCAGCAGCCGCGGAACTTTGATAAGTGACACCGGTCACTTATCAGAGCTCGTGCCTGCCGTTTTTTTTTTTTTCACTCCCCTTTCCGCCACTCCGTGCGCACATCCAGCAGCCGCGGAACTTTGATAAGTGACACTGTCACTTATCAGAGCTCGTGCCTGCCGTTTTTTTTTTTTTCACCCCCTTTCCGCCACTCCGGTGCGCACATCTAGCAGCCGCGGAACTTTGATAAGTGACACCAGTCACTTATCAGAGCTCGTGCCTGCCGTTTTTTTTTTTCCACCCCCCTTTCCGCCACTCCCGTGCGCACATCCAGCAGCCGCGGAACTTTGATAAGTGACACCGGTCTCTTATCAGAGCTGTGCCTGCCGTTTTTTTTTTTTCACTCCCCTTTCTGCCACTCCCGTGCGCACATCCAGCAGCCGCGGAACTTTGATAAGTGACACCGGTCACTTATCAGAGCTCGTGCCTGCGTTTTTTTTTCACTCCCTTTCTGCCACTCCCGTGCGCACATCCAGCAGCCGCGGAACTTTGATAAGTGACACCGGTCACTTATCAGAGCTCGTGCCTGCGTTTTTTTTTTTCACTCCCTTTCCGCCACTCCCGTGCCCACTCCCGCGCATCAAGCACCGAACTTTGATAATGCCGGTCTTCAGCCGTCCGCCTTTTTTCACCCCTTTGATCCCGCGCCATCAAGCGCGTTTTGTATACCCCTTTCGACTCGTGCCTGTTTTTTCACCCCTTTCGACCTGCGCCATCCTCGACTTTAATAGTGCGCACATCAAGCTCGGCCTCGTTTTTGTTTTCACCTTCGATCCCTCACTCCCGCCCGAACTTTGTGGACACGCCTACGGTATGCCGGTTTTTTTCCCCCCTTTCCGCCACTCCGTGCCACATCAGCAGCGCGGAACTTTGATAAGTGACACCGTCCTTATCAGAGCTGTGCCTCCGTTTTTTTTTTTTCACTCCCTTTCCGCCACTCCCGTGCGCACATCCACACCGCGAACTTTATAAGTGAACGGTCACTTATAGGCTGTGCCTGCTTTTTTTTTTTTCACCCCCTTCCGCCACTCCGTGCGCACATCCAGCAGCGCGAACTTTGATAAGGCACAGGTCCTTATCAAGTCGGCCGCGTTTTTTTTTTACCCTTTCCCACTCCGTGCCACATCCAGCAGCCCACGAACTTGATCGCCGTTTTTACCTTGCCCCGTTCACTCCCGCGACTTTGATAATAACCGGCATTTAACAGAGCTCGCACGTTTTTTTTTTTTTCACCCCTTTCCGCCACTCCTGCCACTCCAGCCACGCCAACTTTATAAGTGACCGGTCACTTATCAGACCTCGCGTTTTTTTTTTTTCCCCTTTCCTTCACTCCCTGCCTCACAGCCGGAACTTTGAATGACACAGTAACTCGAGTCAGCTCGTTGTTTCTTTTTTTTTTTTTTCCCCCTCCCCCTCCTCGCACACCGGAGACCTGCGGAACTTTGTATCAGACCGTCCTTTTTTTTTCTTCTGCCGTTTTTTTCTTTTCACTCCTTCCCACCACCTGCAATCCAGGCACCGAACTTTGATAGTGACCCGGTCACTTATCAGACTGTCGCGTTTTTTCATCCTTCCGCGCTTCAATCAGCACTTACAGCCGACTTTTTTTTTTCAACCGTTTCCTTCATGCCACTTCCATCTGAATTTCAAGTCACCGGACTTATCAAGGCGCCGGTATTTTTTGTTTGTTCCCCGTTTTTTCCTCCCTCCGTCTTCGTCGCATTTACGCCATCTTTCAACAGCCGCGTTTTTTTTTCACCCCTTTCCTTTTCCCTCTTCCGCACCGCGAACTTTGGACACGTTATCAGAGCTTTGACTACCGTTTTTTTTTTTTTCCTCCCTTTCTCCCTCCCACTCCCACCGCGGACTTTGCAGCACCGAATTTATAACCGCTCACTTTTTTCAGCCGTTCCTTTTTTCACCCCTTCCGGACTTATCCAGGCACTAGAGCCGGGAATTTTATATTTCAAGCCCCTTTCAGACTCGCTGCGTTTTTTCTTCACCCGTCTTACTCCGTCACTTACAGCTCTGCGGTTTTTTTAACTCCTTTCACTCTGTTTTTTTTGATTTTCACCCCTTTTCATCACCGCACTTAGAGCTGCGTCTTTTTTTATGTTTTTTCACTCCTTTCCGCCTTTTTGCGCAATCCACCCCATCCACACTTATAGTGCATCATACGACGCTGTGCTGTTTTTTTTATCTCTTTCCGCCTTCCGTCTTCATCTGAGCCGATTTGAAGTCACGCATTCAGAGCTTGCTCCGTTTTTTTTTTTTCACTCCCCTTTCCCCCTGGCCCGCTGTTTTAACTTTTCGCCCTCGCCCTTTATCATCGCTGCGTTTTTTTTTCACCCCCTTTCGACT
>JARQOD010000001.1:809514179-809554210 GCA_033576555.1 Oophaga sylvatica
CCATAACACCTCAGCAGTGTCACAGGCTGATTGCCTCCATGCCACGCCGCATTGAAGCAGTCATTTCTGCAAAAGGATTCCCGACCAAGTATTGAGTGCATAACTGAACTTTATTATTTGATGGTTTTTTTTGTTTGTTTTTAAAAAACACTTTTATTTTATTGGACGGTTGAAATATGTTAATTTTTTGAGACAGGTTTTTTGGGTTATCAGGAGTTGTATGCCAAAATCATCAGTATTAAAACAATAAAAGACCTGACAAATTTCAGTTGGTGTGTAATGAATCTAAAATATATGAAAGTTTAATTGTAATCATTACATTATGGAAAATAATGAAATTTAGCACTATATGCTAATTTTTTGAGAAGGACCTGTATATACACATTTATAGGGGGGCATAGAAGAGCACTTATGTGACCATCAAAATAATACACAGGGCATCATTACTTTTTAGGGGTAAAATCTGGTCACTGTTTTCTAGGGAACTTGCACAGGGCATTAACATTTTCTAGGGAGCCATTTTACCATCTAGAGGGCACGAATATGGGTGGACACAAAATGAAGCACTGTTATTGTGCCAAATAGCAGATGCACTAGAATGACATGCTCAGAGATGGCATATCAGAGATGGATTGTGAAATACTTAAATACATTTAAAAAAAATTTTTTTACCTCTAAGCGCTGACGACGCGAAGGAGGGCTCCCAGAAGAAGAAGACATGTCCTGACTCTGCTAGGCATCTGCTGCTGGCGGCTGCTGCTGGGCGGCGTCTGCTGCTGCTGGGCAGCGTCTGCTGCTGCTGGCGGCTGCTGCTTGGCGGCGAATGCTGCTGGGCGCTGGATACTGGCCTCTGCAGGGCGGCGGATGCTGGCCTCTGATGGGCAGATGCTGGCCCTTCCTGGGCGGATGCTGACTTTTGCTGGGCAGCTGCTGCCATCTGCTGGCTGATGGCCGGCTGCTGGCTGATGGCTGGCTGATGTTGGCTGCTGGGTGGCTGATGGCTGCTGCTGAGTGGCTGATGGCTGCTGGCAGATGGCTGATGCCTTGCTACTCTGCGGCTTGCTCTTTGTTTGGCAGGCTGCATGGTAATGGCTGAGGGTCCCACTGGCATGGTTTATATATGTGTCCTGGGGGCTGGACAATTACTTCTGAGCATGCTCAGACGTAAAAACGATCCGGCTACCGGATCCTTCTTTTTCCGGATCCGGCGCATTGCGACGTCAATAGACTTTCATGGTAGAAAAAAGCCAGAGACAAAAAACGTTACTGTCACCGTTTTCCCCAGACGCCGGAATGCAAGGTTTCGCCGGCAAAAAACTGAAGAACCGCAAGGTCATGCGGCGCGATTCGACGCTAATACAATTCAATGGGGAAAAAACAGATCCGGCCTGAGATTTCACCAGTTCCGGTTTTTCAAAAAATAGCCAGATTGCGCCTGATGCTAAAAACCTGATGTGTGAAAGTAACCTTACACAATACACATGGAAACACTATAGGCATGCTCAAAGACACACAACAAGAAAACACTATAGGCGTGCGCGCACACAGATCCCACATGAAAAACACTATAAGTGCACACACACAATGTCCCCCAACATCCCCTATAAAAAAGAAAATAAATTAAATGTCTCACTCTCTCCAAAGGCTGTATTCAGCCGAGAAAGCATATGCCTTCCTTACCTCGAACAATTGATAGTGAGTAGGGCACATTCTTCTTTTTTTCCTCCTCATCCACTTCCTTTAGTGAAAATTAACCCCATATAGACTCCCAAAGACTGCAGATCAGGCAATGCCCACTGTTAGTGACACCTTTTGGATCCTACCTCACAATTATGAATCTCAGATTCCTGGTTTTATGGCCCAATCAGGAACCTAATTTGATAATGCAGGCCTTACAGAAATTGACTATTTCAGTCTTTTTCCTCTGAGGATTTTGCATATTTCATGGTGGCTTAGACTAGTTTCACACTAGCGTATGGCCGAGCTGCGGAGGAATGCGGACTTCCTTCGTGAAGCTCCGCCTACGTCGGCATGCTGCGTGCGTACCCTATCTTTAGCATTAGGTACGCAGGCCATGCCGATGTATGCGGATGCCTCCGCATGCGTCATTTTGATGGTGCGGCGACCTGCGCCGAACACGAGTTGCATTTTGGTGGGAGCGCTGCCTATGGACACAGAGAGCACTCAGGTTTTTGCACTGACAGAGAAACTGTTTAACCCATCCTGCCCCACTTGGATGTCTATTAACTATTGGCCACATTGCGGCATCATACTGGCCTTCCTGATTTCTATTTCAACAAACATATATTTGGCACTGGATTCTAAGCGACGTTTTGATAAAGGCTCGGGTAGAGCCGAAACGTTAACATTTCGCTTTGTTTTTCTAGTCCTAAAATGTTGCCTAATTGTATATAAATAAACACTATTACCTTTGCATCATAATTTTCTCCTAAAAGTGCGGTGTATTTACTTATAGTTTAATGTATAACTGCAATGACATCTGCCTTATTGAGTGAGGACAGAACAGTGAAACGGCGGCCATCCAGCTTGCAGGAATTAGTGAAACTGCTCCCATCTACCTAGAAAAATATTTAGACTTGAGAGTCCTCAGTGGTTGATACCTTTTAATGGCTAACTGAAAAGATGGTAACAAATTGCAAGCTTTCGAGACTACGCAGGTCTCTTCATCAGGCAAAGACTAAAACAAAAGCTGAAGAATCACATATTTATACACAAGAGGACACAGGAATAATGCAATAGGTAAGACAAGTGACGTGAAGCAGAACTGTCATTATGGCAGAGGGATGAACATAAATATGACTAGTTCATAGATAAGGAGTGAAAGTTTTATTACCCTCTGATTGGGGTCTGGTATTGTGTTGTGATGACCCTAAAAGGTCAGGGAAGCAGATTCCTTAATTGTTGTAGAAAGACATAAAACTCTGGGATATATTCATCCCAGCACTAAGAGTGTCAAAGGTCATCATAAGTTTATATTCCCAGACTTTTCTATCCTTCTCAGATTTGAAGTTAGATTTTAATACAAGTAATTCCATATCCGTCATGCTATGACCGGGCATACAAAAGTGTTTTGCCACAGGTAAATCCATTCTTTTTTCTTTTTTCAAGCTTGAAAGCGAATTTTTGTCCTCATGCCCCATCAGGCCTCGGGCCTACTACCGCTACATTGATGACATTTTAATCATCTGGACGGAGTCTGAACAACAGCTAAAGACGTTCCATGAACAGTTCAATCAATTTCATCCCACCATCAACTTAACACTTAACTACTCCAGCACTGAAATTAACTTTTTAGACACCACCATTAAGCTAAAGAACAATGAAATAGAGACATCCCTGTATCAGAAGCCAATCGACAGTCCAACATATCTTAAATGGGACAGTTTCCATCCAAAACACATAAAAAACTCTATTGTCTACAGCCAAGCCATCAGATACAATCGTATATGTTCCAACCCCATGGATAGAGATGAACACCTTGGTCGCCTCAGAAAGACTTTTTTGAACCAGGCTACCATCCAAGAACAATTGAAAACCAAATTACAAGAGCCACCAGAATATCAAGGAATCACCTGCTACATTACAAAGCTAAAGAAGAAAATAACCGTGTGCCTCTAGTGGTCACCTACAATCCAAGTCTGGAGATGCTAAGGGGAGCTGCACGGAAACTACAACCTTTACTACAAAAAGATGCCCGATTACAATCCATATTTCCAGACCCCCCAATACTATGTTTTAGGCAGCCCCCAAATCTAAGAAGCATCATTGTCAGAAGCTCCCTGTCCTCCCCAACAGCTGCAGGTACCTTTCCTTGCAAACAAAAGAAATGCAAAACCTGTGCATCTATAATGACCATGGACAGGATAAAGATCCCCAACTCCCATCAGGACTACAAGATACCAGGTACTTTCAGCTGCATCACATCTAATGTGGTGTACCTAATTATATGTACTAAATGTCCAACTGGGGGTCTGTATGTGGGGGAGACCGGGCAAAAACTGAGAACAAGGATGAATTCTCATCGCCACACAATAAGAGAAAAAAGAATGGCTTTACCTGTGGCAAAACACTTTTGTATGCCCGGTCATAGCATGACGGATATGGAATTACTTGTATTAAAATCTAACTTCAAATCTGAGAAGGATAGAAAAGTCTGGGAATATAAACTTATGATGACCTTTGACACTCTTAGTGCTGGGATGAATATATCCCAGAGTTTTATGTCTTTCTACAACAATTAAGGAATCTGCTTCCCTGACCTTTTAGGGTCATCACAACACAATACCAGACCCCAATCAGAGGGTAATAAAACTTTCACTCCTTATCTATGAACTAGTCATATTTATGTTCATCCCTCTGCCATAATGACAGTTCTGCTTCACGTCACTTGTCTTACCTATTGCATTATTCCTGTGTCCTCTTGCGTATAAATATGTGATTCTTCAGCTTTTGTTTTAGTCTTTGCCTGATGAAGAGACCTGCGTAGTCTCGAAAGCTTGCAATTTGTTACCATCTTTTCAGTTAGCCATTAAAAGGTATCAACCACTGAGGACTCTCAAATCTAAATATTTTTTTTTTTATCTACTGGCTAACACGGTACGAAGATACACATCTTTCCCATCTACCTAGTGAGATTCAAGTCACCGGCTACACAGAGACTTAATACAGCTACAGCAATCTCTGCACAGCCAAGCATTCCCCCAAGACACCATGTCCCACAAATCACACAGGACAAAATCTCATACTTCCGTCTCCTCAAAGACAACATCCATCAGCAGCGCGGTCGCCATTGCCCACGCAAATGCTGTAGCCGCCGAAATGCGAGCAAGCTTTGCTGAAGAAGAGATGCAACTTAAGTTAGAGAAAGCACGCGTGGATGCTGAGAGAGCCAATCAAGAGCGAAGGTCACAGTTAGAGAAGGCACGCATAGATGCCGCCTTAGAGAGCCTAGCAGCAAAAAGAGAAGCTGCCGCAGCCCTCGCTGAGGCAGAATCTCTAGAAGCCGCGCAAAACCCTGAGTTGCATAGCCGAAGCCGTACGTCATGTCTGGAGTTTCCACTGCAAGATTCACCACAACGCACATCTCAGTACGTTAATGGACTTCCTGATCCAAACTATAACCCTGAACCGGCATCGGAACAAGAACATGTTTCCAGTGAAGCGAGCGAGAGTCATCATGAGGCTCAGCTCCAAGACAGATACAAACACGAAAACGTGGAGCAAAACAACTCTGCTAATGACTACCTTGCCCCTCACCAGGTAACCAGCGTGAATCACCTTGCTGACACATCGCACGTCAGACTGAAGCATCACGACATCGGTTGGCGCCACCCAGAGGATACTAACAGGTACGTACGCACCTCACATTACTGTCAGGGTGACCCATCACCAGTATACTCTGCTGACAACCGGTTCACAACAGAATTTGCTAAGTTCTTCACACAACGTGATCTGGTTACCAAGGGACTCATGAAATTCACTGACCAAGCTGAAGGTTACAGAGCTTGGAAAGTTCTTCCTTCCAAAATGTCACTAGAGACTTGGGGCTACAACACAGCTAAGAGATAGACCTCTTAGTCAAATACCTGGGGAAGAGTCAGTCAAACACGCAGTAAGGATCAGAGACATTAATATAAACCGCCCTGAGACTGGCCTCAAAGAGATCTGGAAGAGGCTGGATTAGTGTTACGGCTCAGCAGAGGTAATAGAAAGAGCCTTGTTCAAAAGAATTAATGACTTTCCTAAAATATCTAACAAAGGTCTCCAGAAACTTAGAGAATTAAGTGACCTGCTAAAGGAAGTCCAAGTTGCCAAATGTGAAGATGATCTACAAGGACTTGCATACCTTGACACAGCAAGAGGTGTTAACCCTATAGTCCAAAAGTTGCCCTACAATCTACAGGAGAGGTGGCTCACACATGGTTCCACGTACAAATACAAATACAGTGTTCCATTTCCTCCCTTCTCCGTTTTTGTAGACTTTGTACACCAACAAGCAAGAATCAGAAATGATCCCAGCTTTGACTTTGCATTGTCATATGCCACACCGTCACCAACTGCAAACCCACGCAGAACGTCTGTGGCAGTGCACAAGACTTATGTTTCTTCTCCAGGTTCTAATTACAGGTCTGCTGGCTGCTCCCAATCAGAGACAAAGGTGCAGGATCCTGACAAGCAGTGCCCGCTCCATCAGAAGCCTCATCCTCTCCTGAAATGCAGAGCCTTCAGAGGAAAATCTATGCCAGATCGCAGAAGCTTCCTGAAAGAGAACAATATCTGCTACAAGTGCTGCTCGTCCACAACTCCTCTCGCCAAGGATTGCAAGGTCAGTGTAAAATGCACAGAATGTGGCACCACAGATCACAACACTGCTCTACATCTTGGCCCAGCTTCGTGAAGTTCACAAAACACGCCAGCTGACAGTGAGCATGGTGGGGAGGAAAGGGACACTGAAGCAGCTACGCCAGAGATCACTTCACAATGTACTGAAGTCTGTAAAGGGACAATAGACAGTAGATCCTGTTCAAAAATATGCCTCGTCAGAGTGTACCCAAAGGGTCATAGAGACAAAGCTGTAAGACTGTATGCTATCTTGGATGATCAAAGTAATGGATCCCTAGCTAGATCAACATTCTTTGACCTATTTAACATCAAAGGGCCAAGCACCCCCTACTCATTAAAGACGTGTGCAGGTACTGTGACAACAGCAGGTAGGAAAGCTACTGACTACCAAATTGAGTCCTTAGACGGACAAGTCTGCCTAACACTACCTACGATCATCGAGTGTAATCAGATCCCAGACAACAGATTTGAAATACCTACACCAGATGTGGCAATCCATCAAACTCACTTAAAACGCATAGCACACCTCATGCCGGAACTCGACCATCAGGCCCAGATAATTCTGCTGTTGGGGAGAGACATCATGCAGGTTCATAAAGTGAGACGTCATATCAATGGACTCCACAATGCTCCCTATGCCCAAAAGCTAGACCTAGGATGGGTCATAATAGGAAACGTATGCTTGGGACGCATGCACGCCCCATCTTCTGTGACAAGCATGCTGACAAATACATTGGAGAAAGGACGCCCATCTCTGTTTCAACCTTGTAACAATGAATTCCATGTCAGAGAGCTACCACATAGCATCCAACTACCCAATCATCTAATAGACTTTACTCATGACAGCAGTATAGTGTCAGGAAGCTATGAGGATCAGTTAGGGTGCACAGTCTACCAGAGAACTAAGCAAGACAACCAAGTGGCAATGTCAGTAGAGGACAAGTTGTTCTTAGAGGTAATGGACAAGGGACTTGTTAAAGATGAGACCTACAGCTGGTTCGCACCTCTTCCCTTCAGAACCCACAGACCACGTCTACCGAACAACAGAAATCAGGCATTAAAGCGTTTCTCCTCTCTCAAACATAATCTGCAAAGGAAGCCAGAGATGAAAGATCACTTTTTCTCCTTCATGTCAAAGATCTTTTGAGAATTGTCATGCAGAGCTAGCTCCCACTCTCAAAGACTCTGAAGAAAGCTGGTTCCTACCCATGTTTGGAGTATACCACCCTAAGAAACCAGGCCAAATTAGAGTGGTGTTTGACTCCAGTGCTAAGTTTGATGATATCTCCTTGAATGATGTTCTACTGACAGGACCAGACCTCAATAACAAACTGCTGGGAGTACTTATGCGTTTCCGTAAGGATTCCATCGCCTTCATCGCTGACATCCAGCAAATGTTCCATTGTTTCCTTGTGAGAGAGAGAGACAGGAACTTCATAAGATTCTTCTGGTACAGAGACAATGATCCTGCTAAAGAAGTCACTGAGTATCGCATGAGAGTGCACATCTTTGGCAACAGTCCTTCACCTGCAGTCGCCATCTATGGACTCAAAAGGTCGGCTCAAGAAGGAGAAACAGAATATGGATCAGATGTCAGACAATTCATAGAAAAAGACTTTTATGTTGACGACTGTCTGAAAGCCATCCTTCAAATGAGACTGCCATCAGTCTTCTCAGGAGAGCCCAAGAGATGCTTGCTTGCTTGAACCTCAGGCTTCACAAAATAGCCTCAAACAGCCAAGAACTCATGGAAGCATTCCCTTCACAAGACTTATGTAACAGTCTCAGAGACTTGGACTTGGGGTCAGAACCCGCACCAATGCAACACAGCCTCGGCTTCTCTGGAATCTACAGTCAGACACTTTCACCTTCCAGGTCAGCCAAGAAGAAAAACCTTTCACACGTAGAGGTGTCCTGTCCACCATCAACAGTCTGTACGATCCCTTGGGTTTCGCAGCTCCTGTCACTATACAAGGCAAGGCCTACTAAGGGACTTAACCAAGGAAACATCTGACTGGGATGCACCTCTGCCACCTGATAAGAGAATAAAGTGGGAAGGATGGAAGAACTCTTTAGCAGCCCTCTCCAACCTGAATGTGCCAAGACCATACACCCCTGTGCCGTCTACAGAAATACAAAGCCAAAAACTGTACGTGTTTGCAGATGCTTCTGTCAAAGCAATTGCCGCTGTCGCCTATCTCAAAACTGTAGACTCCAAATGTCAGAGCCACGTTGGATTCGTTATGGGGAAAGCCTAACTTGCTCCACAGCCAGAGCACACTATACCCAGGTTAGAGCTTTGTGCTGCAGTCTTAGCCGTTGAATTGGCAGAGTTCATCTCATCCGAGATGGATATCGACTTGACACAGGCCAAGTTCTACTCAGACAGCAAAGTAGTCCTTGGATATATCCACAATGAAACTAGGCGATTCTATGTTTATGTCAACAACAGAGTGCTACGAATTAGGAGATCAGTACATCCTGTAGGGATGTGGTCTCTCTTATGTGCGACCGGAGGTAAGCAGGAGGGCGACTCTTCCTGGTTCTTTAAGCAAGTTTATTAAGACTTCATAAACTTGCTGTCAAACAGAAAACAAAACAGCCTTCTCCGGCACAAAGTAACAGAAAACAGCTATAACGTCCTGGTACTCTAACTGAGTACTCTCTTCAGCACACACACTGGAGGTCTCCTCAGAACTCCCACACTGGAGGTTTCCACACCTCCAGCCATCACACCTGTGGTCAGCAGTAGGCTCATTTATATCTCAGACATCCAGCTAACATAGAACACATGACTGGTCATGTGGCAGTGACCTCATCACAGGTCCTCAAACCACATACAAAGGTATAGTGAAGTCTTACTCTCCCATCTGTCTATGTGTTCATTACTATCGCTACATACCTCCCCCTTCTGCCTAAAGCCGTGGGCTTGGCACATTTCATTCACCGACTAGAAACTCTTTTCAGTCGTCTCCACAATTAACCGGTCTGTCACAGTTTGGCTTAGGTCACTGAGTCCTGAGCTAATTGAGGTGTCACGGCCTCTACCTCTCATTTCAGGCCCTCTATGTCTGTCTTAGTTTCACTTAGATGACTTTCACTCTGAAGTGAACCTCTGCACCTCTCTATACTGTGGGTTGAAGGTGACTGCCTTTTTCCCCCCAACTCTTGCAGCTGTCTGTTGGTCTGCTCTTTCTCAAGTCTTAGCTGCTCTATTCTTCCCTGGTGCACCTCCAGGAGCATCCAGATCTTCCCAAGGCTTTCCACCAACCCCCTCCGACTTGTAGGTTTTCTTGTTTGCTCCCGACGTCTCTGCTTCTCGCGGAGGTATTTGTTGTGAATGGGCTTGAGATGAGTTCTGAGCAGAGGCTCCCTCTGGTGGTTACAAGCGGTACTGGTCTGTCCAGTGAAGATTGTGAAGATTGTGAGGATTGGGAATCAGGTGTTACTGACTGGTCTTATATAAGGGAGTCACCTTCCCATCAGGGTTGCCGGTGATCAATTGTTCTGGTCTCTATCCTTGATTCCTGTTTCCCTTGTAGCCTGCTGTGTCGTGTCTGCATCTCCTGCTAACAGATAAGACATTTTCTTCTTTTTGTTTTTGTGCTTGATTTTTGCATTTTGTCCTGCACTTCTGTGGGGGCCTTCAGGGTCCCCTCCGGGGCTTTTGCCCTCTCAGTTTAGTTCAGCCACTGATGTTTGTACTTTTGCTTTTTCCATTTTTTCAGTGGCTGCTGTTTTGATTTTGTTACACCAGAGAACTAATTTAGGTGGTAGAGGTCGTGTGATCTCAGGTGTTTTTGAAATTAGTAGAGTTGGTGCTTTTCAGGGTTTTCTGGGATTGCAGTAAGTACCCTTCCTATCCTTTTCTATTTAGTTAGTTTGGGCCCCAACGTTTGCTCATACTATTTTCTGTCTGTGTCAGTATTTCTTCTTGTCTAACCGCCATTACATGTTTGGGGGCTTTCTATTATCTTTGGGGTTCTGCTCCGGGGCAGATAGCTTTCCTATATCTATCTTTAGGTGTAGTTAGTTTCTCAGGCTGTGACGAGGCGTCTAGGACCAACGTAGGAACGCTCCACGGCTGCCTCTAGTTGTTGTGGTTAGTCAGGGTACTGCAATCTCATAGATTCCAACTGCTCTGGTGTATTGCCTTTTTTGCCTGCACTCCTCAGCTACCGAAACATAACAGGTATTGTAGTGGCATAGCTCTTATGTCCGCCTCCCGCTTCACTGTGACTTCCCGGGTGTGGACATCTGGGTGGTGGTTCCCTTGCTGACTTTCTTCCGCCGTCGAGGCCCCTTCTTTGGTCAGCCTCTTCAGTTCACTCTCCTCCCGTATCGCTCGGACTGGGAGAGCGCAACCGTTCAATTTCCCGGTCTGTCGTGGATTTCTTGAGCTGGGCATTAGCCTCCTTCTCTATCTGGAGTTTCTGGAGAATTTTCTCTTGCTCCTCTGTCCAGCAGCGGTACTCATCCTCTCTCCGTAGAAGTTCCTGCTGATGCTTCTCCTGGGCCTCTCTGAGCATCTCCGTATCTTTCACTAGGACTTGGTTCGCCGTCTGGCACGCTGATAGTTGACCTTGGACTTTAGAGACTTCCTTCTCCAGGTCCTCCACTCGTTGCTCAATCCCTTGTCTCCGTATCCTTTCTCGCACGACTGTCTCTTTAAGCAGCTCTATCTCATGGTCTTGCTCTCTTTTATCCCGTACATGTGGCACCATCATTTCCCCCTTATTTCTCTTCTTAGAGAGTATAGGCTGTCTGGCCCCTATTCCTGGAGCTACCCATTTTCCTTCGGACCTATATTTGGTCACCCCAAAGTCCCCACTTTGGTCTGAGCCACACTTTTGCCTGTCACCAGGCACTGGGTATCTTTGACTTTAGGGGGTGCTACCTCTATTTTACCCACCACACTATCAGCAACCACTACAGCCGCCTGCTGGGATGGGCCTCTCTTAGGGTCCTTCTGGTTCCCTTCTGAGCACTCAGCCAGTCCTTCGTCCCACACCTCCCAAAATCATTTAAAATCCTGGCCTATTATTATAGGGTATGGTAAGTCTGGGACTACAGGGACATCATGGGTAGAAATAATAGTGGACGTCTCAATAATTAGCCTGGTTACCTGATACTCCCTAGTGACCCCATGAATGCAATGGACTTCCATTTTCCTTCCGGGAATCAGATAGACAGGGAGTGTGTCGCTCAGTAGGGTCACCTGGCTCCCTGAGTCTAGAAGTCCACTCACACACTCTCCATTCACTATTAGAGAACGGTTCAGTGCCCCCCGGTCAGATGTAAAGTCAGTACACCATTCTGGACATACGATGTTCGAACCCTGAACCTGGCAATAGTCCGTCTGTTTATTCGCCGCCACCTCTTTTTCTTCTCACCCACTCAGTTTGGGACTCTACCCCCTCTGAGTGTGGAAGTACTTTATTAGGGTTTACTGGTTCCTCATACTCGCTAGGGACCTCAGAACCCTTTCTCCACAGATCCCAAAACAGACAAAAATCCCGGCCTATAATTATAGGACGCACCAAGTCCCGAACGACGCCGACTTCATGAGACTCAGTGCCATGCGTCGTTTCAATGTCCACTCTGGCCATAGGGTAGTCCTTTACATCACCATGTATGCATTGAACACCAACTTTTTTCCCTGGTAATATGTTGAGAGGAAAAGTGGACCTCACCAAGGTCACTAAGCTCCCAGAGTCTAGCAGCGCCGTTACTGCTTCACCGTTCACCTTCACGGGACAGACTTGAGGACCCTGGTTGGGGAACGGGTTCCTACTGCAGGCTGGATATGCATACCATGAAATACGGTGTCCTATGCTGCAGTCCATCTGCTCGGTAGTCTGGGGACACCGGGCAGCTATGTGTCCTGGCTCGCGGCACCTCCAACAAATAATATCACCCGCAGTGACCTTGGGCACCACCCCCCCCGCCATTTTGACCTTGGGCGCCCCACCCCTTTTTGGGACTCTGCCCCCTGCTGGGGCCGCCAGTACGGAATGGGCTGCTTCCCCAAGGCATCTTCCATCCCCTGGTACCTCTCGACCAGTCCGACCAGTTCATCAGCATTCCGGGGATCACCCTGGGCAACCCAAGTCTGTAGGGGCTTTGGCAGGGAGTGCACAAACCGATCCATGACGACTCTTTCTACCATCTGTGCTGGCGTAGCGGACTCTGGCTGTAGCCATTTCTGGACCAGGTGCAGCAGGTCAAACATTTGGGAGCGGGGTGGTTTGTCCCGGTGATACGCCCAGCGGTGCACTCTCTGTGCCCTGACAGTCATTGTCACCCCCAACCGTGCGAGGATCTCCACCTTTAACTTAGGATACTCCTGAGCGTCCTGCACAGTTAAATCAAAGTACGCCTTTTGGGGTTCCCCTGTCAGGTATGGGGCCAGTACCTCTGCCCACTGCTCTGGGGGAAGTCTTTCCCTTTCAGCAACCCTCTCAAATACAGACAGGAAGGCCTCCACATCATCCCCGGGGGTCATTTTCTGTAACGTGCGTCTTACCACCTTTCTGACGTGGTTGTCATCAGCCAGACCTGGGGTTGGGGCGCTCATCCTGCCCTGGGTGGCAGTTGTCAGAAGCTGCTGGGTCTGCTGCATCTGTTGCAACAACATCCTGTTAGTGTCTTGCTGCTGTACCTGCGCCTGGACCAAGTGTTTCAGCAGGTCCTCCATTTCTCTGCTGGGAACGCTGCTCGCACGTCTCCACCAATTGTAGGGATGTGGTCTCTCTTATGTGCGACCGGAGGTAAGCAGGAGGGCGACTCTTCCTGGTTCTTTAAGCAAGTTTATTAAGACTTCATAAACTTGCTGTCAAACAGAAAACAAAACAGCCTTCTCCGGCACAAAGTAACAGAAAACAGCTATAACGTCCTGGTACTCTAACTGAGTACTCTCTTCAGCACACACACTGGAGGTCTCCTCAGAACTCCCACACTGGAGGTTTCCACACCTCCAGCCACTCACACCTGTGGTCAGCAGTAGGCTCATTTATATCTCAGACATCCAGCTAACATAGAACACATGACTGGTCATGTGGCAGTGACCTCATCCCAGGTCCTCAAACCACATACAAAGGTATAGTGAAGTCTTACTCTCCCATCTGTCTATGTGTTCATTACTATCGCTACAATCCAAAACAGTGGCATTACATACCCACGGACCAAAATCCTGCAGATCATGCAACTAGAGCAGTTGACGCAAGTCAACTAGGAAGCGCAACATGGCTCTCAGGACCAAAACTATTGTACGCTGAGGAACGTTTCCCAGACACCTTTGAACTAGTAGGAGAGGACTCAGATGCTGAAATCCGCCCTCAGGTGTCTACACTTCATACAACGACCTCTGCTATCCAGCTTGGATCTCACATATTTGTCAAATTTTCAAGTTGGAAGTCACTTATTCGAGCTATTACCTGCCTGACTCATATAGCTCACTCATTCAGGACCACCAGAGCTTGTGACACAGAAAAATGTAAAGGTTGGCATCTTTGTAAAAATACCTATGTTACCTCAGACTTGGAATTCTCCATAAACCACATCATCCTCACTGTTCAAAGAGAAACCTACCCTGTAGAAATCCAATGTCTCATTAACAAAGCTCCAATACCAGAGAGCAGTGTATTGAGGAAACTCGACCCATTCATAGACAACAATGGCCTGCTGAGAGTAGGAGGCCGACTCAAAGAAGCTAAATTGGAGTTCGAGGAGAAATTCCCTCCTATCCTCCCCGGAAAATGTCATGTTGCCTACTTAATTGTACAACACTATCACAATCTGGTCAAGCACCAAGGAAGACTATTTACAGAAGGAGCCATCAGAACTGCTGGCCTGTGGATTGTCGGTGCAAAGAGATCGTCAGTAGTGTCATCTACAAATGCATTACCTGCCGTAAGCTTCGTGGTTCGACTCAAACCCAAAAGATGGCAGACCTACCTGCAGATAGACTCAGCCCAGACCCTCCCTTTACCAGTGTTGGTCTCGATGTGTTTGGGCCGTGGTCAGTTGTCACACGCCATACTAGAGGTGGACAAGCCAATAGTAAACGTTGGGCTGTCATGTTTACCTGCATGTCAATCAGAGCTGTCCACATAGAACTCATTGAGTCCCTTGACACTTCAAGCTTCATCAATGCTTTAAGACGTTTTATTGCCATCCGTGGTCCTATCAAGCACATACGTTCAGACAGAGGTACTAATTTCATTGGTGCAGCAAAATAATTAGGAATGCCTTCAAATCTAGACTATAAGACTCTTGAGAAGTTCCTCAGTGACCAAAGTTGCACATGGTCATTCAACCCACCTCACTCTTCACACATGGGTGGATCATGGGAACGAATGATTAGTCTAGTACGGAGAATTCTTGACTCCACTCTCCTTCAGGAAGGAGCAGCGAGCCTTACCCACGAAAGCCTGATCACCTTCATGGCAGAAGCTGCAGCCATAATTAATGCAAGACCCTTGGTTCCGAGCCCTAACGACCCCGAGGAGCCCTTGTTATTGACTCCAGCTATTCTCCTTACCCAGAAAACAGGACTATCCGATGCCCATCCAGGAGGATTTGATACCAAGGACCTCTACAAGCGATAATGGAGACAGGTACAAAGCCTTGCAAATACTTTCTGGGACAGGTGGCGCAAACAGTATTTGTCCACCCTGCAGCCATGGGTGAAGTGGCAATCCACTAGGCCTAATCTAAGCATTGGTGACCTTGTTCTTGTGAAAGACTGCCAAGTTCACCGGAACCAGTGGCCACTTGGTCTAGTGACGACGAGATGACGAGAATTGTTCCTTCCCAGGAACCCCTTAAGACCCCTCCTTACTGAAGATACAGAACTGAGGATGCAAGCCAAACACACCAAAAAATGGCAACTTACCAGTGGACTCACTATGGCGATTGTTTCAGGTAAACTCAGCTAATGTTAGAAAAGATGACCAATTCCCCTGGCTGTCTGACACAAAACATCTGAGGTATGTCTCCAGACTTTGGTTTAGACGTTCAGTCTGACCATTAGTTTGAGAATGAAACGCTGAAGAAAAGGATAGATGTATCATTAGGCGAGAACAAAATGCCCTCCAGAATTTAGATAAAAGCTGGGTCCCCCGATCTGACACCACATGGGAGGGATCCCCGTGAAGCTTCACAATCTCGTTGACAAACACCTGAGCCAGGGTCTTAGAGTTAGGGAGAGCAGGTAAAGCAATAAAATGAGCAATTTTACTGCAACAATCCACCACACCTAAGATAACAGTCTTACCAGATCTGTAATAAAATCCATGGATTAATGTGTGCATGGCCGGACAGGTATGGTTAATGGTAGAAGAGCCCCAGACAGACGAGTATGCAGGGTCTTAGAACGTGCACAGACATTACAAGAAGACACAAAGTTGACTACATCCTGATGTAACCTTGGCCACCAAAAACGACGAGAAAGGAGGTCCAAAGTTGCTTTGCTACCTGGATGACCAGTGAGAGCCAAGCTATGCACCTGAAACTTTGAGGCACAAATGCAATGGTACAAATAATTTCCCTGAAAGACTAGCAGGGGAGGTCCCCCTGAGCCTTCAATACCTCTCCCTCCAGCTCAGAGCACGTGGCAGAGACGACCTCCCCTTTCTGTAAAATAGGGACA
Source organism: Oophaga sylvatica (assembly GCA_033576555.1). NCBI lineage: Eukaryota > Metazoa > Chordata > Amphibia > Anura > Dendrobatidae > Oophaga > Oophaga sylvatica. The sequence goes on from JARQOD010000001.1 coordinate 809,530,195, forward strand.
AAGTCATCCAAACAACCACCCTTAGGGAATCTTCGAGACAAAGCATTAAGGGTATGCCACACTAAACAACATCGCTAACGGGATCGCTAGAAAACGTCACTATTTAGCGATCCCGTTAGCGATGTTGTTGTGTGCGGCATCTGCCAGCGACGAGCTTCCTGCTGTGATCTCGCTCGTCGCTGGAATCGTTCCGGACCCTATTTTCGTCGCTGGCACCCCGCTGGGTAAGTATATATCGCTAAGTGTGGCACCTTTTTTAGCGATTTAGCGGTACTTTTGTACCGCTAAAGTCGTTAAGGAGATCGCTAACCGCGATAGCGTCCTTAACGATATCGCTAAATGTGGCCGACACTAGCGATATAGAAACAATCCCGCTAGCGATCTCATTAGTATGCGACGCTAACGAGATCGCTAGCGGATTGTGTAGTGTGGCAGTACCTTTAGCTTTGACTTTCTTAATCCCAGGATAAGTGACAATCCCAGGACAATAAATTAAACCTGGTAAAAAACAAAGGTCACCTAGCTTGTCTAGGATTAAGGCGTTTAGCGGATTCGAGGTACAACAGAGTTTTATGATCAGTCATGACAGTGACAGGGTGGACTGCCTCCTCCAAAAAGTGACTCCACTCCTCAAAAGCTAACTTGATGGCCAAAATTTCTCTACTGCCTACATCATAGTTACTTTCGGCCAACAATAATTTTTTAGAGAAGAATGCTCATGGATGCCACTTACCAAGGGATGACCCGTGAGACAACACAACCCCGACCCAACCTCAGATGCATCAACCTCAACAATAAATGGTTAGGAAACATTGGGTTGAATGAGTACAGGAGCAGTGGAAAGGCATTGCTTCAAAGAAGAAAATGACCGACGAGCGCAGTCGGATCACCTCAAGAAGTCCGTACCATTCTTTGTCATGTCAGTGAGGGGTTTCACAATTGACGAGAAGTTTTTGATAAACTTACAATAGTAGTTAGCAAACCCAAAAAAAACGTTGCAACACTTTCAGATTTTCTGGCAGATCCTATTCCAGAACTGCACGAACCTCATCAGGGTCCATCTGGAAACCTGCCACAGACACTTGGAAGCCCAGGAACTGAGCCTCTTGTATGGTGAATACACATTTTTCTAATTTTACGTACAGTTTATTATCCTGCAAAACCTGTAACACCTGCCGTACATGTACCTGATGTGACTTGAGATCAGGTGAGTATATTAAAATATCCTTAAGATACACCACTTCAGATCTACCCACAAGGTGACGAAAAATGTCATTAACAAAGTGTTGGAAAATGGCGGGGGCATTTGTCAAACCAAAGGGCATAGCAAGGTTTTCATAATGTCCTTCAGGAGTGTTAAAAGCCATCTCCACTCATCTCTCTCCTTGATCATAATCAGATTATAGGCTACCCTGAAGTCCAGCTTAGAGTACCATTTTGCCCCAACAATCTGATTAAATAAGTGGAAAATGAGTGGGAGAGGATAAGGGTCCTGGATAGTAATCTGATTTAACTTTCGAAAATGTAAACAGGGATGCAGGCCTCCATCTTTCTTTTTAACAAATTAGAACCCCGCCACTACAGGTGAAGAGGAGGGTCTAATATGTCCCTTAGCAAGACTCTCAGATATTGTCATGGTTTGAACAGGGTTAATGCCCTGTCCTCTCAGGGTTAATTGAGGTGGCCTCCCTTTGGATCTGGGAGGGGTATTTATACACACTCTGGACTAGGATTCCCTGTCAGTTATACTTTCGTTTAGTCTGTGTGCCTGACCCCCTTGTGTGTGTGTGCTCGGTTTAAAGGGTATGCCACACTAAACAATATCGCTAACGGGATCGCTAAAAAACGTCACTATTTAGCGATCCTGTTAGCGATGTTGTTCAGTGCGGCAGCTTCCAGCGACGAGCTTCCTGCTGTGATCTCGCTCGTCGCTGGAATCGTTCCGGACCCTATTTTCTCGTCGGCGCTCCTGCTGGGTAAGTATCTAATCGCTGTGTGGCACCTTTTCTTAGCGATTTAGCGGTACTTTTGTACCGCTAAAGTCGTTAAGAAGATCGCTAACGGCGATAGCGTCGTTAACTATATCGCTAAATGTGGCCGCATTTAGCGATATAGAAACAATCCCGCTAGCGATCGCATTAGTATGCGTCGTTATTGTGATCGCTAGCGGGATTGTTTAGTGTGGCAGTACCTTAAGTCTGTTAGTTTTGCTCTCTGTGCTTGACTCAGTTTGTTTACTCTCTTGGCTTTCTGACCTCCGGCTTCCTTTTGACAACCCCTCTGTCTCACCCCTCCTGTACATCGTTATCTCCTGGTTTTTACCTTGGCTCGTCTGACTACTCTGGCACCTGGCGCCGCCCTCGGCCATCTTCCACCCGGTCACGTGGTTCAGGTCCTGCTTGTTACCAGATGAGTTCTCCGCCGCTCTGCTCTCAGCTCCCTTGCTGCGGTGCGCAGCCCTCCCCGCACCAGTTACACTCGGGAGCCGTGACATTATAGCTGACCTTACAGTCTTTCCCTGTGGTGGGGTGCTAGTGCATTATGGATCCGGTATGGGCTCTCACCGAGCAGGTTAATGAGCTCTCCCAGCTTATGCAGAAGCTGTCCATGGAGCAGCAAGCCCTGGTTCACTCGCACCAACAGATGCAGAGAGATGTGTCAGGCGCTCTACAGGGGATTGCTCCGTCGGGGTTCCGGGAGGGGGGCCCCATTGATGCATCCCTAGTGAACCCCGAGCCACCGGTAAAGTTACCCGACAATTTTTCCAGAGATAAAAAAATTGTTTAGGGTCTTTAAGGAGGGATGCAAGTTGTTTTTTGAATTGCATCCCCGGGCCTCTGGAAATGAAAGGCAGAGGGTGTGGATCGTAATATCCTTGTTAAGGGGGGCTCCACATGCATGGGCTTTCTCTCTCTCTTCCTCTGCTCCTGAACGTTTGTCTGTGAACCTGTTCTTTGAGGCTCTGGGGCACATTTATGAAAAGCCTGACAGAGTACGTCTGGCAGAGGATATGATGATGAGTGTGACACAGGGGAGGCACTCCGCTGAATGGTTCTGCTCAGAGTTCAGACGTTGGGTCGCCGAAGTATCTTGGAATGACGCCACCCTGAGGGGATTGTTCTACAGGGGCCTGTCTGACCATCTACAGCTCTGGCATTACGTCCTCCCCCGATACCCTGGAGGACGCCATGAAGCAGGCGGTCCTTATGGACCGGTGACTCCGTGCTAGAGGAGTGATGCAACAAGAGACTCCCTTGTACTCCAACCTGTATGACACTGCACCCGTCCCTGAGCCCATGGAGGTTGAGTCTGTCTCGGTAAAGGAAAGAGAGAGAAGACACCGTAGAGACAACCAACTATGCTTTTACTGTGGAGCCTCTGGACATTGGACATTGGAAAAGGGACTGTCCCTCCTGCCCCTCTTCAGTGAAGCCGTCAGGAAACGACTGAGTCTGGGCAACAATCGAGGAGGTTGCCCAGACTCCCAGGTACATTTTTCCTCGCTTGCTAAAATTATGCTCCAGGTGGAATTGGAACTTGCTGGCGGTCCTGTTGTGACTACCGCCTTTGTTGACTGCAGTTCCTCCATTAATCTGATTGATGCCCAAGTTGTGACTCTTAATAAAAAAGGGACAGTCAGGCTGAAAGACCCTGTTAAAATTGTGGCTATTGATTCCTCGCCTTTTAACCGGGATGGAATTTGTTTCATGTCTGATGTCTTTTCTCTGAAAGTGGGTTCCACTCACGTGGAAAAGTTAAGATCTTTTGTTCTGAATAATCTGCCTGCTGGACTGGTACTGGGGATACCCTGGCTGCAACGCCACAATCCTGTCATTGATTGGGTGACGGGGGAGATCACTCAATGGGAATGTAAGGATAATGGTCTATGTTGTAAACTGGTACCTCTTGTTAACCCGGTAAAATCTGTATCTGTGTCGTCTGTTGGTCTGGAGGGCATTCCGGAATACCTGAAGGATTTCAAAGACGGGTTTTCTGAAAGTGAGGCTGAGGCGCTTCCACCACATAGACCTTTTGATTGTGCCATTGATTTAGTCCCAGGAGCCAAATTACCCAAGGCTCGTTCGTTTAATTTGTTCTGGCCTGAGCGCCAAGCCATGAAAGAGTACATCACAGAAAGCCTCAGCAAGGGGTATATTCGGCCTTCTGTCTCACCCGTGGCAGCAGGGTTTTTCTTTGTAAAGAAAAAGGATGGTGGTTTGCAACCGTGCCTCGACTTTCGGGAACTGAACAAAATTACTGTAAAGAACACGTACCCTCTCCTTCTGATCCCCAAGCTATGCAACCAACTCACGGGGGCCAAATGGTTTTCTAAGCTCGATTTACGAGGGCCTTATAACCTTATCAGGGTCCGGGAGGGAGATGAATGGAAAACAGCGCTTCTGACGACCGAGGGGCTGTGTGAAAACCTGGTTATGCCTTTTGGTCTCACTAACGCTCCTGCTGTTTTCCAGAATTTCATTAATGTTATTTTTTCTGACCTGATAGGGCGTTATGTAGTCATCTACCTGGATGACATCTTGATATACTCAGAGGACAGTCAATCTCATTTACACCATCTGCGTATGGTTCTTATGAGACTCAGGGAGAATCATTTATACGCTAAACTGGAGAAATGTTCATTCTTTGTGCAAGAACTGTCTTTTCTGGGCTTAATTGTATCTGGGGAGGGATTCCGCATGGATCCTAGGAAGGTCCAGGCCATTACGAATTGGCTGCAGCCTCATGACCTGAAGGGGTTGCAGCGATTCCTGGGCTTCTGCTAACTTCTATAGGAAGTTCATTAAAGGGTTTTCGCAGGTGGTGAAACCTTTGACGAACCTCACTCTCAAAGGGGCGGATGTAAAAAATTGGTCTGTTGCACAAAATTCTTTCCTGACATTGAAGAAATATTTTACTTCAGCCCCCGTGTTGGTACAACCCGATCCGTCAAGACCTTTTATCGTGGAGGTTGACTCTTCTGAAGTAGGGGTGGGAGCAGTGTAGTCCCAGGGCCCTTCCACCCTTACTAACCTCCAGCTCTGCGCCTTATTCCCTAAAAAATTCTCTTCGGAAGAGAGAAATTATGATGTCGGCAACAGGGAATTGTTGGCAGTTAAATTGGCCTTTGAAGAATGGAGGCATTTTCTGGAGGGGGCCGTTCATCCCATTACGGTCATCACTGATCATAAAAATTTGCCCTATATCGAGTCTGCTAAGAGATTGACCCCCAGACAGGCTCGGTGGGTGCTTTTTTTTTCTCGATTTCATTTTACCATTACGTTCCGTCCGGGTTCTAAACATGTAAAGGCGAATGCCTTATCCCGAAGCTTTCATTCTGTGTCCCCTCCAGAACCCCCCTCCTCTATTCTTCAGCTGGGAGTGGTTGTGGCAGAAGTCTCATCTGAGTTACAGAGAGAGATTCTGGAAGCACAAGCACGGGCTCCCAGGAATAAACCCCCCTGGTAAATTGTTTGTACCCGAACATTTCCGTCTCACACTCCTGCAGGAATTTCATGATTCTGTTTTAAGTGCTCACCCTGGCATTGCAGCTACCCGGGGGGCAGTGGCTAGGGGTTTTTGGTGGCCCTCTATGGTTACTGATATCAAAAGGTTTGTGAATACATGTGGGGTGTGCGCCCGCTATAAATCCTCTCATGTCGGGCCGGCAGGGAATTGGTACCTTTGCCAATTCCGGATAAATCATGGACACATCTGTCCATGGACTTTATCACGAATCTTCCTCCTTCCAGGGACAACTCTGTGGTATAGGTGGTGCTGAATAGGTTCTCCAAACAAGCCCACTTTGTACCTTTGCCTGTGTTGCTGTCTGCTGAAACCTTTACCCGCTTATTTATACAGCACATAGTTCAGTTGCATGAAGTGCCTGTGAATGTGGTGTCAGACAGGGGTGTGCAGTTTGTGGCCAGGTTTTGGAGAGCCTTTTGTGGGAAATTGGTGATCACTTTGTCATTTTCCTCAGCTTATCACCCGGAATCTAATGGACAAACTGAATGCACAAACCAGTCGTTGGAGCAAATTCTGAGATGCTTGGCCTCTTCCAGACAGGAGGACTGGTGTGAGGTATTGCCCATGGCAGAATTTGTGTTCAACTGTCGTATTAATCAGTCTACTGGAAAGTCTCCCTTTCAGGTCAGTTATGGGTTTACCCCGCAGTTTGGGGAGTTTTCCTGCATGGATTCAGATTATCCTGGTGCCGAGGGCATGGTACAACATTTGAAAAACCTTTGGAGGGAGGTTGAGGGGAACATCTCTAAAGCCCCGAAGAGGTACAAACGATTTGCGGATAGGAGGAGGGGGCCAGCTCCGGCGTTGGCAGTAGGGGAGAATTTGTGGTTGTCCACCCATAACATCAAGCTTAAGATACCCTCTATGAAGCTGGGCCCCAGGTTTATTGGTCTGTACAAGATTGTGGAGGTGATCAGCCCAGTGGCCTACAGATTACAATTGCCCACCTCCTTCAAAATAGCTAATGTCTTCCACAGGTCCCTATTAAAGCCTGTGGGGACGGTTAGGGAAGATTCCTCATCCAATGTTCCTCCAGTGTTGGTAGAGGGTCAGCTGGAGTACGAGGTTAGGCGCATCATTGACTCACAGTGGGTGTGCCGGAGACTTCAATACCTAATCCATTGGAAGGGATATTCCCTTGAGTATCGGTCATGGGTTCCGGCCAGTTCTGTGCACGCTGATCGACTGGTGCGGGCCTTTCATGCCAGGTACCCTGAGAAGCCTGGGGGTCCAGTGACCCCTCATTAAGAAGGGGTACTGTCATGATTTGGACAGGTTTAATGCCCTGTCCTCTCAGGGTTAATTGTTGTGGCCTCCCTTTGGATCTGGGAAGGGTATTTATACACACTTTGGACTAGGATTCCCTATCAGCTATATTTTCGTTTAGTCTGTGTGCCTGACCCCCTTGTGTGTGTGCTCGGTTTACGTCTGTTTGTTTTGCTCTCTGTGCTTGACTCGGTTTGTTTACTCTCTTGGTTTTCTGACCTCCGGCTTCCTTTTGACAACCCCTCTATCTCACCGCTCCGGTACCTCGTTATCTCCTGGCTTTTACATAAATTTTTCTCTGCCGTCCACGTCCAGGGAGATTAGTTACAGTGCCATGAGTTGTAAACTTCTTGATTATGTTGTGCACCATGGACAAAGGAACATCAAGATCTCTGGAGATGGACTTGTAACCTTGGGACTGTTGATATTTTTCAACAATTTTGGATCTGAAGTCCTCAGACAGTACTCTTCTCCACTTTCTATTCTCCATAATTAGTGTGGCACACACAATGCAAAGATTGAGTCAACTTTTCCCCTTTTTATCTGGTTTCAGGTGCGCTTTTCATATTGCCCACACCTGTTACTTGCCACATGTGAGTTTGAACAAGCATCACATGCTTGAAAAAAAATTGTTTACTCACAATTTTGGAAAAGTGACAACAATTTTGTCTGGCCCACTTTTGGGGTTTTGTGTGAAATTATGTCTAATTCACCTTTTTTTTCTCTGTTTTTTTTTGTGTTCTGTCAATAAACACAAAAGGAAATAAACATGCGTATAACAAAACATTTGTAATTGCAATACTTTCCTGGGAGAAAAACTTCATTTTCTAGAACAATTTCAAGGATGCCAACACTTTTGGCCATGACTGTATATATGTATAAAATAAATAAACACAATGTTAGGAGTAATAACAATAAGAGCAGTTCGGTACTTTACGACACTCAGTAAACTAAATGCAATATCTTATTCAGGAATTGATCAATTGTTTGCTAAATGTCTCATTTTAAAGTACAGTTAGAAATTAATATGTGCATATGCACTTTATGTATTGCGTGCTGACCATAGGCAGCGCTGGCTTTTTTTATTTGATATTGGTTTGTGGCTGACTACCTCTTTTTGCCATGCACGCTGGGTTAAGCACGCCATTCTTTCTGTCTTTACTGTGATTGATCTAGGCTGCTGTACACACATACCGCAGCCCTGCCCTGCCTCAGGCTCTATTTGATTGTGTACCTGTGTCTGGGCCTGTTTCACCCTTCATCTGTGGTTGCTGGTTTGGCAGTGTGGAGGTAAGATCTGAAATGTCCATGTCTGGACCTGGTCGGCCTTTATCTGCGCTCGTCGTTTCTGGCGCCATGGGAGTGATTCAGAAACGCTTCAGGTACATTTTGCATTTAATATAGTCTTGCTTTTAATACATTTAGGAAGCCGTATTGGCACAGCGAATATAAAAAATGTAGACTAGGACTGCCCTATATGAGAATGCCGTGACGTGGCGGGGTGGCTCAAAGAATTGATCAATTGTTTGCTAAATGTCTCATTTTATAGTACAGTTAGAAAGATGTAGAGCCCAGCTGCGCTTGGAATCTTATTTCCCAGAGGGATGCACCGAAGGTAATGACCACTAGAGGACCCAATATGCATACACACATCTTCACCAATCCCTAGAGCCACCAGAGGAAGCCTTTTTAGTGTATATAAGGATGGTGAAGCCACAGAGTTAGTGGTTAGTTCTCTCAGAGAGGAGAGAGGAGAGATTTGTCTAGAGTCTAGTCTGAGTCTACGTGGAGAGTAGATCAGTTCTGAGAACGAGAGAGGAGTTGTTAGTTCTCTTGGGGTGAAGCAAGTAGAGAGTTAGCTCTAGGAGCGAGCACAGATCAGTTAGTCTGCAAAGCCAGGTGCAGGACAGACGGAGAAGACTGATAGCAGCTCCAGGCAGAGCTTGGAAGTAAGAGAGAGAGAGAACAGCAGTTGTTGAAAGAACCTGAAATCTGCAGCTCCAAGCTTAGTTCAAACGTGTGGAGGCTAGTACAAGTGGAAAGGAAGCCACTCCATCCTAGTCAGAACTGAGTCAACCGAGTGCAGTTCAGTGAGCAAGCGTGCCGACGCTTTGAGAGCGGTGAAGAAAGAGAGGGAGCAGCCACCTACGGCCAGAGTGTGCTTATTTGATGGTCGAGTAGGACGAAAGGCGAGTGGAAGAGAGAAGAGAGTGACAGAGGTGGAAATAGCATTGATAACTTACCTCTACTCTGAATAACCGGACACCGGGTCCGAGCTTGCTGGATTCTTCACGACCAGTGGGAGATACCGGAGATCCTGGAGTACTTCAAGTTCCAGGAGCCCATGAGTGTTGATACGTAACTGTGTCAGGAAGACAGGAGTCTGGCAGGTACCGCCATTAGAGACTGTGTTCTTTCCAATAGAAGGCCCTACACAAAGTCAGCCGGGTGTAAAGTTGAAGACAGAGTTAGGCCTCGTTTCATACAGGTCAGAGACTCACATTATAGAAGTAAGGAGGCCCTACACCTACTCAGTGGAAAGAACTGGACGTGCATCCTTCACCCTGCCAGTATCCCGGGATGTGCCTGCAAATCCATCAGTAAAGGTACAGAAAGAGACTTTTTGTGTGTGTGTTCACATTATTACTCCTTCTGCCGAACTCCCCTTCTTCATGCTGCACCCTGACACATCTTATCTACCCTGAAGGAACCCAGCCTTACCTGTGGAAGGCTTAGCACCTTGCTGCCCAATACCATCCCTTCAGCGGACCTATACAGCAGCGCTGGTCACCCTGACCAGGCACCACAGGTGGCGTCACGAACATTTCTACAAACCTTATAATCCCCTGTAAATATTCCCTTTTCAGTGAGCGCCCAGGGCCACGGACCGAGCTGTGTCGCCGTGACATCCCCCATAGAAGTTAATAGACTCAGTGCCGAGTACCCCACGGCCCTGGCGTGCGACTCAAATTAATATGTGCATATGCACTTTATGTATTGCGTGCTGACCATAGGCAGCACTGGCTTCTCCCCTTTTTAATATGCAATATCTTATTCAGGATATTATTGTTCTATTTGTTGTGGTAGATCAGCTCACTCAGCTGAACAGGATCTAGACACAGGAACGCTGTCTCTTTAAGTCTCTCATTGGTTTATTAAATGCGCTGCATAAGCCAGTGCAGAGTTAACAGAAATAAAACACAGCCTTTCTGGACTAAGGAAAAACAAAACATAACATACAGCACAATCCATGTTGTTGCGGGAAACCACCCGCACAGGAAAGCAAACTTACACTGTATCATCTTTCCTTATCAGGATACATAGGACTGGAGTTCCTTTCTCCTGGCCTACCAAGCCCCGAATGCCTCTGAAGGTTGACTGTTTGCTTCCTAGACCCCACCATGGGGAGGAAATATTGTGAACAGCCTCCAACCCACTCTTCAGCTGTTCACTTAAAAACCTAGCCCTAGTCCTAGCTCTTAGTACTTAGTGTCACGGAGCAAACTTCCAGGCTTCAGATCACTGAAGCTAATAGCCTCAGTGAAACATATCACCCCCCCCCCAGTATTTTGCAATAGCAGCAGGGTAGGCAAAATTACTAAACATAACTTTTAATAGTTTCATAAAAAGACTATAAGTCCCAATACATAAGTAGACAACTAATCATTACCAACTAAAGTGCATGTGCTCAAAAAACAAACAGTGCTCAAGGTAAAAAAAAAAACTGGTTCAATCTCACCGATGTCAAGCTTCTTCCATGCCGATGTGTGGCCCAGCTATGCAGGCACACAAATAATCCAGGAGAGTGCACAGGAAGGTAACCGCAACGCTTGATATGCATTCACTACACTCACCCTTTTAGACACACCCATCAGGGGTATAAAAGGGAGTGACAGTAGCAAAGTAAGAGATTAGTCAGTCAACCTTGGAGGGAGAGGAGTTCAGTCAAGCTCCAGGTGGCTCAAGAGGAGTCACCCCAGTCTGTTTCCTGTCTGAGTGCAGGGCAGTTCAGTGTCAGTCCAGTCTGGACTTGGAGGATACTGAGAGCTATTCAGTGAGCTCTAGACGTTTCCAAAAAGCTACAAGTGCTTATGTTAAGAGCGGGAAGCAGGGCGAAGGGCGCAGTGGAGAAGACAGAGAGCAGTGCATCAGGTATTGGACTACCTGCCCTAAATCACCGGACACCGGGGTCCGAAGCGTTGCTAGTGTTTCAAGCATAGTAACAAGATACCCGGAGGCTTTCTGGACTACAGGTCGCAGAAGGTAGCCCTAAGCGTCGATACGTAACCGGAGTCAGGGAGAACGGGGACTTTGAGTCAAGCGCAGACAAAAGTAAGGACTTAGTTCTCTCAACATCTGTTAAGCAGAGACATAGAAGGCTCCACCACAATGTCGGCCGGGCTTGTCAGCTATTGAGAAAGCTGGAGATTACAGAGTTAACTTCGCTTCATGCAAGTTTGGACTCACTTATATTTGGAGTAAAGGAGGCCTCTAACCTGCTCAGCGGTTATCCCGAATGTGCATTCTCCACCCCGACCAGCTCCCCGGGACCTGCTTGAACCATCTACCAGTAAAGGTATGAAAAGAAGCTGCATTGTGTGTGATTGAGTTCTTACTACACCCTGCATCATCACCATAGACTTCCAGGGACCCGTCTCACCTGTGGGAGACTTACCACCCAGCTGCCCCCATAACATCCCCTGTGAAGACCCTTACAGCAGCGCTGGTACAATTGACCAGAAACCACAGGTGGCGTCACGAACTATTCAAATCTACATATCCCCTGTAAATATCCCCCATTGCATGACCGCCAGGGCCACGGACCGAGTCCCGCTGCCAGTGACATCTCCCATGGAAATCAATGGGCTCGGCTCCGAGTACCCCATAGCCCTGGTATCCACAATTGTGGTGCGAGTCAACTAAACTTGGCGTCACGAACAGGATGCGAAGCTTGCAATTGTGAGTCCTGTGTGCCTATATTGACTGTTTGGTGAAAAAGACTGTTTGCTGCATTTGGCGCCAAATACCGCCATTTTACCGCCATATTGGCGCCCTGAGGCGCTGGTGAAGAAGGTGGGCGTACATTCGTGGGCGTGTACCCCCCCTGAGGCGCGAAAGTTATGGCCGCCCTCTCCAAATGCTACTATAATGTGCGGTCCTGCCCCACTGCTAAAGAAATCCGCCTCCTCTTCATCCTCTATGCGAAGAGGAGGAGACGCAAATCCCGCCTCCACGGAAGAGACCGGACTGTTCCTGTTGGAAACTATAGTCTGGCCTGGGAAGAGATGGCGGAAGGACAGGAGAATCTGTGCAGAGGACCGGAGGCATACAAACCCTGCTTACTGGAAGATTTAATACCTGTGCCGGAGCTGTCCCCAGATCGGGACACTGACCCCGCTATGCTGGAGCTGCAGAAGGAAAATGCGGCGCTTAAAAGAATGATCCAGCGTCATGCAGATCTACAGGAGACGGAGAGGCGCTGGTGTGCCCAGACACAGCGGCTGCTGTGGGACGCAGTGCTCTCTCCCACAAGCATAACGCCGTCTCCTGATTTCCCAAGTTCCCTGCTGAGGAAGGCTAAAGAGAAACCGGAGGCTGCCCCCAAAAGTGCTGTACCTGATCCCACCGATGCGGAGGTGGAGGAGAAGGAGGCTGAGGAGGTCCTGCCCGGTCCGGAGTGCCAGCCAGGCCAGGAGGCCACAGCAGAGTACGGTTCCCGGTAGGATCACCGGAGGGGTCCCAGCCATCGTTGCCGGAAATCGACTGGGATGAGATGGAGCGTCTGGACGACGTGACTTACGATCTCCAAACCGGAAATGCCTGGCAGCACTGCGAGAAAGTGAGACAACAGCAGGAGGAAGATAGAAAGACACAGCGAGACCGACAGGAATGGCATGAAAGGTTCTTCGCTGATAAAGAAACCGTCCGCCGAGATAAAGGTACCCGACGGGAACCGCGGCGGCAGGGGTGTGTCACCGAGTTTCAACTCCGCAAGGGTTGGGGCTTTATCCGTGAGCCGGGCCTCTATCCGGGGGTCTTTGTGAGCCGCCGGGACGTAGAGTCCCACCTGCCCATCGGTCATCCGGGAAGGGACCTGGTAAATGGGGACATCGTCAGCTACACGAGACACTGGGGTTTAAAGGGATGGTATGCCCTAAATGTATCTATCGTCAGTGACCCCGTCCCCGACGCCGGTACCGTACACAATACCGAAGCGTCCCAGTCCCAAGCTCTCACCGCACCAGGCCGTGCCCCAGCATCGCCCCCTGCATACTCATCTCGACCTATGCCACCCCCTGCATCGCAATTTGCGACCCACTTTGCATCACCCCCTGCGACTATCTCAGCAACGCAACCAGCATCGCAAGTTACTGTGGTCCCTGCAGCGACGCCATCGGCGTCCTACAGAAAAGAAGTACCCGTTGGGTCCACCGTTAGAAAGAGAACTGTGGCTACTCAAACGCTGATAGCAGGCCATGACTTATTTGTTATGCGATCAAAAGAACACCGCGTCGTTCCAGCCCCAGGAGTGGAAGACGTCGCTGTAATTTGTAAGAAAGAAGAAAGCCAGTAGGACCCAGACAGGGTTTACTGCCATTGTATAAAGTTTGAAAAAAAAAATTTGAGGAAGTTGAAAATTTTGCACTTTATTGATAAGTATGAAAAATGTTTACATAATTTGCTATATGTAATTTAAATAGAAGACCCCAGTTGGGTAAAGTGAGTTAAAGTGAGTTGAAGTATAATGTAATTATTTGAAATATGTTTTAACCATGCCAATGAACTGCGTGGCTGTGGACTGTGCCAGCCCAAGAACTTGCTTTGTAAATAGTTGCACTACGGTGCCTTATCTTGGTTTTACATGAAACCATTACTATCTACCTCTGAAGAAAAACCCGTATGGTGTGGCCTAGAGTGAGGTCTGCAATAGAAAAGTCCTGCAGCCCACCCAGGACCCACGTGGGAGGTTTTTGGTGCGGGTCCTCCACAAGAATATTATCTTGTATTATGAGAATGTTTTGATACTTTTGATACTTTTGTATTTTTCTAATGTACAAATTGTAACGTTCAAGAAGTCTTACCTCCCGGATGGGAAGTGTTAAAATGTTGTGTTTAATGCAAAACAAAATGTTTTCTTTTTCTCTTTTACAGCCCGGGAGTGCTGTGTTTAACCAAGGGGGGATGTGTGGCCCAGCTATGCAGGCACACAAATAATCCAGGAGAGTGCACAGGAAGGTAACCGCAACGCTTGATATGCATTCACTACACTCACCCTTTTAGACACACCCATCAGGGGTATAAAAGGGAGTGACAGTAGCAAAGTAAGAGATTAGTCAGTCAACCTTGGAGGGAGAGGAGTTCAGTCAAGCTCCAGGTGGCTCAAGAGTGAGTCACCCCAGTCTGTTTCCTGTCTGAGTGCAGGGCAGTTCAGTGTCAGTCCAGTCTGGACTTGGAGGATACTGAGAGCTATTCAGTGAGCTCTAGAAGAAAGCTGACGTTTCCAAAAAGCTACAAGTGCTTATGTTAAGAGCGGGAAGCAGGGCGAAGGGCGCAGTGGAGAAGACAGAGAGCAGTGCATCAGGTATTGGACTACCTGCACTAAATCACCGGACACCGGGGTCCGAAGCGTTGCTAGTGTTTCAAGCATAGTAACAAGATACCCGGAGGCTTTCTGGACTACAGGTCGCAGAAGGTAGCCCTAAGCGTCGATACGTAACCGGAGTCAGGGAGAACGGGGACTTTGAGTCAAGCGCAGACAAAAGTAAGGACTTAGTTCTCTCAACATCTGTTAAGCAGAGACATAGAAGGCTCCACCACAATGTCGGCCGGGCTTGTCAGCTATTGAGAAAGCTGGAGATTACAGAGTTAACTTCGCTTCATGCAAGTTTGGACTCACTTATATTTGGAGTAAAGGAGGCCTCTAACCTGCTCAGCGGTTATCCCGAATGTGCATTCTCCACCCCGACCAGCTCCCCGGGACCTGCTTGAACCATCTACCAGTAAAGGTATGAAAAGAAGCTGCATTGTGTGTGATTGAGTTCTTACTACACCCTGCATCATCACCATAGACTTCCAGGGACCCGTCTCACCTGTGGGAGACTTACCACCCAGCTGCCCCCATAACATCCCCTGTGAAGACCCTTACAGCAGCGCTGGTACAATTGACCAGAAACCACAGGTGGCGTCACGAACTATTCAAATCTACATATCCCCTGTAAATATCCCCCATTGCATGACCGCCAGGGCCACGGACCGAGTCCCGCTGCCAGTGACATCTCCCATGGAAATCAATGGGCTCGGCTCCGAGTACCCCATAGCCCTGGTATCCACAATTGTGGTGCGAGTCACCAGTTATATGGATGTTCACTTCATATCCACACTAAATCTCTTTTTCACCTTCTTAGGTCCAATAATAGGCAAAAAAGAAGCAAAAATGAAGGGGGGGGGGAGTATTTTTTATGTTACCACTCCGTGTCATGCACCTGCATTGCGACCGCCCCTTCAATTTTGTTTCTTTTGTTTGTTTTTTGAGCACATGCACTTTAGTTGGTAATGATTAGTTGTCTACTTATGTATTGGGACTTATAGTCTTTTTATGATACTATTAAAAGTTATGTTTTAGTAATTTTGCCTACACTGCTGCTATTGCTGATTTCTATTTGGGAAGGTACAGAGGGTCAGACCACAATCTGATAAACAGGTCGCTGTACAGTTGTTAAAAATGCTTAATTTCATATATTTTTCCAGGACTTGTTACCAGATGCGATACTTCTAAAGAAAATGTCACGTTTCTTATAAAAAAATTATAGTGGTTTATTGGACTGTTTACCAAAAAAACATCATTACAGGAAAACATAAAATGAGTGAAATAGTTACGTAGATATTGTCCATTTGTCCATAGCAAAGCTTGTACACATCTTTCCTTGGTGTCCTGAATGGTAAAAATGACATTCTGTCTCTGTCAGGAACGTCTCAGAGAAACAACACGTGGTTGCATGGCAGCTGGCTGTTCATTCATCATAGTCCTTGTCCCATCATCATAGTGTCAGAGTAAAGTGTCTGTGGAGAGAGAGAGAGAGCCCCCTTTCGTGTAGCCATTATATATAATCCCTTAGATCACGTGGTCTCTGTATATGGAGTTGTCACTTTACCATACAGAAATAGCATCTGTAATGTCAGCGATCGTTAACGTGCTTGGTACAGAATTGAGTGTATAAAGAATAAATCCATAACCAATAATTAATATTTAACAATTCCCCCTTTTGAGGGTGACAGACATTAATTGGAACCCTCAAAGTAGAGAAGTTCATCTTTAGGATAATAAGATCTTCTTTCTTCTTTTTCTTCTTCTTTGGCAAAATAATTTAATTTCAATAATAATAATAATAATAATAATAATATCAGATTATTGTTATATGCACTCAATAACATAATGATGTGAATTCATGTTATGGTAAGCCGTGACTAATATGTATATAAAATATGTGTCTTATACTTTCCTAAACCTAAATTGAAGCATCTCGGGTCCAGTCATCATCATCTGATGTCATCTGGTCTTCATGTTGACGTCTTGTTCTTGATTCTTTTAAAACACAGTCTTTATACGATAATTCCTTTGAAATAACATGTAGATATTGTGGAGACCGTGTGTCATGTGTCCATCAAAGTCCATAAATTTAAATGTTGATAAGAAAACAAAGTCCATTGATGAAATGAAGCTTTAATATCTGAGCAGTGTCACCTTTAAGACCTGGACTTACATTGGCTCGCCTTGGATATTTCTGGAATCCTCCATGCCATCCGCACTGGTCTTGGAACAGGTGTGACGTCTTTGGTCAGCAAAGCAAGAGTTGTAGTTTCCTGAAAACTTATTTGTTTCACACCAGCTTTCATTGAAGCTTCATAAGTGATAGGAAACCACTGGAACGTGATAAAAACGTGATAACACAGTTCATATTAGCATCATAGGATCATCGTCCTCTGCCATTGTGTCTGTCAGTGGTGAATATTGCAGTTGCTGTCAGTGGTGAATACTGCAGTTGTGGCTGTCAATGATGAAATGAATTGTAATTGACACAGTCTATTATTACTCAGACATCATAGAGCCTTTTTACCTTCTGGAACTTCGGCTTTTTCTTCTTGTAACTTTTTAAATTTACTTGAATTTAGAAATATGAAAAGTCTTTATTAATGTAATTCCAATATCTTGCTTGAAGTCTTCATTCCCTATTCTATACCAAATCTGGTAATTTTCCTAACCTATAATATCACAGCGTACCATAGCAATCAGTAATATCCATAGAATTATTATCAGAATAGTAATATGGAATTCATGTTTGTGTAGTAAAGCAATAATAAATGATAATGCATTATTAACCATATTCTTCATGAGATAGAACATTTTTATGTCATTGGTGTAATTACCTTTTCAACCCATAGGTGTCAGTGTGTTTTTCATGTAACAAGTGTTTCCATCTTTATTACTAAAACTTTATTAATGGAATATATTTATTAGACCAATAATAGGTAAGAATGTATAGCCATGAACCAAAATGTGAATATGAGTGAATGAATGAATGAAAGAATTATTGTATTTACTCAGAATTAGAACATTTTCTTCTAATGAACCGATATCTTCACTATATTTAATGAAGCAATATTCTCATATTAGACATTACTTTATTAAATATTGATGTTTCTTTCTTGATTGAGATAAAAAATAAAAATTAAGAATCAAAAATAGAGATAAAAGAAGAATAAAAATTAAAAAATGAAAAATAAGAATAAAAACAAAAATAAGAATAAAAATAAAAATAAGGCCTTTATATGTTTATGACAAAGTGCTGAGTAGTTATGTTCTCAGTAACACATACCCTTAATATTTCCATTATCTGGATGATTTCATATTTGTCATGACCTTGTGTTACCAAAATGTTCATATTATGCAACTTTGCATGTAATCCCCTTCTTAGTGTAAAGAAATGACTCTTTATAATACTTAATGTTATTATCTCTAGTAGTTATACCATTGTACCTTTTTATATTCTTTAAAATGTTTGAAAAAGACGTATTGATGAAATGTGATGATGTATTCAGGATCAAAACACATTTCCCCCTTAATACCAGAAAAAAAATATTATTTTATGAAATAATTGATTTATCAAAACCAAAATGAAAAAAAAATTAATTGTTTTATAAATTATTTATGTAACTTCTGTTTTAGCTTTATACCATATATTTGTCTGAAGATGTGTACCATCTATGTAACCATTAAAAATAAAAATAACATTGAATATCATAAAATTATCCTTTGGGAAAAAGAAAAAAAAATAATCTAAAAGTAGATCTTCTTGATAAACCATTTTGATGTGTGATCACACTTATCTACTATTAACTAAAAAATAATAATTACTAAAGGAATATATGTTGAGTAGATAATATTCATTATGTATCTTAATATTCTAATAATTGAACTGATTTGTATTATTTTTTTTTAAAAACAAGTTGTTATTTTTCTCGCATACCATGAATTGTGAAACCTCTCCTTTCATACATCACATACTCTTAGCTTATATTCACTCTTAGCAGCTGCTCATACACGCATCTGTCATCTGTCACTCAGACTGTGACACGGATAAGTTCACACCACAAGTTTCTCATACAAAAAGTATGTATATTAACCCAAATAATTGTATCTTAATTATCAATGCACATTGTAAACTACTAAATTTAATATTTTAATATTTCTTTGAATATTCCCCAAATACACATAACATAAACTTTGTGAACCATTCTATAGATAAAAGGACTCATAAGAAAATTTGGTTATGAGCTGTTTCTATATTTGGTGCAAGGTTTGCAACTGAAATTGAACCCTAGAACTTAAGAGGCCTAAAGAAAAATTCTTTGACTTGCAAAGGCCGAGCTCACTGAAGCTACAAACGCTTTAAGTTGCAACAACTGAAATAGGTGTATATGGTGCCTTATTATTAGAACAGTTTAAATGTCACATGTGTGACTGTCATGCAGTAAGAACATATTGCCATGCAAATAAATAACTTCAAAATGTTAGCAACACACAAAAACTAAATTTAGATTCAGTTAGTTACATATTATTTCCTTTTAAGTGTTAAATATATAAAAACATGCAGTTATTACAAATTCCTGTGTAAATAAAGGAATAAATCCATGTAAGAGAGTTTTTCCCGATTAAATCCTACTTTGAAGTGAAAATTCTAAGGAACAATAAGAGATAAAGTTAATATCATATACAAAAACAAAACAATTGCAATGTCTTATACATATATATGTATTGGCTTTAATGTAATTCTAAATATTACTGTAGTATATTTTAATTATATCACTATAGATATAGATATACAGTTATACAATTTCTACTTATACAAGTATACTATATACTGTATACTGTATGAATATATATACATATATATATATATCTACAAAAGCTGTGAACTACAGAATTATATTTATAAAATAATTACAAATAACTGAATAATATATTGTATATTACTTTTACACAACATATAATTTCATTTTCAGTCAATTCCTAAACCAAATCTTATTTCTTTGTCAAAGATGTCCTGGAAAACTCTGTTAATCATTCCTTTTTTTAATGATTGTTTGAGCAGCTCCGATAATGAGCTGTAAACTGAAGCCTTAGATAAGTCATTTTGAGACATCACCTGTTCCTGTCTTTCAATGTCCGCCATTTGTCTCTTTACAGAGAGGTCTGAACTTTGAATTATTAACTCTTTCTGCAAAGCGGACTCTTGGATTTTTTTATAGGGCTTATAACTAATATGTAATTTCCTCCGTATGTCATAGATTTGATTCCGGGGATGACTCAGTTTAGGAGATTTTGACACTGGCTTTTGAAAAGATCTTACTCTGTCTGTTTGATTTATTTTCCATTCACGATTCTCATGTTTTCTAGCAAAATCAAGGAATTGCGCACATTCAAATAAAGTATCTTTTTGTGATGCAATAACACGAGATACAGAATTTAGGAATCCAAATTTGTCCACAAAATACTTTATCATTGATTGTGTTTTGACATTGGTAATTAGAGTTTTGTACAACCTTTCAAATATGGACATGAATGTAAAAGTACATTCTTTCCGACCAATCCTTAATTTTTGAAGAATCTCAATATCTGGACAATTTTCATTTAATGCACAGAAAATCAGAATTTTCAGTCTGTCTTTATCATCTAGATCTCCATGTAAGTTATCACAAGTCAACTTCAATGTTAAACGTCTGGAAAAGGTTGCAGGAAGCCACAATTTAAATAATTGATTTTTCTCAGCATTACTTAAATCAAGCTTATCAATAAAGCTTTCGAAGATTTCAGAATTTCTGCATACATGGATTTTGTTATCATATGCAGGAATGATTTTGCATAATTTTAACAAATTTTTCCTAACTTTGATTTGGAGTTGGGCCTCTGAATTGTCTTCTATTTTTGGTGGCCATTGAACATCCGTCCCTCCTACGTCATCTGCATCAGTTCTGAAGTCTCCTCCCATGTTCCCTCCTACATCAGTTCTCAAGTCTCCTCCCATGTTCCCTCCTACATCAGTTCTCAAGTCTCCTCCCATGTTCCCTCCTACATCAGTTCTCAAGTCTCCTCCCATGTTCCCTCCTACATCAGTTCTGAAGTCTCCTCCCACATTTCCACCATCTTTTTTTACGTCATCAGAGACAAGGTCACCTTGAGTAGCCATTACAGACACATGTCCCACATGTTGCTTAATTTCCTCATTACAGTCAATTTCGGGAACATCACTAGTATCTTCTGACACTATTTCTACACAGTCATTTTTAGATTTCTCTAATACAAACTTGTGAAATACATGAACTAACTGTAATATGTTTTTTAATTTCTCTCTTTCCCTATTAAAGGACACCAGCTTAGATTCTAGCTTTAGATTTTCCATTTCACATTCTGCATATAAGCTGAGCCATAAAACTTCTAAATTTGACTGATCTACAGACATAAATTTCAGTCTACTTTGCTTAGAAAAAGAAGTAATAACATCCATATTTCTTACCTTAAAATATCTCAGCTTGTAGCTCCTTTCTTGGACAATGCTCTTGTCATCAGCACGTCTGATTCCTGTAGTCAACTCTTAGTCCTCATTCATAGGTTCTTTTCTTGATCCTGAAATATCGTTGTGTGATTTGTTTGACGACTTGCACATCTGACGTCTTTTGCTTCTATTCCTCCCTTTGCAAGTTTTCAAAAATTCACACTCTAAAAATCAAGTGTGACTGGCTGGCTCTCCAAAATGTTAAAAATGCTTAATTTCATATATTTTTCCAGGACTTGTTACCAGATGCGATACTTCTAAAGAAAATGTCACGTTTCTTATAAAAAAATTATAGTGGTTTATTGGACTGTTTACCAAAAAAACATCATTACAGGAAAACATAAAATGAGTGAAATAGTTACGTAGATATTGTCCATTTGTCCATAGCAAAGCTTGTACACATCTTTCCTTGGTGTCCTGAATGGTAAAAATGACATTCTGTCTCTGTCAGGAACGTCTCAGAGAAACAACACGTGGTTGCATGGCAGCTGGCTGTTCATTCATCATAGTCCTTGTCCCATCATCATAGTGTCAGAGTAAAGTGTCTGTGGAGAGAGAGAGAGAGCCCCCTTCGTGTAGCCATTATATATAATCCCTTAGATCACGTGGTCTCTGTATATGGAGTTGTCACTTTACCATACAGAAATAGCATCTGTAATGTCAGCGATCGTTAACGTGCTTGGTACAGAATTGAGTGTATAAAGAATAAATCCATAACCAATAATTAATATTTAACAACAGTACCTCCAGTATTTTGCCAGTGACTTTGTCACATATCCACCCCCCTGCCCAAAGCCGGGTGTTTTAGCACCTTCACTCACTAAACAAGGAAGTCTGCACAGGGCATCTGTGCTATCATGTAGTTCCCGGGCCTGTGCTCTACATGAAATTTAGAGTCTTGGAGTCCTAAAAACCACCTAGTCACCTGGGCATTCTTCCCCTTCCTTTCCCTCATCCATCTCAGGGGTGCCTAATCTGATACTTGCCTAACAGGTAGCATGTCAATTGCCCATTCGATGGCCAAGCATTCTTTCTCTTTACTTAGAAATGGTGCGAAAGTCTGCCTGCCAGAGTTGGTGGTCTAAGCTGGAGATGCAGGCCTTGGGGAGTGGTGCCCATCCATGGTGGGCACGATGGAAGTGGTGAAGGTCTCGCCTCTTACAGCAGATTGCAGAGAAATGGGTGGAGCGGCCAGAAGCGACCCCACCTTGGAACGGGTGGGGCCCAGAAGAAAACCCCGTGTGCAGCTGCACGGTGCCATTATGAGACACTGCACTGGTAGTGATGGACCATTTGTGCACCCGTCACTGCAGAGGCGTAGGCCGCATCAAATGGAAATGGCGACAGGAGGAAGAAAGGACCCGACCAGGAAGGACGGGAGGACTCACTGACGACTGCTGGTCCATCGGAGTCTCTGTGTCTGCGGAGGTGCGTAGCCGGCGGCTGCCGGAGCCAGAACATCATCGTCGGGAGCTGGAGGCCGGGGAGCTGAAAGCAAGGACTGCCCCGGAGGAGCCCGTGCCGGAAGTGAAATCTGAACCGGAGTGCGCATCTGCTATGGCAGAGGGATCCTACGGTCGCGGAACGGTCGCAGCCGGGACCCTCAAGCTGATGGTGATGAGTGGACCTCGGCCCCAAATCCCGGAAAGCCAGTCCGTCAAGAGCGGTACCCCGTCCCTCGACCTGTCTCACTTCCATCAAGAGACAGAGGGCCCCTTTCCATCCCTTGGGCTGGCCACCTGGGTTGAGGAAGTGATACTGCGGAAGAAACAGCGTGAGAAGGAGGTTTGGGCAGAGCTACGCCGACCCGGAGGGGGCGCCGTGGCCGGACGTCGTACCAGAGGGCAGCTGGTCTACACAGACACCGACCATGGCTACGGATTTATACGGGAGGTTGGCACCAATGCTAAGGTGTATGTAAATGCCGCATCAGTGAAGTACGGGAGACTCTTGGGGAAGGAGCTTGGGTCTCTTTCTTTAAAAAAGACAGTGCACGGGGGTATTTTGCTGCGGCCATTACCCTGTGTGAGGAGGATGATCTGGAACTGTATGCGAGCCCGGAAAAGGCACAGTAGGCTCCCTGTTCCCTGGAAACTGCCCGACCAAGCCCAGTCCCTGTCATATCTTGGCCACCCACGACGCCTGCGGCTGCAGAGTTGTCACCGGCCCGTACGCGGGCATGGAGTCCAAAAGGAGACAAAAAGGCATGGGAGCGTGCCGCTGAGGAGATATTTGAATTTTTACAGATGTATAGTGCTTGTTGCACCAAGTAAAACAGGACTGTTTTGCGTCCCTAAGGGCAAAAGAGCCCGAGACCCCCAAAAGTTGGGGGAGGTGAGGCCCCTCCGGCTGCAAATGAACATTTTGGTTTTTTTTTTATATCTCAGTTGTTCCCCCTGTTTCGCCCCTCCCGTGGCTAGAGGACTTAACCCCATGGGTTTGGGCTCAATGACTGAACAATTTAACAGGTTGCACCGGTTTCTTAAAGGGCCATTCCACAAAGGAGGGGGGAAAACCCCCAAGGGGCATGGAATGTGGAAAAAAATTAACTGTTTATGTGCCGGGGGCCCGAAGGCGGAGGGTTTGGGGTCCTTGGATAAAGGTGTAACTGGGGAATGGGTACCGGGACCCGTTTAGAGAAAAAGGGCTTAATGCGGCATAAGAGACTTTGCTGTTTGGTAAAAGCGTTTTTTCCAGTTTACCCCCCTGGTGGAGTATTCATGTAAAAAAATTTTTTGAGCCGAGATGGTTGGGGGGGCCTTTTTTAAAGGGGGGGGGGTGTAAGGGGTGACAAGGACTGTTTTAAAGCCCCTCACCCCTCCCCGGGTTAAATATGTCTTAATTGTTGTAGGGATGTGGGCTCGCTGGTGGCGACCGGGGTAAGCAGGAGGGGAACTCTTTCCCGGGTTTTTTAAAAAGTTTATTTAAAACTTTTAAAAGTGTCAAACGAAAACAAAAAAGCCTTCCCGGGAAAAGTAACAGAAAAACAGTATAACGTCCTGGTTCTAACTGGTCTTCCCTTAAAACACCATGGGGTTCCTCGAACTCCCAAGGGGGGTTTCCCACCTCCCGCCCCCAACCCTGGGCAGCAGAGGGTCATTTATATTTAAAAA
>JARQOD010000001.1:809554310-809620490 GCA_033576555.1 Oophaga sylvatica
ACGGCCCTGCTTGTCTGTATGTTAATAAAATACCTGTGTTTATTCCTGTACCGAGTGTAGTCTGTGTTTTTACACTCAAATACAATAATCAACTGGCCAGGTTTACCAGTGAATTCATGATGCTGTGTTTTTTGAGCATCATGAATTTACTAGTAATCCTGACCAGGTGACTATACATACACACACACAAGTTGTATGACCTTTATCATCTCTCCAGTTTGGGTTCAATTTGCAGCGACGGTGGAGATAAAACAACTAATATTTGTGTCACCTGGCCTGATGTTACAAATAGTGATTTGTGGATGCACTAGCATCTGTCACTCTTTATTATACCTGACCAGGTGACTATAAATATTATTTGTAGTATCATCACTGTGGCTTGATTTTGAACGCACTGGAGAGATAATAAAGTTTATACATCTTCTACAATGCCCAGGCCTGGTGTCATGCTGAAGTGAGGACGCCCAAAATAACGCATCCTCACTTCAGAATGTATCACACATGGTCAGGAGAACACACATATGAGCAGGGGCGTAACTAGGAACGGCAGGGCCCCACAGCAAACTTCACAATGGGCCTGTGTAGCCCTGGTACACAATACCAGGAGGATGAGTGGAGAGGTAACAGTTAAGGGCTCTCCATAACATCAGGTACACTTCGGACACACCCAGCAGGGGTGTGGAAGGGGGTGATTTAGTCAGTCAGATTCCTGTCCTTGGACAGAGCAGACGTGTTCAGTCTGAGCCTGTTAGCAGTTCAGAAAGTGGAGGCTAGTACAGGTGGCCTAGTTCACCTCAGCCTAGTCAGAGCTGTGCCCCACTGGAAGACAGACTGAGATATCTATTAAGAGTCGAGCAAATCGAAGGGCAAAGTGGAAGGAATATTTAAAAGTGCTTTTGGATTGGAGAAGTCCTGCACATTGCTACCGGTCACTGGGGACCGAAGGATCACTAAAGCTTCACGCTTAGTGGTAAGAAAACCAGAGACTTACCGGACCTTAGGTTGCGGCAAGCAGCCCCGAATAGTCAGTACGTAACTGGGGTCAGGGGAAGTGAGGACCTTGAGTCAGTGCACGACAAGATAGGAATTCAGCTTTCTCACAGGAAGGCTCCGACCACAAAAACTGACCGGGCCGTACAGCTTTGGAATAGCTGGAATTATAGAAGGAACTACGCTTCAAGCTGGTTGGACTCTTCATCATTGGAAAGTAAAGGAGGCCCCTAACTTGCTTAGCCGTTGCCTCAAAGCTCATCCTCCATCAACCCCATCAGCCTCCCTGGGAACTGCCTTACCATCTTGCAAGTAAAAGGTATGGAAAGACGCTGACCGTGTGAGACTGAGTTATTATTGCATGCCTGCACAATCCCTACCTAACTACCGACCTGAGGGAAGAGTCCCACCTGTAGGGGACCCGACATCTAGCTGCATCACCATCCCCTCAGAGATCTACAGCAGCGCTGGTACAAATTACCAGAAGACTACAGGTGGCGTCACGAACTGTAAATATATCTATCCCCTGTAAATATTCCCCAACATACGCCAGACCGCTAGGGCCACAGACCGAGCCACCGCTACCTGTGACAATCCCCATAGACTTCCATGGGCTCGGCTCTGAGTACCCCATTGCCCTGGTAACCCACAATTGTGGTGGCGGGTCGACACAAAACTTTGGCGTCACGAACAGGATACGAAACTTGCAGCATTGCGAGCCCTGTGTGCCTGTGGAGTGTTTTGGCGAAAAAGACTGTTGCTGTTGTTTGGCGCCAAATATCGCCATATTTGCCGCCAGATTCGCGCCCTAAGGCGCTGGAGAAGAAGGTGGGCGTACCTGAAGAGCGCGCAAAGTCTTGGACACGCCCCTGGCTCTGACTCATCGGCAGGTCCTGCAACAGGAAGTAAACGCTCTGACATCAGAGCGCCTGCGACGAAGGTCCTGTTCCCACTGCGGTGCCTGTGAAATAGCAGCGTCTGAAACCGGTAGGCTCCGTTTAACCAAGGGGGCGCTAAGATGTCACAACAACCGGCTGACAGTGCGGCCCCGGCCGGAGGCCCCAATCCCGCACCGCTTGGTATTGTAGCGCCAGATGGGGGCGCAGGCCCTGCACCCAGTCCGGTAGTCCCGATCATGCCACTAACGCTCCCATATATGCCTGGGGCGAAATGGCTTCCCCAGTACAGCGGTGAGCCAGGCACATTAGCAGGCTTCAAGCGGAAGTTATGCAGCATCCTAGAAATGTACTCCATGCCTGAGAGACAAAAAGCTGCTGTGCTAATAGGGCAGCTAACTGGCGCTGCTGAGAGGAAGTGGAGACTTGGGATACCGTTGATCAGGAGTCGGTACCTGCGATCTTCCTTAAGCTGCATGCCATATTGAAGACCGCACAGAAACGGATCTCCGGATGGCCTTCTATCACTGTTCACAACAGCCAGGTGACAGCATCCGGGACTACGCTTGCCGACTACAGGGAGCCCTGAGAGCCCTCAAGCAAATTAACAATTTAAATGCTATCGACGAGAATAAAATGCTGAAAGAACAATTTATACAGGGATTGAGATCCCAAGAGGAACGCAGAACTGTAAACTGGTGGTCCTTAGACCATCCGGATGCTACCTTTGATGCCCTAAAGGACATGGCAATAAAAGGGCTGCGGCCCCTGGGCAAACCCGAGGTGGCAACCCAACATCATCAGGCTGAAGTCACTCTGGAACCGGCAGTAACCCCCTTTTCCCCGCTAGTGGCTGAAGCCAAAGCGCAGGTGACACCTCCCAGTGAATTGGATTGTCTGCGCTCAGAGGTGCGCCAGCTGACTAAAAATCTGGCTGCTGTGATGAGTGCCCTGCAACTGCGGAAAGAGGAAGAAGGGAAGATCTTGTTAGCTGACTGCCCAGAAGACGTCCCGTGGATGCACCGGAGAAGAAAGAAGACGTCGCCCCCCCGGAGGAGGACAATGCCACCCCCAGGAGCGACCTCTGATCAACACCCTCCTCGTCGAGAGATCATCTGTTACCGATGCAACCGGAAAGGTCATATGTCTCCACAGTGTCCTTTAAACGGGCAGAACCTGGGTCCAAGGGCCAACACCCAGGAGAATACCCGTCAGGCCCCCTAGACTGGAACCGCAGGTATGTGGGCGGGCGACCCTACCTGTCTATTATTCTAGATGGTATTGCTGTTCCGGCATTGTTAGACACTGGGTCGCAGGTGACCCTAATACCTGATGCCCTATATACCAAGTACTGGTCAATGGACAGTCTTAAACCTCCGAGCCTTGACTTTACCGTGTATGCTTCTAATGGTCTTCCTGTAGAAGTACTCGGGACAAAATGTGTAGATGTAAAGGTGGGAAGAGAGGAGTTGAAAGACCAGGGGCTTCTGGTAGTAAAGACTGTAAATGAGGAGAACGGTTTAAATATAATTTTGGGTACTAACATTATCGGTAATTGTTTGGGAGAAGTTGTGTTCTTGCTCCAACAGCTCGCTGAGATTGCCCGACCAAGGCAGAGAGGAGTAATCCAAAGAGAGATCCGGGCCCTGGTGTGTCAGCAGCAAGCGAAGCTTACAGACGGCGAAATTGGTAATGTACGGGTCACTGACTCGGATCCTATTGTGATACCCCCAATGAGTGAAATGATCATTTGGTGCAGGGCAGCCATAGGTCTGAGAGGACAGAATTACCAAGCTGTAGTAGAACCCCACCATTCAGAACATAGACCTACACTTATGACTGCTAGAGGAGTAGTAGAAGTGGTGAATGGAAGAGTACCGGTACGGCTTCTCAATTGGGAGATGATGAGGTAAATTTACCCCGTTATGCAACCATTGCTAAACTACATGCTGTTGACAATAATTCTATTCTCCGGCTGAGTCCTTAGACTCCCGCCAAATAGCGGAGGACAATGACCCAGCAACTCAGGTGGCGGAATGGTGTCAGCAACTCCATGTTGGGACGGACACCACTCCCGCTCACCAGAAGCAAGGGGTATTACGGGTGGTGCAAGAGTATGCCCAAGTGTTTAGCAAGCACCCACTTGATTTTGGGTAATTAAGGGAGTCCAACATCATATCCCTACAGGCAGTCATCCTCCCATCAAAGAGCGGTATAGGCCCATACCTCCAGCTCATTATCAGAAGGCTAAAGAAATGTTGAATGATATGAAGAAAGCCGGGGTGATAAGGGATAGTTGTAGCCCCTGGGCAGCCCCTCTAGTTCTGGTTAAAAAGAAAGATGGTAGTATGAGAATGTGTGTGGATTACAGGAATGTGTAGCCCTGGTACACAATACAGGAGGATGAGTGGAGAGGTAACAGTTAAGGGCTCTCCATAACATCAGGTACACTTCGGACACACCCAGCAGGGGTGTGGAAGGGGGTGATTTAGTCAGTCAGATTCCTGTCCTTGGACAGAGCAGACGTGTTCAGTCTGAGCCTGTTAGCAGTTCAGAAAGTGGAGGCTAGTACAGGTGGCCTAGTTCACCTCAGCCTAGTCAGAGCTGTGCCCCACTGGAAGACAGACTGAGATATCTATTAAGAGTCGAGCAAATCGAAGGGCAAAGTGGAAGGAATATTTAAAAGTGCTTTTGGATTGGAGAAGTCCTGCACATTGCTACCGGTCACTGGGGACCGAAGGATCACTAAAGCTTCACGCTTAGTGGTAAGAAAACCAGAGACTTACCGGACCTTAGGTTGCGGCAAGCAGCCCCGAATAGTCAGTACGTAACTGGGGTCAGGGGAAGTGAGGACCTTGAGTCAGTGCACGACAAGATAGGAATTCAGCTTTCTCACAGGAAGGCTCCGACCACAAAAACTGACCGGGCCGTACAGCTTTGGAATAGCTGGAATTATAGAGGGAACTACGCTTCAAGCTGGTTGGACTCTTCATCATTGGAAAGTAAAGGAGGCCCCTAACTTGCTTAGCCGTTGCCTCAAAGCTCATCCTCCATCAACCCCATCAGCCTCCCTGGGAACTGCCTTACCATCTTGCAAGTAAAAGGTATGGAAAGACGCTGACCGTGTGAGACTGAGTTATTATTGCATGCCTGCACAATCCCTACCTAACTACCGACCTGAGGGAAGAGTCCCACCTGTAGGGGACCCGACATCTAGCTGCATCACCATCCCCTCAGAGATCTACAGCAGCGCTGGTACAAATTACCAGAAGACTACAGGTGGCGTCACGAACTGTAAATATATCTATCCCCTGTAAATATTCCCCAACATACGCCAGACCGCTAGGGCCACAGACCGAGCCACCGCTACCTGTGACAATCCCCATAGACTTCCATGGGCTCGGCTCTGAGTACCCCATTGCCCTGGTAACCCACAATTGTGGTGGCGGGTCGACACAGGCCCCCCTCCCCCCTCCCGCGCGTTGCCAATCCCGGTCTACCCAGGTTGTGTTAAGAAAGATACCTTTATTATCCAAAATTAGAGGTTTTTGGAGTAATGATAGTGAAGTGTTATGATTTGGTAGCTGAGGAGAGCAGGCAAAAAAGGAAATACACCAGAGCAGTTGGAAACTATGAGATTGCAGTACCCTGACTAACCACCACAACTAGAGGCAGCCGTGGAGCGTTCCTACGTTGGTCCTAGACGCCTCGTTACAGCCTGAGAAACTAACTACACCTAAAGATAGAAAGAGGAAAGCTATCTGCCCGGAGCAGATCCCCAAAGAACATAGAAAGCCCCCAAACATGTAATGGCGGTTAGACAAGAAGAAATACTGACACAGACAGAAAATAGTATGAGCAAACGTTGGGGCCCAAACTTACTAAATAGAAAAGGATAGGAAGGGCACTTACTGCAATCCCAAAAAACCCTGAAAAGCACCAACTCTACTAATTTCAAAAACACCTGAGATCACACGACCTCTACCACCTAAATTAGTTCTCTGGTGTAACCAAAAACAAAACAGCAGCCACTGAAAAAACTGGAAAAAGCAAATGTACAAACATCAGTGGCTGAACTGAACTGAGAGGGCAAAAGCCCCCTGAGGGGACCCTGAAGGCCCCCACAGAAGTGCAGGACAAAATGCAAAAATCAAGCACAAAAACAAAAAGAAGAAAATGTCTTATCTGTTAGCAGGAGATTCAGACACGACACAGCAGGCTACCAAGGAAACAGGAATCAAGGATTGAGACCAGAACAATTGATCACCGGCAACCCTGATGGGAAGGTGACTCCCTTATATAAGACCAGTCAGTAACACCTGATTCCCAATCCTCACAATCTTCACTGGACAGTCCAGTACCGTTTGTAACCACCAGAGGGAGCTTCTGCTCAGAACTCATTTCCAGCCTATTCACAACAGTGAAGTAACAGAAAAGAACCAACTCCCAGGAAGCAACTGAGGTAGTGACAAAGGTAGGCTTTCTCCAGAGTAAATGTGTGAAGAAACTTGTAATCCAGCCTGCATGTGAGGAGTGACAGCCTCAGCTCTGCTACATGTGAGGAGTGACAGCCTCAGCTCAGCTACATGTGAGGAGTGACAGCCTCAGCTCTGCTACATGTGAGGAGTGACAGCCTCAGCTTTGCTACATGTGAGGAGTGACAGCCTCAGCTCTGCAACATGTGAGGAGTGACAGCCTCAGCTCTGTTACTTGTGAGGAGTGACAGCCTCAGCACTGCTACATGTGAGGAGTGACAGCCTCAGCTCTGCTACATGTGAGGAGGGACAGCCTCAGCTCTGCTACATGTGAGGAGGGACAGCCTCAGCTCTGCTACATGTGAGGAGGGACAGCCTCAGCTCTGCTACATGCGAGGAGTGACAGCCTCAGCTCTGCTACATGTAAGGAGTGACAGCCTCATCTCTGCAACATGTGAGGAGTGACAGCCTCAGCTCTGCTACTTGTATAGCAAAGCTGAGGCTGTCACTCCGCGAATGTAGCAGAGATGAGGCTGTCACTCACATGTAGCAGAGCTGAGGTTGCTACTTGTCACAAGTAGCAGAGCTGAGGTTGTTACTTGTCACATGTAGCAGAGCTGAGGTTGCTACTTGTCACATGTAGCAGAGCTGAGGTTGCTACTTGTCACATGTAGCAGAGCTGAGGTTGCTACTTGTCACATGTAGCAGAGCTGAGGTTGTTACTTGTCACATGAGCAGAGCTAAGGTTGTTACTTGTCTCATGTAGCAGAGCTGAGGTTGTTACTTGTCACATGTAGCAGAGCTGAGGTTGCTACTTGTCACATGTAGCAGAGCTGAGGTTGCTACTTGTCACATGTAGCAGAACTGAGGTTGCTACTTGTCACATGTAGCAGAGCTGAGGTTGTTACTTGTCACATGTAGCAGAGCTGAGGTTGTTACTTATCACATGTAGCAGAGCTGAGGTTGTTACTTGTCACATGTAGCAGAGCTGAGGTTGTTACTTGTCACATGTAGCAGAGCTGAGGTTGTTACTTGTCACATGTAGCAGAGCTGAGGTTGCTACTTGTCACATGTAGCAGAACTGAGGTTGCTACTTGTCACATGTAGCAGAGCTGAGGTTGTTACTTGTCACATGTAGCAGAGCTGAGGTGGTTACTTGTCACATGTAGCAGAGCTGAGGTTGTTACATGTAGCAGAGCTGAGGTTGTTACTTGTCACATGTAGCAGAGCTGAGGTTACTTGTCACATTTAGCAGAGCTGAGGTGGTTACTTGTCACATGTAGCAGAGCTGAGGTTGCTACTTGTCACAAGTAGCAGAGCTGAGGTTGCTACTTGTCACATGTAGCAGAGCTGAGGTTACTTGTCACATGTAGCAGAGCTGAGGTTGCTACTTGTCACATGTAGCAGAGCTGAGGTTGTTACTTATCACATGTAGCAGAGCTGAGGTTGTTACTTGTCACATGTAGCAGAGCTGAGGTTGTTACTTGTCACATGTAGCAGAGCTGAGGTTGTTACTTGTCACATGTAGCAGAGCTGAGGTTGCTACTTGTCACATGTAGCAGAGCTGAGGTTGTTACTTGTCACATGTAGCAGAGCTGAGGTGGTTACTTGTCACATGTAGCAGAGATCAGGGTGTCACTCGTCACTTGTAGCAACCATGAGGCTGTTACTGGGCCAGGGGGAGGCTACTAGTGACTGAGGTCCCGTGCCCAACAGGGCCCAGGGGGAGGTTAGTGGTGACTTGAGGCTTGCGTCAAACAGGGCCCAGGAGCCCGAGGCCCTGTTGGAATGCGGGCCCCTTGCTGCCTGAGCCCTGTTGGAATGCGGGCCCCTTGCTGCCTGAGCCCTGTTGGAATGCGGGCCCCTTGCTGCCTGAGCCCTGTTGGAATGCGGGCCCCTTGCTGCCTGAGCCCTGTTGGAATGCGGGCCCCTTGCTGCCTGAGCCCTGTTGGAATGCGGGCCCCTTGCTGCCTGGGCCCTGTGTTGAATGCGGGTCCCCTGCTGCCTGGGCCCTGTTGGAATGCGGGCCCCTTGCTACCTGGGCCCTGTGTTGAATGCGGGCCCCCTGCTGCCTGGGCCCTGTTAAATGTGGGCCCCCTGCACTGCAGCCTGGGCCCTGTTGAATGCGGGCCCCCTGCACTGCAGCCTGGGGCCTGGGCCCTGTTGAATGTGGGCCCTGTTAGATGCTGCCTGCACCTGCCCTCCCAGTCACCATTGCAGCCAAGCCTCTTCTCACTGTTGAGAGACTCACCCTGCTTGCCCGGGCCTCCACCTGCTTGTCCAGTCAGCCTGCTGCCTCATGTGGTCTGCCTGGCCGTCTGCTGTCCGCCCCCACATACACACACACACACACACACACACACACACACACACGGACCATAATGCACTGGGCCGCAGCTTAAAGCTACAGTGCTCATTTCTGTTCGCTGTCTGCATTTACAACACTGTAGTGTCTCTTTAAAACAACACAGTGTTGTTATGCATCAGCGTTCAGAGTCAGAAGCCTGAACAAAATGTCGGGAGGGGGCCCGAGCGCGGATCGGGTTGCCAGCGTGCTCGGGCCCCCCTTTTTGCTCCTAATCAACGGGCCCCATACAGTAAGGGCTAGGGCTGTAATGCCCTGATGGCAGGTGAAGCAGCTGCAGCAGGGACGGGCCCCCTTCTAGCCCGGGCCCTGTGGCAGCTGCTTCCCCTGCTTCCACGATAGTTCCACCCCTGCATATGAGTTATAAACTGCAGCATCGCTACAGTAAGCTTGAAATAGATGCAGACTGAAGCGACGCTGCAGGTTAAAACTCATGTATTCACCTGCCCAGGTGTGATAGTAATGATACAAGGCCAGGGGATTGTACATATAACGTGTATTTTCACCATCATCTCTTCAGTTTATTCAACACACATTGAATAGAGAATGTGGTTAATTACAAGGTATATCTAGAATCCCTGGCCTTGTATCACAAAGTGAAATGATGGTAAAAACACACCATACTCATTTAACTTTTTATGATACCTGGCAAGGTAAAATAGATATGTGTGTGGCCCAGCTGCACTTGGTACACATGTTCCCTGGAGAGTGCACAGGAAGGTAATTACAAAACCTGATATTCATTCACACTTCACATTTCCCAGGAGCCACCAGAGGGAGCCCCTTAGATTCAGGTATTTAGGGGCGTGGAGAAATGCAGCAGTGGGCATTCTAGCCAGTCAGCTATGCTAGTTGTTGGTTGTACCTCAGACAGGTTAGTTCTCCTCAGGACACCAGAGTGAGAGGATTCCTGTCAGAGCTCAGTCTGAGCTAGAGAGAGGAGAGACAGAAGACAGGGAAGGAAAGATTGCAAGCTGATATCTCAGAACAGACAGATTGCTAGTACCCTATGTATGTGGAAAGTGACTCTCGGAGCAAGCGTGTATTCAGTCTGACGGAATGTCCTGAGAGCTGCTCTGGACAGAGTCTTTGAAGGAAAGAAGGAAGGGGACTACAGTTTGCAGAAAATCGAGTTAACTGAGAACAGTCAGTGAGCTGGAAAGTAAGAAAGCTGACAACTACACCCACTGCTACCCATGCTTATGTTAAGGGTAAGAGTGAGGCGACGGGCAAGTGGTTACCCAAGAAAGGAGTGACTTCGGTGACAGACCACCTTCACTCGACTAACCGGACACCGGGGTCCGAAGTATTGCTAGAACCTTCACGGCTAGTGAGAGAAACACCGGAATCCTTGCTGGACTTCAAGTCACAGAAGGTAGCCCTAAGTGTCGATACGTAACAGGAGTCAGGGGGAACAGGACGGAGTTGGCCTGATCAGCCACAACGGCTTAGTTCTTTCCAACATCTGGTCACCAGAGATAGAAAAGGCTCCACCACAATGTCGACCGGGCGTAGCTGTTATACATAGAGTTGAACTTCGCTTCACGCAGGTTGGAAACTCACACATTAAAGGGAAAGGAGGCCTTAAACTCACTCAGCGATTACCTGAATGTGCATTCTCCACCCTGACCAGCTTCCCGGGAAATACCTGCAACCTTCAACAGTAAAGGTATGGAAAGAGACCAGCTTGTGTGTGTTTGACTTATTACCTGAACCTTGCATCACCATAGACTTTGAGGGACCAGTCCCACCTGTGGGGGACTTAACATCTAGCTGCCTAATAACATCCCCTCAGAAGATTAACCCTGCAGCGCTGGTCTTATTGATCAGAAACCACAGGTGGCGTCACAAACTATTACTAAAATCCCCTGTAAATATTCCCTCCATTGTATGAGCGCCCAGGGCCACGGACCGAGCTCTGCTGCCAGTGACATCCCCCATAGACTTCCATGGGCTCGGTGCCGAGTATCCCATAGCCCTGGTACCATGTGCGACTCATATGCCTTGCACTCAACACCATCCTCTATTCAGTCTGTGCAATATTAGCAGACAGAAGAGACTGGTGAGGAAAATACAAGTCATATATTTGTGTTTTTGACCACATATCTCCAGGAATGACATAAACATGACACAAACATTTTGAATAATCCCCAACAGTGTCACCAGCAAAGCACCCCCACACCATCACACCACCTCCTCCATGCTTCACGGTGGGAACTAGGCATGTTGAGTCCATCCGTTCACCTTTTCTGCGTGCAAAGCGGTAATCAAAGCAAAAGGTGGCTACTTTGAAGAACCTAGAATATAAGACATATTTTCAGTTGTTTCACACTTTTTTGTAAAGTGTAATGTATAATTCCACATGTGTTAATTCATAGTTTTCATGCCTTCAGTGTGATTCTACAATTTTCATAGTCATCAAAATACAGAAGAATCTTTGAATGAGAAGGTGTGTCCAAACTTTTGGTCTGTACTGTATCTACCAGCAAACCCATCAGTGCCATCTGGAACAAGAGTGAATGCAGCATAAAAATGCAATACAATACACAACATAGCAATACCATACACAGGGCAGTCACTGTTGAACCAGATGACACTGTTGGGTTTGCCGGTAGAATATATCTACCAGCAAAGCCATCAGTGCCATCTGGAACAAGAGTCACGGCGGCATTACAGAGCATGGAAATACCTACTAAATGCCTTTTTGAGGTTTGGAGAGGCGCTGTCCCAGCCATCCATCAACGCTGCGGCCACCTCGTTCCATAGCCGCCGGCTCACCACATTGTCCTTGTACTGCGGATCACGGCTGTCCCACAACGGGACACGCTCATGAACCTAGAAAAAAAAAAAATTACAATCTTGGATATATTTCAGAAATAAAGAGACCAAAAAAAAGAGAGACATTCAAAGACTACATACTTACATTCCGTCTCGACACCGGGACTTGTCTTGGCTGCGACTGCCCCTGCTGTTCCGACTCCTCAATGGCCGTGTCCGACGCTGATGTCTGAAAAAGGAACAAAAATTTTAGACATATGTAGATTCAGCAGCTATACTTACCCAAAGGCAGGAAGATACTCACATCACGCTTTGCTTGGGCCAGTTCTTGCCGGGATGGCAAATAGTTTGATCCAGAGGAAGACATGCTGCAATAAAAAAAATACAAAGCTTTAGTACATATTACATTGGAAAGGACAGGCAGTCATTTGGTTAAGAATACTCACATTCTTGCACTTTGGATCCAAAGTTTGTGCTGTCTTGGCTGTGTCTTCCAGGCAGTCTAGTAGGGGTCCAGGCTGTATGTGCAGGCAGTGTAGTAGGGGTCCAGGCTGTATCTTCCAGGCTGTATCAGCATGCGGTGTCTCCAAGCAGTGTAGTAGGGGTCCAGGCTGTATCTTCCAGGCTGTATCAGCAGTGTCTCCAGGCAGTCTGAGTAGGGGTCTGCCTAGAACTGAAGACACCTTCCTTTATCTACACTCCTCACAAACAATGTTGCTTGTGTAGGGGGTGTTTTAGACAAGTGTCTAGACATTGTTTGCTCAAAAATCGCGTGCGCGCACAAGCGCTGACGAGCGCACAGCCATGCGCCCGCCAGCGCCCCCATAGACTGCAATGTTATTTTTTGCGCATAGCGTGCGCAAATGTGCGCACGCGCATTTTTAAAGTGGTGGGCTGGAAAAAATGCAACATGTAGCGTCTAGCGCGTCTGGGCGCACACCTGGAAAATGCGCTGCGCACGCCAAACGCTGATGAGCGCGTGCAAGCGCTAGACCCTGCGCCCGCCATGTTAAAGATAGGGGAACATTGCGCATGTGACCGATAGCGCACGATGCGCTGCGCGATAAAACGCAAGTGTGAAAGTAGCCTTAGCAGGACCTGTGATGATGTCATGGTCAGGTGATCATCACATGGTCTGGGTTAAAAAGTCTGTCTGGAGAGTCAGTGGGTGTCTTGGGAGAGGAGGCACTCCCACGAAGCTCCAAGGAGGAGCTGAGGACAGTGTGTGGTGTCTGCAGGTTGAAACCTGCAGAGAAAGGACTCTTTTCCGTTAAGCCAAGAAGGCTCTGTTTTTGTTTTCTGAACCCTGTCTTGATCGATGATGACTTTAATAAACCAGCAGGTGTTTTACTACCAAAGTATTCCTGTGTCTACCTGTGGAAGCAGCTAAGTGTGTCAACCCTCACACGATATATAGACATATACATATATATACCAGTATGGGTATGCGACACCTCCCGACTTCCTTAGTGACCTCTTGACCACCTGGTACCTTTCTATTAGGCCACCCAGGTAATCCGCAATTCGGGGGTCACCCTGTGCAACCTAGGTCTGCAATATAATATATATAATATATATATATTAGTGTGTGTTAATAGTGATCTCCTTCCAAGCAGAAGGCAGCGCAAGAATGGACTATGTATCCAGGGCCGTCATCAGGGCATTACTGCCCTGACTCGCGTATGGGGCCCGATGAGAAGAGGGGGCCCGCATCGGGCCCCGCCTCATCTGCTCACTGGGCCCTAGCAACAAGATTCTGCCAGAGCAGAAACTGAACCTGTGTCCAAGACGCAGGTTCAGTTAGGCCGGCGTCACACTGGCGACAGAATCGGACGACTGCAATACGATGAAAAATCGTATTGCAGTCTGCCCTATGTTAATCTATGGAGCAGCTCCTAGTATCAGATTTTTTGTGGTCCGTTTTAAACGTCCGTGTGCAATCGCAGCATGCTGCGATTGTCACCGATTGTGGGTCGACTATCGCCAATGCAAGTCTATGGGAGCGATGAAAAATCTGATTACAAACGGACCGCATGTGTGACTTGCGATTAAATCGCATCGGTGTCCTTTAGAAAAGCCGGCAATTCATCCCCGGCTATACTGTAAAATCACACTGACAGCTTTAATAAAGAATAGAAAGAATAGATATACACACATAGAACACATATATATATATATATATATATATATACATGTCATTGTGACACATAGATATATATATATTTATAGTTCCTAGACTTCTACATACTGTAATAGCCGCTAATTCAATTGCCGGCTTTTGTGAAATCACAGAAGCCGACATGAAATGATACATTGTTTCCACACAGTTAACCATGTCATTTCCTGTATTTTAATATTTGTTTAGAACTTACAATTACATGAGTGTATTTGTGCAAAATTTCAGACATGTAGGGGTTAATTAAAGGTGTAAATTCGTTGAAAAAAAATGCGTGGGCTCCCGCTGTATTTTCTCCACCAGACAGACAAAGCAAGCGAGTGGGGGCAGATAATAATAGCCTAGGGAGGGTACTTTTTTTTTGTGCCCCCCCTGGCTACTAACATCTGCCCCCAGACACCCCAGAAAGGGCAAATCTATAATTAGATTCGCCCTTTCTGGCACTTTGCCCGTCTATTCCCATTGCCCTGTAGCGGTGGCGAATGGGTTAATAATGTCACCTTAATGTCACCTTAGTATTGAAAGGTGACCTTAAGGCAGGTTAATAATTGAGAGCTGTCAATTAGACAACTATCAATTATTAATCCTATTGAAGTAAATAAAAAAACACACACACACTTTAAGAATAAATAATTTTAATGAAATAAAAACACATATTTTTGACCATATTTTATTTTTCTCTTAATCCGTTCGAAGCCCTTGTTCTTCTAAAATAAATATAAAATAATAAAACAACATTATTCTTACCTATCTAGCAATCTGTCACGTCCCACGATGTAATCCTTCACAAAGGGTTAACTAGCAATCAGATAAGCTGCGCAAGTAATCCTGCTTGCTCATCTGATAGCTCCTGAATGAATGAGCTTATCTCCTGCCGACAGGAGAGGATGTGATTAATGAATGAAGCTTAATTGATTGTGTCCACTTTCACCTTAGGTCAGGTCACTGAAGTGAAAGTGGCAATAAATCAATTAAGCTCCATTCATGAATCTATTCCTCTCCTTTCGCTGGGAGAGTAACTTATTCATTCAGGGGAATACAGGTCTGAGACAGCATTATTAGCTCTCTGCGACCTGTAACCTGTTAACCCTTTCTGATGGATTACACCGTGGGACCTGACTGTACATCGGATTGGTAAGAATCATTTTGCTTTTTTATTTTATTTTTATTACAGGAAATGGTTTTAGCAGGAAAATAAAATATGGTCAAAAACTGTGTGATTATTTCATTAAACTTCTTTTTTATTAAACTGTGTGTGTTTGATTTTTCTATCATACAATAGGATTAATAATTGATAGTTGTCTAATTGACAGCTCTCAATTATTAACCTGCCTTAAGGTCACTTTCAATACTAAGGTGACATTAAGGTGACATTATTAACCCATTCGCCACCGCTACAGGGCAATGGGAATAGACGGGCAAAGTGCCAGAAAGGGCGAATCTAATTATAGATTTGCCCTTTCTGGGGTGTCTGGGGGCAGATGTTAGTAGCCAGGGGGGGCACAAAAAAAATGTACCCTCCCTAGGCTATTATTATCTGCCCCCACTCGCTTGCTTTGTCTGTCTGGTGGAGAAAATACAGCGGGAGCCCACGCATTTTTTTT
This sequence comes from Oophaga sylvatica, assembly GCA_033576555.1. Lineage (NCBI taxonomy): Eukaryota > Metazoa > Chordata > Amphibia > Anura > Dendrobatidae > Oophaga > Oophaga sylvatica. The sequence continues at coordinate 809,569,595 of JARQOD010000001.1, forward strand.
CAACGAATTTACACCTTTAATTAACCCCTACATGTCTGAAATTTTGCACAAATACACTCATGTAATTGTAAGTTCTAAACAAATATCAAAATACAGGAAATGACATGGTTAACTGTGTGGAAACAATGTATCATTTCATGTCGGCTTCTGTGATTTCACAAAAGCCGGCAATTGAATTAGCGGCTATTACAGTATGTAGAAGTCTAGGAACTATAAATATATATATATATATACATGTCACAATGACATGTATATATATATATATATATATATATATATATATATGTGTTCTATGTGTATATATCTATTCTTTCTTTTGTGATTGAAATACTATTCTTTTGGATCCATTATATGTCAGTTTTGCAAGCCTGAGAGAAATTCTCGCAAGTCGGATGAAAATCGGATGTTACAAGGTACACACACATGCGACTAAATCGCATCTTTGAAGGAAAATCGGATGACAGAAGGATGTGTGATGTTTGCATTTTGATCCGACAATCGACCGACTAAAACGGACCGATTTTTTGTAGTTGTGTGTGACGCCGGCCTTAAACTCTATGTGGTGGTCGGTGCTCATAGCACGTGAACATTTCTACTACACACAGGCAATCTGATCATTCCCTGTGTGTAGCAGAGGCGATCAGACAACTGCAGCTTCCAGTCTCCCATGAAGACTTTATGCATGCAAAAAGTTTAAAAAAATGTTTTTAAAAATATAAAAAAAAAAAAAAAACACAAAAGTTCAAATCACCCCCTTTCGCCCCATTCAAAATAAAAAAATGAAATATACTCATATTTTGTATCGCCGATCTATCAATATAAAAAAATAATTAACCTGATCGCTAAACGGCGTAGCAAAAAAAAAATCAAAAAGTCAGAATTATGTTTTTTTTTTTGGTCACCACTACATTGCAATAAAATGCAATAAGTGGCGATCAAAAGATCGTATCTACACCAAAATGGTATCAATAAAACGTCAAGCTCAGCACACAAAAAATAAGCCCATACCCAGCCCCAGATCACAAAAAATGGAGACGTTACAGGTCTTGGAAAATGGCGCCTTCTTTGTTTTACCAAACTTTGATAATGTGTGCAGACTGTAAAGAGCTGCGGAATATGTTAGTGCTATATAAAAAAATAACTCCTGCAAAACATACGTCCAAAACCCTGCAAAACCTTTGGTGTATGTACTGACGGAGCTATTGACTGTAAAGATGCAGATGGGAGTCAGCGTGTGCTCTGTTGGACATCATTTTCGGCCATATACGCCTAGTTGAGGTAGGCAGCAAGATGATCAAGGAGGCATCTGATGGGCTCCATATTTATTTTGCAGCAAGACAAACGAGCCTAATCATGCCGCCAATGTAATTAAAGGGAGTCTCCGGGCTGGAGACACGCTATGTGACTGCTGAATCGTGACAGCTTGTTTTGTGCACGCTATTACAATTACTTGATGCAAGAAAGTGTCACCTGACCTCATGCATGCGATTTTCATATTTGCGGTCATGTGCTGACTGTGTTCAGCGTCTCTCAATAAAATTGAATTGAAAGAAACACATCAAGTTTAGTAAGGCATGTGATAGCAAGCACGTAAACCGCATGCTTGTGCTTATGGAACTGCCCACTCTGGGGAGTCATGATAGTGTGATGGAAATATATATGTATTTCATGTCTTCAATGTATATTCATATATATTCAGGTAGATCTCACTTGCTAAATCCCTGTACCCATACATATCTATGCAAAGCTGACGCTAGCTATAATCAGTTGCTTAAGACATGACCCTTGGCCCACATATGTCAGGCTGGTGCAAGAGATAGACAGCTCATAGGGACTTTCTCAGAACATGAAAAAGGGAACTCATGGCAGATGGTCTGAGTAGATGGCTACTTTCTGCTGATCACGTAGGAAAGCTGGGGCAGAAGTAATACATCTGCTACTTCAGCCTTTTTGTTACACTTATATTCAAACAGCCAATAATCTAGCAGCTTCTAATTGTATGTTAATTGACTAACCAACCCCTTTTTGTAAAAGTATAAAACCATGAATGAATAATAAACTGTTGGTCTTGACGAACTGTTATGCTGACATTTCTGTGTGGACAGCCTTCATTTCGTTACAGAGCTCATAAAAAGACTTCTAATTTTTGGGAACAGCAGCAGCAAACACTGCTGGATAGATTTATCCTAAGCAAATTTCCATAACAATAGTGTGCACACCACAAGCTGTACAATTAGGCAGTCTGCAGTCACATAAAGTTTACATCTTGCTGCTCGCCTCAACTAAGGTGATATGCGCAAAAACGATGTCCTACAGGGCATACTGTGACTCCTTCTGCATCAGTACTGTCAATGGGCCCGTCAGTACATTCTCCCAAATCCTGTTTTGCGGGTCTTGGAACATAATCCCTGATGGAGCCACTGAACATTGGTACAAACCCTATGTGAAAATAGCCTTACTAACCTTTTGGAGATTTTTTATTTGTTTTAGGCTCTTTCATTCTGAGGAGATTGGTGGAGAATCCGGGTCCTGGCACTTTAGGTCTCATTCACATGTCTGTGTTGAAACACGTACGTGAAGAAATGGTACCAGGGTCATCATTGTATGTTCGTGTGTCCGTTTTTACCATAGTTGTCAACAGTGGTTTTCACGGATGGATAAATGGCAAAGCTTCTCCTATACTTTGCAATGGTAATCACAGACAGCACACAGACTGTAAACTGATGCCATCCGTGTGCTGTACTATATCCGTGTAGACTTGTATTTTCCCTTGTCATCCGTTGCACTGTAAAAAAGCGGATATGTCTCCATGAGTTTTGCACTGGCACACGGTCCATGAAAAAAGTCATCATACTATAATAGGCACCAGTTGTATGACATGTATGTGTAATACAGACATCTGCATGAGGTTTTAGTCTGACTTGCCAGTAGGTTGTGAGACCACTTAAAGTGCCTAGGGCAACATGAAAGTCAAATACGGCCCTTCCTAGGTAGATGACCACATGGGAGCACGCTGAGATACTTGCAAAGCCCAACATGAAACACAAGAGAGTTTAGCGGATTGGGGTGAAGGTCGTACCTGGGACAGGCGTGTAACCCAATACATTGTCTATTAAATCCGTGTCCAACTAAATAATCCACAGGTGCGATCTGCTGTGCTAAGAAAAAAAAACAAAAGAAGACAAAGTTTTGATTAATTCAGAGTGTTTCGAAGGCATAAAGATGGGGGATGTAGAAGTTAAACTAACATGTTTTGCAGACGATATGCTGTTGTTTATGGCAGACCCTGGGAGACACAGGGATTACTCGATAAATTGACATATTTTGGCTCATTTTCAGAATACAAACTAAATGTAAGTAAATGCCAGCTCTTATATCTGAAAAAAAAAATAGTTGATCCTGAGATAACTGCTCGAGTCTCAGTAGCACAGAAACATATAACCTACTTAGGGGTGAAAATAGGTAGAGATGCTAGATCTCTATATAGATTAAATTATTCTAGTTTAATTGAAAAAATATTGTTAGAATTGGAAAGATGGAGAAATCTAAACCTCTCATTGTTTGGGAGAATGCACTTGCTAAAAATGGTTAGCTTTGCACGACTTTTATACCTAATGCAGACCATTCCATTACTATTAAAGCACTCTGACACGAAAAAATTACAATCGGCCTTCACTAAGTTTATTTGGCAAGGCAAAAGGCCAAGGATTGCTTACAGTAAACTGGCTTTGAAAAAAGATGATGGGGGAATGCAGATGCCCTTGATTAGAATATATAATTTGTCAGCTTTGATGAGACATTAGAGACTGGCTACAGGACACATCATATTTTTCCAATCTAGCGCTGGAGAAGGAACTAGCCAGTCCTTTGAACCTCAACACAATCTTACATACAAAATTTGCTCATCTACCGAACTATGTAAAAGCAAGCAGTTTGCTCAGATACATTGGGAGCATGGAAAGCTATTAGGAAACTGTTCAATATCCCTTTCTGTGTCTCCAAATATTTGATGATTTGGAAATACCCAAACTTTTCACAAGGAACATAAAATAAACTTTTTAAGGAATGGAAGGAAAAAGGAATCTGGGTTCTGGGGGATATCTTACAACCGGCAGAGGGAAGATTATTGAGTTGGTCTGAATTTTCGGGCAAATTTGGATTACAAAATAATCAATACTTACAATTTCTACAAATCACGACACATTACACAAATTTGGTGAAAGACCTGGAGAAGGCAGAAAGAATAAACAATTTTGATTCCATGATGGGGCAGAGTACAGACCTGGAATCGCTTTCCAGCATATATGACTATATTCGTGTCCAGATTCAGTCACCATGGTGCTCAAAATATTTAAAACCTGGTATAAATCTATTCTAGATGAAGACTTAGGTAACAAAATGCTGATCGGATGGAAAAAAATAAGAAAGGTAATGATTAATGAGCAGTGGAGAGAGATGCATTATAAACTGATACACCAAGCGATATACGCTTTTAATCTTACCTACAATGGTGCACCTGCTCACTATCTTACTAGTTGTCCAAAATGTAGTCTACACAGGGCCAATTTATTACATGGTTTGTGGGAATGCCCAATTATTCAAAGATTCTGGGCCGAGGTATTTAAATACATACAGAGAATCTGGAAGGTTGATACCCAAAAATGTACAGGCATGTTTTTTTTCAGTTGATTAGCCTGATAAGTGAATCAAATAATAAAATATATAGTGCTCCCGATGCTGCACATATTGTTCTGCTGGCAGCTAAGAAATGTATCTTGAGACACTGGCTGGAGAAGAAACCACCGAGTGTTTCAGAACTGATAGATACTATAAAATCCCTAATGTTGATGGACAAAATAGATACAGAATCCCAAAAAGAAAAGAATACAGAAAAATTTTTCAAAAAATGGAGGACTTTTATTGAATGTAGTTACTCACAAGTAGAGATCAATCAATTAATGGTAGCATTTAAGGGTACAATATGGTACAATCTTGAGGATGTAGCTGGTAACTTGGGGATATTGAGGTCATAATATTTATTTATTGTTTCATTTCTAGTTCTGTATATGGTTCGAATTAAGTATTGTTGTAACATTCAAAATGTTAAATTGAAATTGGATGAGAGCAACATTGTATTTTCAAGATATATGCATATAATGTATGGTTTTGATATATATTTGATTGCATATTAATATGTAAAATCATCTAATAAAGAAGTTTATAAAAAAAAAAAAAAGAAGACAAAGTTGGCCTACCTCAATTGGTCCTAAAGAATCAAAATCATGTGATACTCCTTCAAAAATTGAACTATGAGTTGAAAGGTTTTTCTTTTTATAAAAAGAGTGATGTCTATGTGTCAGCTGGAAGTCGCTTTTACAATGCAAGGCCTAGAGAGACAGAACAAAATCTGGAAAAGCAACATAACATCTAGCTCAAACATAGACGATAGTGTGATCCGGCAAGTCGGAATAGAAGCCAAGTGTTAGTTGTTGGAAAAATAAAAGTGCCTGTCTCTCTGTATGTGTTGATACAAAAGCTAAAATGCAATATTACATGCATGCCATTTGTTTAAATAAATGAGCAGACCATGTATTAGATACAATGGGCACACTCTGCCAGATCTGCTTATTGTTATCGTTTCCTACTAAAGTCTAGCAGATCGGGAAAAAAAGTTGTTTTTTTTTCATATTTTTCATGTATTTAGTGTGGAGAATATATCTGCAAAAAAGATTTAGCTTGATTTGCAATATTTAAACAGTTATAGCACCTTATAGGGAGCGATCTTGGTGCTCGGTGTTCTGTCTCCACAAAAGGCGAATGGAGGTTTAGCTGATTGATATGGCCTGTGAGAATTCTTACCTCCGTTTTCCTAGATGTGGAGCGAACAGGACCATTTGCATTACCAGCATCCGCAGACTTGAATGTAGAGCCACAGCGTTAGTACAATTCAAATCTGGGTTTATTTACAACCTGGATACAGCACAATACTTGTGGGTACAATGCAGCAACTTTCTCTGAAGTCGCTGACACAGGTACTTGTGGGTACAATGGAGCAAAACATTATTAACCCCTTAATGTCATGGACGTGCAAAGTCCGTCATGGCCAGGTGTCAGTTTTGGCACCTTGACGGACTGTGCACGTCCAGCCTGTGAACTACCACTGCGTGTAAACACGCAGTGGTAGTTCAGTGCCGACAGCTGTCTATGACAGCTGACAGGCACAGCAAGCGGTGCGAGGACCTTTGCAGTCGGTCCCCGCACCTACAGCGCTGTGATTGGTCAGTCAATGTGACTGACCAAACACAGCAGCGATCAGGCAGAAGAGGCTGAAATTTCTGCCTCTTCTGCCCGATCAGTGCAGGAGCTCAGAGCTGCAGTGGCCGAGCTTCCTGCACTGACAGCCAGGAGCGGCGCCCCCGCCGCCCCTGGCTGTTAACCCCCTGACTGCTGTGATCGAGCGCGATCGCAGCTCTCAGGGGGGGAGGCAGAGGGTCGGGAGCTCCCTCTGCCTCAGATCGGCGCCCCGCAATGTATTTGCAGGGCCCGATCTCTGCCTTGATGACCCGGGGGTTGTCATGACAACCTCTGGGTCATCTAGCTACGGAAAGCCACTGTGATCATGGTCACAGCAGCTTTCACCATAGGTACAATGCATTGCAATGCTGGAGCATTGCAATGCATTGTAACTGCAATCAAAAGCAAAAAAAGTGAAAGTCCTATAAAGGGACAAGGTGAAAAAAGCATTTTTTTAAAAAAAATTGTAAAAAAAATATTAAAAAATAATAAAAAAATTCCCCTAAAAAATACACATTTTTATGTAATAAAAAAAACAAAAAATAAAAAAATGCACATGTTTGGTATCGCCGCGTCCGTAAAAATCCCATCTATAAAAACATAACCCTAGTTAACCCTTTCAGTGAAAGCCGTAAAAAAAAAAAAAACACAAAAAAAGTAGTAAATTATACTTTTTCCAAGCGGTATCATCATACCGCTTGGAAAAAGTGCAATAACACGCAATTAAAAAGACGGATATAAATAATCATGGTACCGCTGAAAACGTCATCTTGTCCCGCAAAAAACAAGCCGCTATACAGCATCATCAGCGAAAAATAAAAACGTTATAGCTCGCCGAATAAACTGATGCAAAAATAATTATTTTTTCTATAAAATTTTTTATTGTGTAAAAAACGCCAAAACATAAAAAAATATATAAATGAGGTATCGCTGTAATTTTAGTGACCCAAAGAATAAAGCTGCATTATCAATTTTACCACATGCGGAATGGAGGAAAAAAAAAAAAAAACAATTCCTGAATTGCTGTTTTTTGTTCATTCTGCTTCCACAAAAATCGGAATAGGAAGCGATCAAAACACTTTATGTGCCCGAATATTGTACCAATAAAAACGTCAGCTTGTCCCGCAAAAAATAAGCCTACACATGACTCTGTCGGCCAAAATATGGAAAAATTATAGCTCTCAAAATACGGCAATGCAAAAATTTCTTACAAAAAATTCTTCCAAAAAAAAGCGTCTTTTAGCGTGTGACAGAAGCTAAACATGAAAAAAGAGTATAAATCTGGTATCGCTGTAATCGCACCGACCAGAGTAATAAAGTCGCCTAATCACTAATACCGCACGAGGAACTGCATAAAAAAGAAAACCAATTCTTCACCTTTTGTGGATTTGTTCATTCTGCCACCCAAAGATCGCAGTAAGGCGATCACAGTGGTTCCCCCCCACATATGGGGTATCAGCGTACTCAGGACAAATTGCACATCAACTTTTGGGGCCCTATTTCTCCTGTTACCCTTATAAAAATAAAAATTTGGGGGCAAAAATCATTTTTGTGGAAAAAAATATGATTTTTTTATTTTCACGGCTCTACGTTATAAACTTCTGTGAAGCCCTTGGTGTTTCAAAGTGCTCACCACACATCTAGATAAGTTCCTTTGGGGGTCTAGTTTGCAAAATGGGGTCACTATTGGAGGGGTTTCTACTGTTTAGGCACATCAGGGGCTCTCCAAGCACGACATGACACCCGCAGACCATTCCATCAAAGTCTGCATTCCAAAACGGTGCTCCTTCCCTTCCGAGCTCTGCCATGCATCAAAATAGTGGTTTACCCCCACATATGGGGTATCAGCGTACTCAGGACAAATTGCACAATAGCTTTTGGGGTCCTATTTATCCTGTTACCCTTATAAAAATAAAAATTTGTGGACAAAAAGATTATTTTTGACGAAAAAAATATGATTTTTTTTATTTTCACGGCTCTACGTTATAAACTTCGGTGAAGCACTTGGGGGTTCAAAGTGCTCACCACACATCTAAATAAGTTCCTTGGGGGGTATAGTTTCCAAAATGGGGTCACTTGTGGGGGTTTCTACTGTGTAGGCATATCAGGGCTCTCCAAATGTGACATGACACCCGCAGACCATTCCATCAAAGTCTGCATTCGAAAACTGCTCTCCTTCCCTTCCGAGCTCTGCCATGTGTCAAAATAGTAGTTTACCCCCACATATGGGGTATCAGCGCACTCTAGACAAATTGCACAATAACTTTTGGGGTCCTGTTACCCTTTGAAAATAAAAATTGGGGCTGAAAATATCATTTTTGTGGAAAAGATATGATTTTTTAATTTTACGGCTCTACGTTATAACCTTCTGTGAAGCCCTTGGGGGTTCAAAGCTCTCACCACACATCTAGATAAGTTCCTTGGGGGGTCTAGTTTCCAAAATGGGGTCACTTGTGGGGGGTTTCCACTGTTTAGGCACATCAGGGACTCTCCAAATGCGACATGGCGTCCAATCTCAATTCCAGCCAAAAAAGTCAAATGGCGCTGCTTCCCTTCCGAGCTCTGCCATGCGCCCAAATAGTGGTTTACCCCCACATATGGGGTATCAGCGTACTCAGGACAAATTGCACAATAACTTTTGGGGTCCTTTTATCCTTTGGAAAATAAAAATTAGGATGAAAAGATCATTTTTGTGGAAAAAATATGATTTTTTAATTTTACGGCTCTACGTTATAACCTTCTGTGAAGCCCTTGGGGGTTCAAAGCTCTCACCACACATTTAGATAAGTTCCTTGGGGGGTCTAGTTTCCAAAATGGGTCACTTATGGGGAGTTTCCACTGTTTAGGTACAGTACAGACCAAAAGTTTGGACACACCTTCTCATTCAACGATTTTTCTGTATTTTCATGACTATGAAAATTGTAGAATCGCACTGAAGTCATCAAAACTATGAATTAACACATGTGGAATTATACATTACACTTTACAAAAAAGTGTGAAACTACTGAAAATATGTCTTATATTCTAGGTTCTTCAAAGTAGCCACCTTTTGCTTTGATTACTGCTTTGCACGCAAAAAAGGTGAACGGATGGATTCTACATGCCTGGTTCCCACCGTGAAGCATGGAGGAGGAGGTGTGATGGTGTGGGGGTGCTTTGCTGGTGACACTGTTGGGGATTTATTGAAAATTGAAGGCATAGTGAACCAGCATGGCTACCACAGCATCTTGCAGCAGCATGCTATTCCATCCGGTTTGCGTTTAGTTGGACCATCATTTATTTTTCAACAGGACAATGACCCCAAACACACCTCCAGGCTGTGTAAGGGCTATTTGACCAAGAAGGAGAGTGTTGGGGTGCTACGCCAGATGACCTGGCCTCCACAGTCATCAGACCTGAACCCAATCGAGATGGTTTGGGGTGAGCTGGACCGCTCACCGCTTCAATTTTGAATAAATCCCCAACAGTGTCACCAGCAAAGCACCCCCACACCATCACACCACCTCCTCCATGCTTCACGGTGGGAACCAGGCATGTAGAGTCCATGCGTGCAAAGCAGTAATCAAAGCAAAAGGTGGCTACTTTGAAGAACCTAGAATATAAGACATATTTTCAGTTGTTTCACACTTTTTTGTAAAGTGCAATGTATAATTCCACATGTGTTAATTCATAGTTTTGATGCCTTCAGTGTGATTCTACAATTTTCATAGTCGTGAAAATATAGAAAAATCTTTGAATGAGAAGGTGTGTCCAAACTTTTGGTCTGTACTGTACATCAATGGCTCTCCAAACGCGACATGGTGTCCGCTCTCGATTCCAGCCAATTTGACATTCAAAATCTCAAATGATGCTCCTTCCCTTCTGAGCACTGCCGTGCGGCTAAAGTTGGTCTTCCTCCACACATGGGGTATCGGTGTACTCAGGAGAAATTGTACAACAAATATGGTGGTTCATTTTCTCCTGATACCCTTGAAAAAATTTAAAAAATTGTGTCGAAGGAAAAATTTTGGGAAAAAAAGTTAAATGTTAATTTTTTCCTTCCACATTGCTTCAATTCTTGTGAAGTACCTAAAGGGTTAATAAACTTCTTGAATGTGGCTTTGAACACTTTGAGGGGTGCAGTTTTTAGAATGGTGTAACTTTTGGGTATTTTCTATCATATTGACCCCTCAAATTCACTTCTAATGTGAGGTGGTCCCTAAAAAAAATGGTTTTGTAAATTTTGTTGGAAAAATAAGAAATCGCTGGTCAACTTTTAACCCTTATAACTTCCTAACAAAAAAAATTTTGGTTCCAAAATTGTGCTGATGTAAAGTAGACATGTAGGAAATGTTATTTATTAACTATTTTTGTGACATATCTCTCTGATTTAAGGGCATAAAAATTAAAAGTTTGAAAATTGCAAAATTTTTACAATTTTCACCATATTTCCATTTTTTTCATAAATAAACGCAAGTTATATCGAAGAAATGTTACCACTATCATGAAGTACAATATGTCACAAGAAAACAATCTCAGAATCGCCAAGATCCGTTGAAGCGTTCCAGAGTTATAAGCACATAAAGAGACAGTGGTCAGAAATGTAAAAAATTGGCCTGGTCATTAACCTACAAAATGTCTTGGTCATTAAGGGGTTAAAGAATGTATAAATAGTATTTTTATTATTATTAGTACTCAGTGATATAAATATATATTTTAAGATATAAGAATCATGTAGGAAGTGACTGCGAAACGCACGTCGGGGCGCGTTCCTGCACAGCGTTATCAATATGGGTGAGTTGACATACTAACCACTGTGGAACTACTTTGTCAGATTCTGCCCTCTCATTGCCAGATCAGGGATCCGGACCTTGATTAAGATGTATTGGTGCTGAATATAGCGCATTCTATGTCATGATATGGGAAAAATGATTCATATTTACATCACTGGTCTTTGTATTTATTATGCGATATGTTAATATATAACATCTTGTGATAGAGATTCCCCTTCTCACCCTTATTTGATCGCTGTGCAGTCATGTGGTACATCTAGCAGCAGTTCCCATGCCACTTCGACTGCTTTGAGTTTTATATCAATTTCTACATGATTCTTATATCTTAATATATATATATTTATATCACTGAGTACTAATAATTATAAAAAAAACTATTTATACATTCTTTAATGGTGTTTTGCTCCAGTTTTTTGGTGTTGTGAGATGTAGTTTAGGAGCTCCAATTGGGGATTTTCCCTATTTTGTCCTGGTGTGGACAATACGTATTACATGATAATACATTCTCTATGTCTGTGTCTGAGATTATGTTTGTCACTTGTGGGTACAATGCAGCAACTTTCTCTGAAGTCGCTGGTACAGGTTGCAGTTGTTTGCTGATGTTTTGAGGTGGTCAGAAATTGATACTTACACAAACCCAGTAAGGCTATGTGCACACGTTGTGTATTTGCTTGCAGAAATTTCTGCAAGGTTTCTGCATCTCTTTGCAGAAAAGCGCAGTGGAAAATCAGCGCGTTTTTTATGCGTTTTTGATGCTGTTTTTCATGCAATTTTGTAAATTCATAGAACTAAATAAAAACATATTACAAAAAAGAAAAGAATTTTGATGAAATTTCCTTGTTCAACCTCTTCTTTTAAATTATCTATTGAAGATCATAATATAATTACATACCATGTTCAAATTTATAATGTACTCGCACAAAACAAATATAAGTGAATATATGTAATAGCAAGCCCGAGGTTTAGTAATGAACAGGCGTCAGCCAGATACCCTCATTAATAAAAGGTACATAAAGAGTTAAATAATGACACACACACGAGCATTAACATAATTAACCTACATATGCTGTAACAAAACAGAAACTGTCAGAAATCTACGTGAAACACAATATTTATTTTAAAAAAAAATTGCGTGGGCTCCTGCATAATTTTCATAACCAGCAGAGGGAAAGCCAACAGCTGAGGGCTGATGTTATATTTCTGGGAAGGAGTCAATAGCCATAAAGGTTCCCAGGCTTTTAACATCAGCTCATAGATATTTGCTTAGCCTTTACTGGCTAGTTTACAGGGGAACCCCAGAAAAAAAATTGACATGTGGTCCCCCTATAAAATTTAACCAACAAAGGCTAGGTAGACAGCTGCGGGATGATATTAATAGCCTGGGAAGGGGCCATGTATATTGGCCCCTTCCCAGGTTAAAAACATCAGCTCTCAGCTGCCCTAGAAATGGCGCATCTTATAGATGTGCCAATTCTGGCACTTAGCCTCGTTCTTCCCACTTGCCCTATAGCGGTGGCAAGTGAGGTTCATATTTGTGGGGTTGATGTCACCTTTGTATTGTCAGGTGACATCAAGCCCACAGGTTAATAATGGAGAGGCATCTATAAGACACCTATCCATTACTAATCCTATAGTTACATGGTAAATAAAGACACAGCCAGAATAAAGTCCTTTATTTGAAATAATCACACAGATTCCTTTATTGAATCTAAATTAACCATACTTACTAAATGCCTAATCCCCGACGCCCTCGTCTCCTGCAAACAAATCAAAAAATAATAAAGCAACATATAATACTATCCTGTCTGACGTAGTCCATTTAATACCGAGTGTCCCACGGCTATCTCATGTGTAGAACAATCACATCAGTAGATATGACTGCTCTACCCGGCCCCCTGGCGATACACTGACAGGGGGTAGTCGCTCCATGAACTGCATCGGAGACAAGCCATATGAATACTAAATTAGAATGACAGATATAATGAGTAACAAATATTGGCCAGCAGATGGCGCATAGCAATATGTCTAACAATAGTAATACACCTAACTGATGAAGCAATGCAAAACTTACACTGTAAAATATACAAGAAAGATGTGTATCTTTGTACCGTGTTAGCCAGTAGATAGAAAAATATTTAGAATTGAGAGTCCTCAGTGGTTGATACCTTTTAATGGCTAACTGAAAAGATGGTAACTGTAAAATATACAAACTGAACGGCTGAATAGCAATTATATCTGGGCACAATAGAGCATTCCGTCTGTCTTGTGTGCGTGAATGCTTTCTTAGCTTTTGAATTAACTTGCCCAATAAATAGTCACTTTTTGGCAGCATTTTAAAAAACAGTCCTAAGCATTATGACCCTTAGTAATCACCTCACACTGATCAGAGCGCTAATAGGAGGATGATTTGCTACACAACATTGTGTTGGAAAAACTTGGTCTGAACTGAAAAAGTAAGTTGATGTGTATGCAAAATGTAAATGCATATTAAACACATGACCATTATACAGAGAAAACAAAAAACAAGAAACAAATATCCTAAAATAAAATAAAATAAAAAATATATTGCAAAACATGCATGAGGTTGTAATAATAATAATAAGGGTATTTGGTAAACACAATTTTGATCAAAAGAATGTACAAGCCATCCCGCCACGTCAAGGCAACCCTTTGAGGGACAGTCCTAACTCTTGTATTAAAAACCTTTCCACCTGTCAAGTGACAAATGTGAACAAGGACAGAGAGACTGAACCCACCAGTAAAAGCATAGGCCAGACAGGATGGATTTTTCAGCTCAGAAACAGGCAGGTGGAAAGGTTTTTAATACAAGAGTTAGGACTGTCCCACAAAGGGTTGCCTTGACGTGGCGGGATGGCTTGTACATTCTTTTGATCAAAATTGTGTTTACCAAATACCCTTATTATTATTATTACAACCTCATGCATGTTTTGCAATATATTTTTTATTTTATTTTATTTTAGGATATTTGTTTCTGGTTTTTTGTTTTCTCTGTTTAATGGTCATGTGTTTGATATGCATTTACATTTTGCATACACATCAACTTACTTTTTCAGTTCAGACCAAGTTTTTCATTTAGTTCTTAGTGCATCTTGTGCATATAAGGGTGTGACCGCCCTGCTTCTGAGCGAGAAAAATCCATCCTGTCTGGCCTATGCTTTTACTGGTGGGTTCAGTCTCTCTGTCCTTGTTCACATTTGTCACTTGACAGGTGGAAAGGTTTTTAATACAAGAGTTAGGACTGTCCCACAAAGGGTTGCCTTGACGTGGCGGAATGGCTTGTACATTCTTTTGATCAAAATTGTGTTTACCAAATACCCTTATTATTATTATTACAACCTCATGCATGTTTTGCAATATATTTTTTATCTTATTTTATTTTAGGATATTTGTTTCTTATTTTTTTTTTCTCTGTATAATGGTCATGTGTTTAATATGCATTTACGTTTTGCATACACATCAACTTACTTTTTCAGTTCAGACCAAGTTTTTCATTTAGTTCTTAGTGCATCTTGTGCATATAAGGGTGTGACCGCCCTGCTTTTGAGCTGAAAAATCCATCCTGTCTGGCCTATGCTTTTACTGGTGGGTTCAGTCTCTCTGTCCTTGTTCACATTTGTCACTTGACAGGTGGAAAGGTTTTTAATACAAGAGTTAGGACTGTCCCACAAAGGGTTGCCTTGACGTGGCGGGATGGCTTGTACATTCTTTTGATCAAAATTGTGTTTACCAAATACCCTTATTATTATTATTACAACCTCATGCATGTTTTGCAATATATTTTTTATTTTATTTTATTTTAGGATATTTGTTTCTTGTTTTTTGTTTTCTCTGTATAATGGTCATGTGTTTAATATGCATTTACATTTTGCATACACATCAACTTACTTTTTCAGTTCAGACCAAGTTTTTCATTTAGTTCTTAGTGCATCTTGTGCATATAAGGGTGTGACCGCCCTGCTTCTGAGCTGAACAATCCATCCTGTCTGGCCTATGCTTCAACTGGTGGGTTCAGTCTCTCTGTCCTTGTTCACATTTGTCACTTGACAGGTGGAAAGGTTTTTAATACAAGAGTTAGGACTGTCCCACAAAGGGTTGCCTTGACGTGGCGGAATGGCTTGTACATTCTTTGATCAAAATTGTGTTTACTAAATACCCTTATTATTATTATTACAACCTCATGCATGTTTTGTAATATATTTTTTATTTTATTTTAGGATATTTGTTTCTTGTTTTTTGTTAACATTGTGTTGGAGCAGTAATGCAAAATAACAACGAATCGCTCAATTGACTCATTTGGACTTTTGTTCTGAAACATCTTCATTCAAGTGCAAACATTGTGAACATAGCTTCGTTATTGGCAATAATTATCTTTAACATGGATTTATGCCAATTCTTAAAGTAATGGACGTGATGGGATTGACTATTGGACAGCAAGCGGAGAAGTACACGCACACTCAGAGCGAGGCTTGCTTACGGCGTTCATCTGGCTCTGTTCAAGTTAATAGATTTCATTGCAGAAAAGAGAGCAGCTCTGCAGGAATTTTAGGAGCACGAGAAAGGATCATTCTATGGTCCTGGAATAGCTGATTGATAAGTAAATGTGTCTCTGTAATCAGTTAACCTTTAACGTGTTTTTCTAGAAACCACTTTTTTCAAATTTGTGGCCATGATATCTCCAGAATCATTTGGTCAATTGAGTCGGGCTTTTACCCTGTGCCTATCTCCTGTACCAGTATCAAGCTGAAATCTTTTTTTCTTTTTTTTTTGTGTTATTTTGCCAGGCCTTCTAATTGTTCCAAAAATCAATACTCAATTTTCAGCATGACGCTATTTTTTAAAAATGTTCACTTTTTTTTATTCTGCTACTGCAACAATCATAGTAACGAAGACTCTCTTTGGGTTTCTTTATTCAGACAAATACAGCAGCCGGGATCGTGGCCACCGTTCACCACCGTTTTGATTTCCTTGCCTACTTCATAGCATTTTTACACTATTTATTTATATTCTTTTTATGATATAAAAATTTGTAATCAAACAAGTGTAAATATATTGTATATTGTCTCAAACACCTTTCACTTTTTCCATACAATTTTTTTTAAAAAATAGCATAAAAATTGGGCGTCTATACTAGAAGACCCCTTTAAGTCAATAAAAGTGTGTACACCCACACCACATAATAGGACGAAAGAGAAAGGGGTTTTTCCTCTTGACAGAAATAAGGCAAAAAGAGCATGGACCTAAACACAAGTAGCACTAAATGGAGCTGAACTGGGCAACCCAACAAATAAAAACATATTATAATAGAGGGCTCCAGTAAAGAAAATCTGTCCGCAGGTTTTTGCCATTAAATTTGAGAGCAGCATATTATAGAGCAGGAGAGACAGATTACAATTGAAGTGTCATTTAATAGGCTGTGTGTTGTAGTGTCGTTACAATCAATGTTTTATCATCAGGAGATTATTACTGCCTGACTAGGTCTCACATGTGCTGTAGTCCAGCTAATCTGTGTAACCCTGCTTCCACTACTGACTGGCAGCTTGCTGACAATTTACACTGCACACAGGAAGCTGCCAGTCAACAGTGTGGATGTGGTTTTACACAGCTTAGCATTTTGATCACTCCTACATCTGCAATAGATAAACAGGGATTCTATCAAAGCTACATCAAGCAGTTCAGTAATACATTCCTGGAATCAGACTCTCTTGACCTAAAGAGAAGTGGACCAAAATTCTTCCTGACATGTGCGCAAAACTCATCATCAACTACAAAAACATCTAGACTGCTGTGCTTGCCAACAAGGGTTTTGCCACAAAGTATTAAGTTTTGTTGCCAGAGGAATCAAATACTTATTTCTCTCTACAAAATGCAAATAATTTTATATAATTTATACAATCTGATTTTCTGGATTTTATTTTTTGATATTCTATCTCTCAATGTTAAAATTAACCTATCCTTATGTGGAGCCCAGCTGTGACTGGATCCATATCTTCCAGAAGGGTGCACTGAAAGAATATACCACTAGAGGTCATTATACACATTCACACACGTTCACCTATCCCAAAGACCACCAGAGGGAGCTGTTTAGACATATAAAAGCAGAGTGAACACAGAAACATCAAGGCATTCAGCCAGTGAAGCCATTCAAGGCAGTTACCTCAGAGAGCTCAGTTAGTCTGCAGTAAGGTGAAGTGCAGAGCTGAGATTAGAAAGACTGCATAGTAATTCAGTTCAAGAGAGAGTGGAGGCTAGTACAGGTGGGACAGAACCCACTCCAGCCTAGTCAGAGCTGAATCTAGTAAGTGCAGCTCAGTAAGAAAGCGTGCCGACGCTAGAAGAGCGGCGAAGAGGCAGCCAATCAACTGCCAGTGTGTGATCGTGTGAGGGCCCGGGTAGGCCGAAGGCGAGTGGAAAGCAAGTGAGGGACAGAGGAACTTAAATTGCTCATCCCAACTATACCCACCGGACACCGGGGTCCGAGCCTATAGGGATCTCCACGACCCATTAGGGGAACACCGGAGTTCCTGGAGGACTACAAGTCCCAGGAGTACCACAGAGCTGATACGTAACCGGACCAGGAGGACGGAGTCCAGCAGTGCACTGCAAATAGAGACTGTGTACTTCAAGAAAGGGTCCAACCACAAGGTCAGCCAGGTGCAAGACGGAGACCAAGTTAGGCCTAGCTACAAGCATGTCAGGACTTTATCACATAAAGGCAAGGAACAGGAGGCCACACACCTACTCAGTGGAGGAATCTGGATGTGCACCCTTCACACTACAGTGCTCCGGGGAGTGCCTGCAACATCTTCAGTAAAGGTACCAAAGTGACTTATGTGTATGTCTACCTTATTACCCCTAACTGCCGGGTCCCCGTCTGTCCTGCACCCCTGCACATCTATCTGCCCTGAAGGACTCAGCCTTACTTGTGGAAGGCTTAACATCTAGCTGCACAATATTAACCCTTCAGTGGATCTGCACAGCAGTGCTGGTCACCCTGACCAGGTACCACAAGTGGCGTCACGAATCCCCATACCAATATTCAAGTCACCTGTAAATATCCCACATTAAAGAATGAGCACCAGAGCCACGAACTGAGCTGTGTCGCCATGACATCCCCCATAGTAGTCTATAGGCTCAGATCCGAGTTCTCATTGCTCTGGAGGGCGACTCATCTCTTTCTTGGTGTCACGAACAGGATCTCGTGCCCTGCAGCAACGGAGTAACTTGTGCCCGTTGCCACTGGGTACTGTGTGCCTCACTAAAAGACTGTCGCATAAAGTGGTGAAGGTTTCCCGCCCTTGTCCGCCATTGCCCGCCAAATTGCAGCGTTTCGGCACGAAGAGAAGGAAGCGTACCTGTAAAAGCGCGCTGAGTCCCGGACACGCCCCCAACGCTGATGCAGCGCCAGGTCCTGTGGAGAACTTCAGTGAACACTCTGACGTCAGAGCGCCGGCGACGCAGGTCCTTCTCACTACTAGAACCGGAGGAAGCTGCAGCCTACAGGAGAAGGTAGGCCACGCTTAAATAGGGGGGCGCAGATATGTCGCAGCAGCAAGCTGACAGCGTGGTCCAGGCTGGCCGCCCCAATGATTTACCCCTCGGCGCGCCGTGCAGGATGGAAACGCTGGCCCCCATCAGGTCCTGTGGTTCCGATAGTACCGCTGACGCTGCCCTACATGCCTGGAGCAAAGTGGCTCCCTCAGTACAGCGGCAAGCCAGACACCCTGTCAGGGTTCAAACGCAAAATATGCAGTATCATGGACATGTACCCTATGACGGAAAAGCAGAGAGCTGCAGTGGTAGTGGGACAACTGACCGGTGCTGCAGAGAGGGAAGTAGAGACCTGGACCGCTGCAGACCAGGAATCAGTGCTTGCATTTTCTTAAAGCTACAGACCATCTTTGAGGACCGCACTGAAACAGATCTCCGGATGAGGTTTTACCAATGCTCCCAGAAACCAGATGATAGCATTAGGGACTACACCTGCCGACTACAGGGGGCCCTGCGAGCTCTCAGACAGGTTAACCCCATAAGTGTCACCAATGAAAATAAAATGTTAAAAGAACAATTTGTACGGGGACTGAGGTCCCAAGCTGAAAGCAGAACAGTGCATTGGTGGTCCTTGGACCATCCTGACGCTACCTTTGATGCCCTTAAGGATATGGCTATAAAAGGACTGTGACCTCTGGAAACGCCCGAGATGGCAACCCAGTGTCACCCGGGTGAAACCACTCTAAAACCAGCAGCATCCACCTTTTCTCCGCTGGTTGCGGAAGCCAAAACGCAGGTGGCACCCCCTACTGAGCTAGACTGTCTGCGCTCAGAAGTGCGCCAGTTGACCAAAAACCTGGCCACTGTAATGAGTGCCCTGCAACTGCGGACGGAACCTGAGACGGAAGGAAAGATCCTGCTAGCTGACTGCCCAGAGGATGTTCCTTGGATGAACCGGAGGAGAAGGAGGACGTTGCCCCACCAGAGGAGGACAACGTCACCCCCTGGAAGGACCCGCGACCAGAATCATCCTCGCCGAGAGATCGTCTGCTACCGCTGCCACAGAGAAGGTCACCCAGCACGTCGGTGTCCTTTAAACGAGCAAATCCTGGGTCCGAGGGCCAACACCCAGGAATAGACTCATCAGGCCCCTCAGACTGGAACCGCAGGTTTGTGGGAGGAATACCATACCTGTCCATCATACTGGACGGGATCGCAATCCCTGCCCTGCTGGACACTGGATCTCAGGTAACCATCATACCTGATGTTCTCTACAGTAGATACTGGTCCATGGACGGTCTCCAACCCCCAAACCCTGACTTTGCCTATACGCCTCTAATGGCCTCTCTCTTGACTTACTGGGGGCTAAAAATGTAGACGTAAAAGTGGGGAGAGTGGAGCTGAAGGATCAGGGACTTCTTGTTGTGAAGACTGTTAATGAGGAAAATGGGTTGAATGTGGTTTTGGGCACTAACATTATTAGTAACTGTTGTGTTTTTACTCCAACAGCTCGCCGATGTTGCCAGGCCAAAGCAAAAGGGAGTGATCCAGAAGGAGATCCGGGCCCTGATATGCCAGCAGCAAGTGAAACTGACCGGTGGTGAGATTGGTAATGTACAGGTAACAGACCCGAACCCCATTGTGATACCCCCAATGAGTGAAATGCTTATTTGGGGTAGAGTAGCAATAGGTCTGAGAGGACAGAACTACCAAGCAGTAGTAGAGCCCCATTGTTCGGAGCACAGACCTACACTCTTGACTGCCAGAGGGGTAGTAGAGGTACATAATGGGAGGGTGCCAGTGCGTCTTCTCAACTGGGGAGAGGATGAAGTCAAATTACCACGTTATGCCACTGTTGCTAAGTTACATGCTGTGGATAATAACTCCATTCACCCGATGGAGCCCTTAGCCTCCCCACAACCAGTGGAGGATAACGGCCCAGCAACCCAGGTGGAGGACTGGTGTCAACAGCTCCATGTCGGGACGGACACCACTCCAGCCCACCAGAAACAGGGAGTACTTCGAGTGGTACAGGAGTACACACAGGTATTCAGCAAACACCCACTTGACTTTGGGAAGATTAAGGGAGTGCAACACCATATCCCCACAGGCAGCCATCCTCCCATTAAGGAACGGTACAGGCCTATGCCTCCAGCACACTACCAGAAAGCCAAGGAGATGTTGCGTGATATGAAGGAAGCAGGGGTGATAAGCGATAGTTGTAGTCCCTGGGCAGCACCTTTAGTTCTACTCAGGAAAAAGGATGGAAGCATGAGAATGTGTGTAGATTACAGACAAGTAAATCGCATTACACATAAAAATGCATACCCTTTACCACGCATTGAGGAATCCTTAGCTGCATTAAAGACCGCTAATTACTTTTCCACCCTTGACCTCACTAGTGGGTACTGGCAAGTGGCTGTGGCTGAGGAGGAT
The DNA here is from genome assembly GCA_033576555.1 of Oophaga sylvatica. Classification (NCBI taxonomy): domain Eukaryota; kingdom Metazoa; phylum Chordata; class Amphibia; order Anura; family Dendrobatidae; genus Oophaga; species Oophaga sylvatica. The sequence continues at coordinate 809,590,606 of JARQOD010000001.1, forward strand.
CGGGAGAAGACGGCTTTCACCACCCCGATGGGACTCTGCGAGTTTGACAGAATGCCGTTTGGACTCATCAGTGCCCCTGGAACGTTTCAGAGAGTGATGGAGAGCTGCCTGGGACACCTCAACTTTGAAACTGTGTTGCTGTACCTGGACGACGTAATTGTGTACTCCAAGACGTATGAAGACCACCTGAAGCACCTGGCAGAGGTATTCGAATCACTGTCCAAGTATGGGATGAAACTGAAGCCTTCAAAGTGTCATCTGCTCAAACAAAAGGTACAGTATCTGGGACATATTGTCAGCTCAGAGGGAGTAGCGCCAGACCCTGAGAAGGTCACCGCCATCCAGAAATGGCCGGAGCCGAAGAATCTCAAGGAGGTACGTCAGTTCCTGGGACTGACAGGATACTACCGGAGGTTTGTGAAGGACTACACCAAAAAAGCAGCGCCTCTGCAAGACCTCCTGGTAGGACAATCCCTCAAGAGCAGAAATTCTCCATTCCCGTGGGGTAAAGAACAAGCTGAGGCCTTTAAGGAAATGAAGGAGATCCTGACAGGTGATGAGATCCTAGCTTACCCTGACTACAGCCAGCCGTTCCTGCTGTATACTGATGCCAGCAATGAAGGATTGGGAGCTGTCCTCAGTCAGAAGCAAAATGGCCTGGAGAAAGTCATCGCCTATGCAAGCAGGAAGCTCCGCCCGACTGAGAGGAACCCAGAGAACTACAGCAGCTTCAAGTTGGAGTTCCTGGCACTGGTCTGGGCCATTACAGAGAGGTTTAAGCATTACCTAGCCTCCAGCAAGTTCACTGCCTACACAGATAATAACCCCTTGACGCATCTTGAAACAGCTAAGCTGGGAGCCATGGAACAACGCTGGATGGCTCGGCTGTCAAACTACCAATTCACAATCAAGTACCAAGCTGTAACGGGTCTGGTGGGTGGAACTACTGACGAGACAGGTCAGGTTGGTGGAACCACAAAGCTTTATTATACAAGAGAGTTTACTTGTAAGAGAGCGGGTGGCACCTAGGAAAAGGGCAGGGATTCACGGTAGGAGATATAGGTAGTTTCTGGACAGGCAGGTTTGTCACAGCAAGTGACCAAGGAAGTCTCTGGGCAGGCAGGTTGTCACAGCAAGTGACCAAGGCAGTCTTTGGGACAGGCAGGTTGTCACGGCTAGTGACCAGGCAGTATCTGGACAGGCAGGTTGTCACAGCAAGTGACCAAGGCAGTCTCTGGGACAGGCAGGTTGTCACGGCAAGTGACCAGGCAGTCTCTGGGACAGGCAGGTTGTCACGGCAAGTGACCAGGCAGTCTCTGGACAGGCAGGTTGTCACGGCAAGTGACCAGGCAGTCTCTGGGACAGGCAGGTTGTCACGGCAAGTGACCAGGCAGTCTCTGGACAGGCAGGTTGTCACGGCAAGTGACCAGGCAGTCTCTGGACAGGCAGGTTGTCACGGCAAGTGACCAGGCAATCTCTGGACAGGCAGGTTGTCACGGCAAGTGACCAGGCAGTCTCTAGACAGGCAGGTTGTCACAGCAAGTGACCAGGCAGTCTCTAGACAGGCAGGTATATACGACCTGATATGGTGGAGCCTCCAGGTAGGCTGCAGTCGGATGGCAGATGATCGCTCCCAGGTGAGCAGGCAAGAGCCAGGGATCTCTGCAGATGATGTCCGAACTTCCGGATGGAGCTGCAGTCGGATGGCAGATGATCGCTCCCAGGTGAGCAGGCAAGAGCCGGGGATCTCTGCAGATGATGTCCGAACTTCCGGATGGAGCTGCAGTCGGATGGCAGATGATCGCTCCTAGGTGAGCAGGCAAGAGCCGGGGATCTCTGCAGATGACGTCCGAACCTCTGGATGGAACTGCAGACGGATGGCAGACAGGCAAGCCGACAGGTAACAGGCAGGTAACTGGAATCAGGAGCTGATGGCTAAACAGAGTTAGACTGCACAGGAACAACATTGCTCGGGCGCCTACATAAAGGAGAAAGCCCTTAATATAGGGTGGAGTCCTCCAGCATTGGCTGGAGACTGATTTGGAAAATGCGCGCGGCTCCTTTAAGAGCGGGGGAGGGTGCGGGCGCGCGCCCTAAGGCCAGTAGCAGGGAAGGAGCGCGCGGGACCAGCAGGGCGGAAGGAGGGCGCCGAGGATGCCAGAGGCGCAGAGGAGGCTGGGAGCACTGAGGACGCCGAGCGCAGGTGAGGAGAGCGACGTCCCTGTCTGGCAGCAGGCAGGGACGCGGGCGCTACAGTACCCCCCCCTCTAGGCCCCCCCTTCTTTAGGCCAGAAAGAAATTTAGCTAGGATAAGAGGGGCATGGATGTTCTCCCGAGGCTCCCAGGTTCTCTCCTCAGGACCAAACCCCTTCCAATCCACCAAAAAATAAGTCTTTCTTCCTACCCTTTTTGTGGCCAGAATGTTCTCTACCTCAAATTCATCATCAGCAGACACTGGAGCAGGAGGTGTACCTGTAGACTTAAAAAAAGAGTTAAGAACCACAGGTTTGAGGAGAGATACATGAAAAGAATTAGGAATTCTCAAATTGGCCGGGAGTTTCAATTTATAGGACACCGGATTGATCTGACTGATGATCTCAAAAGGACCGATGAACCGAGGACCTAACTTGTAGGACGGAATTTTGAGTCGAACATATTTGGACGAAAGCCAGACTTTGTCCCCAGGACAGAATTGAGGAGGATCCAGACGTTTTTTGTCAGCATGTCTTTTCATGCGCTCGGATGACTGAATGAGTGCGGACCGGGTACTCTCCCAGATGGAGGAGAATTCTCTAACCAGAGATTCCGCAGCTGGATTGTCCACAGAGATGGAAACAGGGACAGGGATCCGAGGGTGCTGACCGAAGACTACAAAAAACGGAGACTTGGTGGAAGATTCGCTCTCATGATTATTGTAGGAGAATTCGGCCCAAGGCAGGAGCTCCACCCAGTCAGAATGGTGGGCATTAACGAAGTGTCGAAGATAACTGGTCAAATTCTGATTTATTCGTTCAACTTGTCCATTGGACTGTGGGTGGTAAGCGGAGGAAAAATCCAGGGTGACGTCTAGCAACTTACAAGTGGCTCTCCAGAAACGTGAGGTGAACTGAACCCCACGATCCGACACAATGTGACGAGGCAGACCATGAAGACGGAAGATGTGGCGGATAAAGTCTTTAGCCAACTCGGGTGCAGACGGAAGACCTGGCAGAGGAATGAAGTAAACCATCTTGGAAAAGCGGTCAGCGACCACCCAAATGACCGTACAACCGGCAGAGACGGGCAGATCTGTTATGAAGTCCATGGCTATATGCTGCCAGAGGGCAGCGGGTACAGGAAGCGGAAGAAGACGGCCGGTAGGCAGGTGTCTCGGAACTTTGTTGCGGGCACAGGAAACACAGGCAGAAACAAAGTCTATTACGTCTTTGTGCAGGGTAAGCCACCAATAATGCCGGGTAATGAGTTGGAGGGTCTTTTTTTGACCAGCGTGGCCAGCGAGTTTAGACGAGTGACCCCAATGTAGGATTCTCTTCCGATCGGTTTCTGATACGAACGTCTTACCAGGAGGGAGACGATTTAGACTCACGGGAGCCACCTGCATCACTCTGGCGGGATCGATGATATGTTTAGGCTCATCTTCGAGATCCGACACCAGGAAAGACCGAGACAAGGCATCCGCCTTGACGTTTTTGTCAGCTGGGCGAAAATGCAAAAGAAAATCGAAGCGGGCAAAAAACAAGGACCACCGGGCTTGGCGAGGATTAAGTCTCTGTGCCTCCTGGAGGTATGCCAGATTTTTGTGGTCCGTGTAGATGATTACCGGATGAAGAGCCCCTTCGAGTAGGTAACGCCACTCCTCCAATGCCAACTTAATGGCCAATAACTCTCGATCTCCTATGGAGTAGTTGCGCTCGGAGGAGGAGAACAGTTTGGAGAAGAAACCGCAGGACACCATCCTCCCGGATGGCGATTTTTGAGTAAGAACCGCTCCGGCTCCAGCAGAGGAAGCGTCCACCTCCAGGAAGAACTGCTTGTTGCCATCCGGGCGATGCAGCACTGGAGCGGAAGAGAAGGCCTGTTTCAGAGAAAGGAAGGCCTCCTCTGCTTCGGTCGTCCACTGTTTGGGGTTAGCATCCTTGCGAGTGAGCGCTGAGATTGGAGCAGTCCTGGAAGAGAAGTGCGGTATGAAGAGACGGTAATAGTTGGCGAATCCCAGGAACCGCTGAATGGCCTTCAACCCCTCCGGTCGGGGCCACTTCTCGATGGCAGACAATTTCTCCGGATCCATTCGTAGGCCTGTCTGAGAAATGATGTAGCCCAGAAACGGAAGCGATGTCTGCTCAAAGAGGCACTTCTCATATTTGGCGAAGAGGTGATTCTGCCTGAGCCTGAGCAGAACCTGACGAACATCCCTCCGGTGAGACTGAAGATCCGGAGAGAAGACCAAGATGTCGTCAAGGTACACCACAACGCAGGAATAGAGGAGGTCCCGGAAGATGTCGTTGACCAACTCCTGAAAGACTGCTGGAGCATTACAGAGACCAAAGGGCATCACCAAGTACTCGTAGTGGCCGTCCCGGGTGTTGAATGCCGTCTTCCATTCATCTCCTCGACGGATACGAACCAGGTTGTATGCTCCACGAAGATCTAGTTTGGTGAAGACTCTAGCCCCTCTAAGACGATCAAACAGTTCTGGAATGAGCGGAAGAGGGTACTTATTCTTCACCGTGATCGAATTTAGGCCTCTGTAGTCAATACAGGGACGGAGAGATCCGTCTTTCTTTTTAACGAAGAAGAAACCTGCTCCCGCTGGGGAGGTAGATTTCCGGATAAATCCCTTTGCTAAGTTCTCCTCGATATATTCGGACATCGACCTGGTCTCAGCAGCAGACAACGGGTAAATACGCCCACGGGGAGGCGTAGTACCGGGCAACAGGTCAATCGGGCAATCATATGGTCTATGCGGGGGTAATGTCTCTGCTTCCTTTTTATTGAAGACATCAGCAAATGACCAATATGGAATCGGGAGTCCAGGTAGATTAGCAGGTGTAGGAGAAGAATAGACAGGGTGAACAGGCACCAGACACGTTTTATGACAGTCCTGTCCCCAGCGAAGAACCTCTCCATTCTGCCAGTCTAGCACAGGTGCATGTTTTTGGAGCCAAGGCAGACCTAGTAAGAAAGCATAAGAGAGTCCGGGTAAAACATTAAACGAGATGCTCTCAGAATGCAACATTCCCACCTGCAGGGTTATGACTTCGGTGATAAGTCGGATGGGACAAGGTAGGAGGCCCCCATCCACAGCAGCAACAGATACAGGTTCAACAAGAGGTTTGGTGGGAATGTGATACTTCTCTACTAGAGCCTGTGACACGAGATTCCCAGCTGCTCCAGAATCAAGTTGGGCCATTTCGAAGTGGCGGTTCTTTCCGATCAGAATTGAAACCGAGAGCAGCAGGGATGAAGAGGATTTATTTTTGTCTAGATTGACCTCTCCGAGCGAACCTAGACACAGGCGTTTCCCGACTTCTCCGGACAGGTTTGGATCCAGTGCTCCTTACTGCCGCAGTAGAAGCAACTTTTCTCGGCACGGCGTGAGTCCTGACGGGCTTTGACCATCTTGGTCTGGTCGACCTGCATAGGCTCAGCAGTGTGCACCTGAGGAGAAACGGAAGAGGTTATAGATCTCTGACACGAGGGTGCAAGATGGGAAAATTCTTTTTTACGGGTGATCTCTTTGGCTCGTTCCTGGAACCGTAGATCAATTCGATTGGCAAGATTTATTAAATCATCTAGAGAGGTTGGAACGTCCCGATCGGCAAGTTCGTCTTTAATACGGCCGGACAGACCCTCCCAGAAGACCGAAATTAAAGCTTCATTGTCCCAAGCTAGTTCTGAGGCTAAAGTCCGGAACCGTATGGCATATTGACCAACGGTGAGACTCTCCTGACGGAGACGCAGCAGAGATGATGCAGAGGAAGTCTTCCGTCCAGGTTCGTCGAATACCTTCCGGAAGGCCGAGAGAAACGCAGGCAGGTCAGACACCAGAGGATCCTCTCTCTCCCAGAGAGGGTTAAGCCAGGCCAGGGCCTCTCCGGTGAGATGGGACATGATGAAGGCAACTTTGGCCCGGTCAGAGTTAAACTGGTGTGCCAGGAGTTCAAAATGCAGGGTGCACAGATTAATGAAACCCCGAGCCAGAGCAGGATCGCCTCCAAACCTAGGAGGAGCTGACAGTCGGGGTCCGGGAATGGAAACCACGGAATTGGGAATCAGCGGGACTGACGGATTATGAGTCATGGCTCCAGCGATGGTTGCTGGTGATGAATTCAGAGTGTCCAGACGGGAATTGACGTTCTGCAGGTGACCCAGGATAGCCTCCTGTTGAGACCTCTGGCGAGACAGCTCATGACACAGTTCCGGGAGTGAAGGGGTTTTGGTGCCACCGGGTTCCATGGCCCGAGCAAACTGTAACGGGTCTGGTGGGTGGAACTACTGACGAGACAGGTCAGGTTGGTGGAACCACAAAGCTTTATTATACAAGAGAGTTACTTGTAAGAGAGCGGGTGGCACCTAGGAAAAGGGCAGGATTCACGGTAGGAGATATAGGTAGTTTCTGGACAGGCAGGTTTGTCACAGCAAGTGACCAAGGAAGTCTCTGGGCAGGCAGGTTGTCACAGCAAGTGACCAAGGCAGTCTTTGGGACAGGCAGGTTGTCACGGCTAGTGACCAGGCAGTATCTGGACAGGCAGGTTGTCACAGCAAGTGACCAAGGCAGTCTCTGGACAGGCAGGTTGTCACGGCAGTGACCAGGCAGTCTGGGACAGCGGCTATTACGGAAGTGACCAGGCAGTCCTGGACAGGCGAGTGTTCGGCAATGCCAGGCGGTCCTAAGGCGGTTGTCAGGAGTGGGACAGGCGCTCTAAGGCAGTATGCACGGCAAGGACCAGGCAGTCTCTGGACAGGCAGGTTGTCACGGCAAGTGACCAGGCAATCTCTGGACAGGCAGGTTGTCACGGCAAGTGACCAGGCAGTCTCTAGACAGGCAGGTTGTCACAGCAAGTGACCAGGCAGTCTCTAGACAGGCAGGTATATACGACCTGATATGGTGGAGCCTCCAGGTAGGCTGCAGTCGGATGGCAGATGATCGCTCCCAGGTGAGCAGGCAAGAGCCGGGGATCTCTGCAGATGAGTCCGAACTTCCGGATGGAGCTGCAGTCGGATGGCAGATGATCGCTCCCAGGTGAGCAGGCAAGAGCCGGGGATCTCTGCAGATGATGTCCGAACTTCCGGATGGAGCTGCAGTCGGATGGCAGATGATCGCTCCTAGGTGAGCAGGCAAGAGCCGGGGATCTCTGCAGATGACGTCCGAACCTCTGGATGGAACTGCAGACGGATGGCAGACAGGCAAGCCGACAGGTAACAGGCAGGTAACTGGAATCAGGAGCTGATGGCTGAAACAGAGTTAGACTGCACAGGAACAACATTGCTCGGGCGCCTACATAAAGGAGAAAGCCCTTAATATAGGGTGGAGTCCTCCAGCATTGGCTGGAGACTGATTTGGAAAATGCGCGCGGCTCCTTTAAGAGCGGGGAGGGTGCGGGCGCGCGCCCTAAGGCCAGTAGCAGGGAAGGAGCGCGCGGACCAGCAGGGCGGAAGGAGGGCCGAGGATGCCAGAGGCGCAGAGGAGGCTGGGAGCACTGAGGACGCCGAGCGCAGGTGAGGAGAGCGACGTCCCTGTCTGGCAGCAGGCAGGGACGCGGGCGCTACACAAGCGGGCCGCAAGAATGCCAATGCTGATGCCCTATCCAGGATGCCTCATGAATCGGACACAGAAGAAGAAGTGGATGATCTGGAAGAGATTGAACTACCTGCCTTTCACAGGAATGGGATGATCCACGAGCAACAAGCCTGCAGGAGGCAGCGTGGTAAGACATTAAATCCTTTACCTCACCACAGCTGGAAGGAGACTCAGGACAGTGACCCAGTTGTCAGCCGAATCAAGGAGCTGATAACTCAAGAAGGTTCCTCCTTGGAGAAGGATGCATCTCTACAAGCAAAGCAGCTGTGGAATGAGAGAAGCCGGCTGTTTATCTATCGTGAGAAGCTGTGCCGGAGGTACGTCAACCCAAGGACCCATGAGATGGTATGGCAGATAGTAGTCCCCAGAGCAGACATCCAGATGGTGTTGGAAGCCTACCACGATCAAGCGGGACACTTTGGCTGGAAGAAGCTGGAGACCCTGTTGAAGTGTCGTTTCTATTGGGTGGGAATGCGCAGCTCCATTAAGAGGTGGTGCCAGAACTGTGGACCCTGTGGCCTCAGAAGAAAAGACTACAGCAGTCAGAAGGCACCCCTGCAACCCATCAAGACGACTTGTCCCTTGGAGATCGTGGCCCTGGACCATGTCAAGTTGTCACCCAGCCGGTCAGGATACTCCTATGCCCTGACTATGGTGGATCACTACTCCAGGTTCCTGGTGGTCGCCCCTGTCAAAGATCTGACGGCAGAGACAGCAGCAAAGACGTTCCAAGCGTATTTCTGCAGACCACATGGATATCCTGAGCAGGTGTTAAATGATCAAGGCCCAGCCTTTGAGGCCGAATTGTTCAAAGAGTTCTGTCACTTGTACGGGTGTAAGAAGATAAGAACCACACCGTACCACCCCAAACCAATGGTCTCTGTGAGAAGATGAATCACATCGTCATTGACCTGCTGAAGACTGTACCACTCGAGGAGAGAAATCGGTGGCCAGACTTACTACCTGACCTGGTAGATCTGTACAATCACATACCTGTGAGTTCCACCAATTGCACCCCAGCTTACCTCATGTGGGCCAGACCAGGGAAGCTGCCCATGGATCTGGAGCTTGGTGTTGTAGAACCAGAAGCAGATGTGACTACTGAAGACTGGGACACGAACAGACAGGAACAGACAGGAAAGTACAGGCCTGCGTTGAAGATAGTCTCAATCGAGTAAGGAACAAACAAGAAGATCACTATAATAAAAGTGCGCCAGCCGAACCTTTCGCACCGGGTGAAGTCGTACTGAAAAGAAGGAGAAGGATACACAAACTCGATGATCAATGGGAAAGAGAGCCCTACGTTGTACAGAATTCAAGGTTTGACAACAAGAAAACGTGCATAATTAGCAAGGATGGAGGAAAAACAACTGCAACTGTATCCAGGGATCACCTAAAGTTGTGTCCGGATCTGTTAAAGCTTCAAGAGGAAGAACCTGTTGTCAATGAGGAAGAGCGTGATGAAGCAATTATACATACAGACATAGGAGACTTCCCCGCAGATTGGCCTTGCCTTGGAGAAGCTGTAATCATTCCCGTATTACAATTCTATCAGCAACAAGGAGAACTACTACACCCAGTTGAGTCGGTTGTTGCAGAAGAGTCAGTTCCAGAGGAACCCACTCCAGCAGAACCCCAGGAAGTGGCATCCCAAGAAGCAGATTCTCAAGAAGCTGAAGCTCAGGAAGAAGGATCCCCTGCAGACGTTGAGCCAGTCCACCCAGCTCACAGTATACTTGCCAGTCCTGTAGAGAGGTTAAGGCAATTTTATAATTCACTCTCACGCAGAACAAACAGGTTATCCGACACCCCACCTACCACTACACCACGTAGATCAGTGCGCATAACAAGGGGGCAATTACCTATTAGGTACAGAGAGTAGGACTTAACAAATGTAAATAATTGTCTAGAGTCATTGTACATAAATGTATATATAGTTGCTTATAATATGCCTTATAATATACTGTTAATTATTTACCTGTTTTTCCTCTTTAACCCCTTAATGTTCAATGACGTGCACAGTCCGTCATGGCAAGGTGTCAGTTCCGGCACCAGGACGGACTGTGCACGTCATCCCTTTGATCTACCACTGCGTGTAAACACGCAGTGGTAGATCAGTGCCGACAGCCGTCACAGACAGCTGACAGGCACGGCAAGCAGTGCGGGGACCTTTGCCGTCGGTCCCCGCTCCTACAGCGCTATGCTTGGTCAGTCAATCTGACTGACCAAACACAGCAGCGATCGCGCAGGAGAAGCTGAAATTTCAGCTTCTCCAGCGCGATCAGTGCAGGAGCCGCCGCTGCAGTGGCCGAGCTTCCTGCACTGACAGCCAGGAGCGGCGCCCCCGCCTCCTCTGGCTGTTAACCCCCTGACTGCTGCGATTGAGCGCGATCGCAGCGCTCAGGGGGGGAGGCAGAGGGTCGGAGCTCCCTCTGCCTCAGATCGGCGCCCTGCAATGTATTTGCGGGGCCCGATCTCTGCCTTGATGACCCGGGGTTGTCATGACAACCTCCGGGTCATCTAGCTACGGAAAGCTGCTGTGATCATGCTCACAGCAGCTTTCATCATAGGTACAATGCATTGCAATGCTGTAGCATTGCAATGCATTGTAACTGCAATAAAAAGTAAAAAAAGTGAAAGTCCCATAAAGGGACAAGTTAAAAAAAATAATTTTTTTTAAAAAACTGTAAAAAAATATTAAAAAATAATTTTAAAAAAATCCACTAAAAAATACACATTTTTATGTAATAAAAAAAATAAAAAACAAAAAAAATACACATGTTTGGTATCGCCACGTCCGTAAAAATCCCATCTATAAAAGAGTAACCCTAGTTAACCACTTCAGTGAAAGCCGTAAAAAAAAAACACAAAAAAGTAGTAAATTATACTTTTTCCAAGAGGTATCATCATACCGCTTGGAAAAAGTGCAATAACACGCAATCAAAAAGTCAGATATAAATAATAATGGTACCGCTGAAAACGTCATCTTGTCCCGCAAAAAACAAGCTGCTATACAGCATCATCAGCGAAAAAATAAAAAAGTTATAGCTCGCGGAATAAACTGATGCAAAAATAATTATTTATTCTATAAAATTTTTTATTGTGTAAAAAACGCCAAAACATAAAAAAATATATAAATGAGGTATCGCTGTAATCGTAGTGACCCAAAGAATAAAGCTGCTTTATCAGTTTTACCACACACGGAATGGAGGAAAAAAAAAACAAAAAAAAAACAATTCCTGAATTGCTGGTTTTTGTTCATTCTGCTTCCACAAAAATCGGAATAGGAAGTGATCAAAAAACGTTATGTGCCCGAATATGGTACCAATAAAAACGTCAGCTCGTCCCGCAAAAAATAAGCCCACAGATAACTCTGTCGGCCGAAATATGGAAAAATTATAGCTCTCAAAATACGGCGATGCAAAAATTTCTTACAAAAAATTATTAAAAAAAAAAGCATCTTTTAGTGTGTGACAGAAGCTAAACATGAAAAAAGGGTATAAATCTGGTATTGCTGTAATCGCACCGACCCGAGGAATAAAGTCGCTTAATCACTAATACCGCACGAGGAACAGCACAAAAAAGAAAACCAATTCTTCACCTTTTGTGGATTTGTTCATTGTGCCTCCCAAAGATCGCAGTAAGGCGATCACAGTGGTTCCCCTCCACATATGGGATATCAGCGTACTCAGGACAAAATGCACTTCAACTTTTGAGGTCCTATTTCTCCTGTTACCCTTATAAAAATAAAAATTTGGGGGCAAAAAGATCATTTTTGTGGAAAAAAATATGATTTTTTTATTTTCACGGCTCTACTTTATAAACTTCTGTGAAGCCCTTGGGGGTTCAAAGTGCTGACCACACATCTAGATAAGTTCCTTGGGGGTCTAGTTTGCAAAATGGGGTCATTTGTGGGGGGTTTCTACTGTTTAGGCACATTAGGGGTTCTCCAAGCGCGACATGACACCAGCAGACCATTCCATCAAAGTCTGCATTTAAAAACGGTGCTCCTTCCCTTCCGAGCTCTGCCATGCGTCAAAATAGTGGTTCCCCCCCACATATGGGATATCAGCGTACTCAGGACAAATTGCACAATAGCTTTTGGGGTCCTATTTCTCCTGTTACCCTTATAAAAATAAAAATTTGGGGCAAAAATATTATTTTTGTGGAAAAAAATATGATTTTTTTATTTTCACGGCTCTACGTTATAAACTTCTGTGAAGCACTTGGGGGTTCAAAGTGCTCACCACACATCTAGATAAGTTCCTTCGGGGGTCTAGTTTCCAAAATGGAGTCACTTGTGGGGGGTTTCTACTGTTTAGGCACATCAGGGGCTCTCCAAACGTGACATGACACCCGCAGACCATTCATCAAAGTCTGCATTTGAAAAAGGCGCTCCTTCCCTTTCGAGCTCTGCCATGCGTCAAAATAGTGGTTTACCCCCACATATGGGGTATCAGCGTACTCAGGACAAATTGCACAATAACTTTTGGGGTCCTGTTACCATTTGGAAAATAACAATTGGGGTGGAAAGATCATTTTTGTGGAAAAGATATGATTTTTTAATTTGACTGCTCTATGTTATAACCTTCTGTGAAGCCCTTGGGGTTCAAAGCTCTCACCACACATCTAGATAAGTTCCTTGGGGGGTCTAGTTTCCAAAATGGGGTCACTTGTGGGGGTTTCCACTGTTTAGGCACACAGAGACTCTCCAAATGCGACATGGCGTCCAATCTCAATTCCAGCCAAAAAAGTCAAATGGCGCTGCTTCCCTTCCAAGCTCTGCCATGCGCCCAAATAGTGGTTTACCCCCACATATGGGGTATCAGCGTACTCAGGACAAATTGTACAATAACTTTTGGGGTCCTGTTACCCTTTGGAAAATAAAAATTGGGGGTGGAAAGATCATTTTTGTGGAAAAGATATGATTTTTTAATTTTACGGCTCTACGTTATAACCTTCTGTGAAGCCCTTGGGGGTTAAAAGCTCTGACAACACATTTAGATAAGTTTCTTGGGGGTCTAGTTTCCAAAATGGGGTCACTTGTGGGGGGTTTCCACTTTTTAGGCACACAGGGACTCTCCAAATGCGACATGGCGTCCAATCTCAATTCCAGCCAAAAAAGTCAAATGCGCTGCTTCCCTTCCGAGCTCTGCCATGCGCCCAAATAGTGGTTTACCCCAACATATGGGGTATCAGCGTACTCAGGACTAATTGCACAATAACTTTTGGGGTCCTTTTATCCTTTGGAAAATAAAAATTGGCATGAAAAGATCATTTTTGTGAAAAAATATGATTTTTTAATTTTACGGCTCTACGTTATAACCTTCTGTGAAGCCCTTGGGGGTTCAAAGCTCTCACAACACATTTAGATAAGTTCCTTGGGGGGTCTAGTTTCCAAAATGGGGTCACTTGTGGGGGGTTTCCACTGTTTAGGCACACAGGGACTCTCCAAATGCGACATGGCGTCCAATCTCAATTCCAGCCAAAAAAGTCAAATGGCGCTGCTTCCCTTCCGAGCTCTGCCATGCGCCCAAATAGTGGTTTACCCCCACACATGGGGTATCGGTGTACTCAGAAGAAATTGTACAACAAATATTGTGGTTCATTTTCTACTGATACCCTTGACAAAATTTAAAAAAATTGTGTCGAAAGAAAAATTTTGGGAAAAAAAGTTAAATGTTCATTTTTTCCTTCCACATTGCTTCAATTCTTGTGAAGTACCTAAACTGTTAATAAACTTCTTGAATGTGGCTTTGAACACGTTGAGGGGTGCAGTTTTTAGAATGGTGTCACTTTTGGGTATTTTCTGTCATATTGACCCCTCAAATTCACTTCAAATGTGAGGTGGCCCTAAAAAAAATGGTTTTGTAAATTTTGTTGGAAAAATGAGAAATTGCTGGTCAACTTTTAACACTTATAACTTCCTAACAAAAAAAAATTTTGGTTCCAAAAATGTGCTGATGTAAAGTAGACATGTGGGAAATGTTATTTATTAACTAATTTTTGTGAGATAATCTCTCTGATTTAATGGCATAAAAATTAAAAGTTTGAAAATTGCAAATTTCAAAATTTTTTCCATATTTCCGTTTTTTTCATAAATAAACGCAAGTTATATTGAAGAAATTTTACCACTATCATGAAGTACAATATGTCACGAGAAAACAATCTCAGAATCGCCAAGATCTGTTGAAGCGTTCCAGAGTTATAACCTCATAAAGAGACAGTGGTCAGAATTGTAAAAATTGGCCTGGTCTTTAACCTACAAAATGGCTTGGTCGTTAAGAGGTTAATATGGAAACAAGTGGAATGGACATTATTTTTGCTTGTTCTCCCTACCCTTGAGCATCCTTTTTTCCAAAAGAGACTGGGACTTTTAATGGTTGCTCATTTCCTCATTGTGCTAATGTATATAGTTATTCATTCATCTAATAATAATAATAATAATCTTTATTTATATAGCGCCATCATATTCCGCAGCGCTTTACAGTTTAACAGTTTCAAAACACAAGTCATAAGTAACAACGTTAACAGTACAGTAATTAAAGCAAAATAAGACGGCCCTGCTCGTGAGAGCTTACAATCTACAATGAGGTGGGGGAGATACAAAGTACAGGTGTGTGTATACAATGGTGCATTTACAATGATGGTCCAGAGATCTTAAGAGAGTGAGGGATGGATGGGATAGTGAATGGGCTACACACACACACTTACACAGAGAATGACTTTGATTAGTGAATGTGATAGGCCGCTCTGAACAGATGTGTTTTGAGGGAGCGCCTGAAACCATACAAATTGTGGATAGTCCTAATTTCTTGGGGTAGAGCATTCCAGAGGATTGGCGCAGCGTGGGAGAAGTCTTGGAGTCGGGAGTGGGAGGTACGGATTAGTGCAGAGGTTAGTCGAAAGTCGTTTGCAGAGCGCAGCAGTCGGTTAGGCCGATAGATAGAAATGAGGGAGGAGATGTAGGGGGGTGCTGCAGTGTGGAGAGCTTTGTGGGTGAGAACAAGTACTTTGAATTGGATCCTATAATGAATGGGCAGCCAGTGTAAGGACTGGCGAAGAGCGTACGCATCCCAGTACCGATTAGCCAGATGGATGACCCTGGCTGCTGCATTAAGGATGGACTGGAGAGGGGATAGTCGAGTAATGGGGAGGCCAAGTAATAGAGCGTTGCAGTAGTCCAGGCGGGAGTGGATCAATGCTACAGTGAGGGTTTTTGTTGTTTCCATGGTGAGAAAAGGGCGGATTCTAGAGATGTTCTTTAGGTGTAGGCGGCAAGAGCGGGCAAGAGATTGTATATGGGAGGTGAAGGAGAGATTGGTGTCAAACATAACACCCAGACAGCGAGCCTGCTGCCGGGGTGTTATTATGGTGCTGCCCACTGAGAGGGAAATGTCAGATTTAGGGAGGTTAGTAGACGGCGGGAGCAGAAGAAGTTCAGTTTTGGAGAGGTTAAGTTTCAGATAGAGAGCAGACATGATGTTGGAGACTGCGGACAGACAGTCGGTGGCGTTCTGTAGTACAGCGGGGGTAAGGTCGGGGGATGACGTGTATAATTGTGTGTCATCAGCATAAAGATGGTACTGAAAGCCAAATCTGCTGATGGTCTGTCCAATTGGGGCGGTGTAGAGAGAGAAGAGAAGGGGGCCAAGGACTGAGCCCTGGGGTACACCGACGCGAGAGGAAGAGGAGATGAAGTGGAGCCAGAGAACGAAACACTGAAGGAGCGGTCAGAAAGATAGGAGGAGAACCAGGAGAGAACAGTGTCCTTAATACCTAGTGACTGGAGCCTAGACAGTAGGAGACGGTGGTCAACCGTGTCAAAAGCTGCAGAAAGGTCGAGTAGAATGAGCAGAGAGTGGTCGCCGTTACGTTTTGCTGTCAGAAGGTCATTGGTCACTTTGATGAGTGCAGTTTCAGTTGAATGTAGGGGTCGGAAGCCGGACTGTGAAGGGTCTAGGAGGGAGTGAGTGGAGAGGTAACGGGTGAGGCGGGAGTAGACTAGGCGCTCCAAAAGTTTAGAGATGAAGGGGAGATTGGAGACCGGTCTGTAGTTGTTTGTGCAGGAAGGGTCAAGAGTGGGTTTCTTTAGTAGTGGAGTAATGATGGAGTGTTTGAAGGAGGATGGGAAAATGCCAGAGGAGAGTGAGAGATTGAAGATTGTAGTTAGGTGAGTTGTGACAACAGGAGAGAGAGACTGGAGGAGATGTGAGGGGATGGGGTCGGTAGTGCATGTAGTCGGACGAGAGGAAGAGAGGAGTCTGGAGACTTCTTCTTCTGTGATGGGATCAAATGTGGAAATTGAGCCAGGGGAAATGCAGGGAGGGATGGAGTCACAGCACTTGGTGGTTGAGAGCAGATTTCCTGACGGATAGTATCTATTTTTTCTATAAAGTGGGAGGCCAGGTCGTTAGCACAAATGTCAGTGATAGGGGCTTGTGCTTTTGGCCTGAGGAGGGAGTGAAAAGTGTCAAAAAGTTTCTTGGGGTTGTTGGCTAGTGAGGAGATCAGGGTGGTGAAGTAGGTCTGTTTAGCGAGGTGAAGGGCTGCATTATAAGTTCTTAACATGAATTTAAAGTGGATGAAGTCTTCTGGTGTGCGGGTTTTTCTCCATAGGCGTTCAGCACTCCTAGAGCATCGCTGGAGAAGGTGAGTTTGCGATGTGAGCCAGGGCTGTTTTACTGTGTGTTTGGAAGTTCTGAGGGTGAGCGGTGCTACTTGGTCAAGGGTGCTTCTAAGAGTGTCATTGTAGTGATGAACAGCCAGATCAGGACAAGAAAAAGAGGAGATTGGGGACAGCGAAGAGTGTAGGGAGTCTGAAAGTGTCTGAGGGTTAATGGCTTGTAGATTTCTGAATGTGTGGTAGGTAGGAGTTCGCTGGGGTGGTGGAGGATTTGTGAGCGTGAAGGAGAGAATGTTGTGGTCAGAGAGTGGAAGCGGTGAGTTATTTAGGTGGGAGATTGAACAGAGGCAGACAAAGACCAGGTCAAGGGTGTTGCCATCCTTGTGTGTCTCAGAGGTTGAAAGCTGTGAGAGGCCTAGAGAAGTGGTTAGTGATAGAAGCTGAGATGCAGATGTGGAAGTAGGACTGTTAATGGGGATGTTGAAGTCTCCAAGGATAGGGGTTGGTAGTTCTGAGGACATGAAGTGCGGCAGCCAGGCTGAGAAGTGGTCAAGGAACTGGGTGGATGAGCCTGGGGGCCGATATATGACCGCTACTCTGAGGGAGAGGGGATGGAAGAGCCTGATGGTGTGGACCTCAAAAGAAGGGAATGAGAGTGATGGAATTGGGGGGATGACCTGGAAAGTGCATTGTGGGGACAGGAGTATGCCAACTCCACCACCATGTCTGTTTGTGGGTCTCGGGGAATGGGAGAACTGTAAGCCACCATAGGAAATGGCAGCAGGGGAGACCGTGTCAGAATCCTGAATCCAGGTTTCAGTGAGGGCCAACAGATGAAGAGAGTTGTTCAGAAAGTAGTTGTGCAGGAAAGATAGTTTGTTGCATGCAGACCGTGGATTCCAGAGGGCACAATTGAAAGAAGGAGATGAGGAAGTGCAAGTAATATTAACAAGATTATTATGGTTTCGACATGAGGTAGGGTAGGGATTGAGGTTGGGGGATGGACCAGGGTTGGGGGAGATGTCCCCTGAAATCAGTAGGAGTAGGAAGATAAAGAGCAGGTAGTTGTTGGAGTTGTAAGTAGGTTTTTTCTGTGATATATTTGGGCAAGATGGGCTGAGGTTTCTTAGGAAGGTGAGGAGTGCATGGGAGCTGTACATGGAAGAGGGAAGTATGGAGGGGCTGATGTATATGAGTCGTGATGGAGGGGGGATGGGGCAGTGAATGTGGATGGCAAGGGAACACAGGAGGATAGAGATAAAGAACATAATTAAAAAGAAAGCAAAGTGTGGGCTACCTGATTCCTGCCCTGATTAACTGCCATGGATAACTGCCGTTTACTCGATGCTTGTCTTTCGTGATGCTTTGCTTTCTGTGATGCGTGCGCCCCCTTACTGCGTGCGCCCCTTAGACTACTCCTAAATATATAGCCCACACTACAGGGTCAGGAAAGTGGGATTGTGGGAGCTGTTTTGGGATAATTTGCCAGCTGGGGCCAGCACACCAGGGGGTGGTTAGATCATCAAAGGCAACCTGGCAACATCTATATGCTTTACCACCTTCCACCTGATAGGATCTAGAGAGGCCCCAGTCACCGGGATATAAAGCAGTAAGTATTTTAAACACAGTGCAAAAATAAATTATTCCAAAGCATTATTACCAGGCACAATAAACTATGTTGCAAGATGGTAAAGCAGTGCTTGGCAGCAAGCAGAAGTATGGAGTGCACACCATTAATATATAGTGCAGCATACAACACAGATAGCAGAGGTGGGGATTCTATCATTCAGCTGTTTGCTTCCACTGAATGCAGTTCATACCATTAATATATAGTGCAGCATACAACACAGATAGCAGAGGTGGGGATTCTATCATTCAGCTGTTTGCTTCCACTGAATGCAGTTCATACCATTAATATATAGTGCAGCATACAACACAGATAGCAGAGGTGGGGTGTTATGTTACGGTAGCTGAGGAGTGCAGGCAAAAAAGGAAATACACCAGAGCAGTTGGAATCTATGAGATTGCAGTACCCTGACTAACCACCGCAACTAGAGGCAGCCGTGGAGCGTTCCTACGTTGGTTCTAGACGCCTCGTCACAGCCTGAGAAACTAACTACACCTAAAGACAGAAACAGGAAAGCTATCTGCCCCGGAGCAGAACCCCAAAGATAATAGAAAGCCCCCAAACATGTAATGGCGGTTAGACAAGAGGAAATACTGACACAGAAAGAAAATAGTATGAGCAAACGCTGGGGCCCAAACTATCTAAATAGAAAAGGACAGGAAGGGCACTTACTGCAATCCCAGAAAACCCTGAAAAGCACCAACTCTACTAATTTCAAAATCACCTGAGATCACACGACCTCTACCACCTAAATTAGTTCTCTGGTGTAACAAAAACAGCAGCCACTGAAAAAACTGGAAAAAGCAAAAGCACAAAACACAGTGGCTGAACAAAACTGAGAGGGAAGAAGCCCCCGGAGGGGACCCTGAAGGCCCCCACAGAAGTGCAGGACCAAATGCAAAAATATAGCAAAAACACAAAATAAGAAATTGTCTTATCTGATAGCAGGAGATGCAGACACGACACAGCAGGCTACAAGGGAAACTGGAAAGAAGGATTCAGACCAGAACAATTGATCACCGGCAACCCTGATGGGAAAATGATTCCCTTAAATAAGACCAATCAGTAACACCTGATTCCCAGTCTTCACAATCCTCACTAGTACCGCTTGTAACCACCAGAGGGAGGCTCTGCTCAGAACTCATCTCAAACCCATTCACAACAGTACCCCCCCCTTGAGGAGGGGTCACCGAACCCTCATTTGAGCAACCAGGTCGGTCAGGATGAGTTCTATGATACGCACGGATAAGTCTCCTAGCATGGATGTCCGAAGCAAACACCCAAGAATTATCTTCCTGACCATAACCTCTCCATTTAACCAAATACTGGAGTCTTCGTCTAGAAAAACGAGAATCCAATATTTTCTCAACCACATACTCCAGATTGCCCTCAACCAAAACAGGGTCAGGAGGCACAGCAGCAGGAACCACTGGCTCAACAAACCTCTTCAACAAGGACTTGTGGAACACGTTATGGATCTTAAATGTCCCTGGAAGAAGCAAACGAAAAGAAACAGGATTAATAATCTCCATGATCTTATAAGGTCCAATGAACCTAGGCTTAAATTTAGGAGATGCTACTCTCATAGGAATATTCTTTGAGGACAACCAGACCAAGTCCCCCACTTTAAACCGAGGACCATCAGTCCTATGCCGGTTAGCAAACCGCTGGGCCTTCTCCTGAGAGAAGGACAACCTCTCCACTACCTGGTCCCAAATCTGCTGCATACGCTCAACAACAGAGTCAACACCTGGACAGACAGAAGCCTCCGTCTGTCCTGAAGAAAATCGAGGGTGAAACCCAGAATTACAGAAAAACGGAGACATCAAAGTGGCAGAGCTAGCCCTATTATTAAGAGCAAACTCAGCCAAAGGCAAAAAAGAGACCCAGTCATCCTGATCAGCAGACACAAAGCATCTTAGATAAGTCTCCAATGTCTGGTTTGTTCTCTCAGTTTGACCATTGGTCTGAGGATGAAATGCCGAGGAGAAAGACAATTGAACACCCAGTTTAGAACAAAAAGTCCTCCAAAATCTGGAAACAAACTGGACTCCTCTGTCAGACACAATGTTCTCAGGAATGCCGTGTAAACGAACCACGTGCTGAAGGAACAACGGCACCAATTCAGAGGAGGAAGGCAACTTAGGTAATGGCACAAAATGTATCATTTTGGAAAACCTATCACAAATTACCCAGATGGTGGTCATTCTCTGAGAAACAGGAAGATCGGAAATGAAATCCATAGAGATATGGGTCCATGGTCTCTTGGGCACAGGCAATGGCATCAACAAACCACTAGAGCGAGAGCAAGGCTTGGAGCGAGAGCAAGTCCCGCAGGACTGCACAAATTCCCTGACATCGCGAGACAAGGTAGGCCACCAAAAGGACCGACTAACCAAGTCTCTGGTACCAAAAATTCCGGGATGCCCAGCCAATGCGGAACAATGAATCTCAGACATCACACTCTTTTTCCATTGGTCCGGGACAAACAATTTTCCAACAGGGCAGCGCTCGGGCCTATCCTCCTGACACCCCTCCAGAGCAAGTCTCAAATTGGGCGAGATGGCGGAAAGAACTACACCCTCCTTCAAAATAACAGAGGGATCAGATAGCTCAGGAGAGTCCGCAAGGAAACTCCTCGAGAGGGCATCCGCCTTAACATTCTTAGTGCCAGGAAGAAAGGAAACCACAAAATTAAAACGTGTGAAAAACAAGGCCCACCTGGCCTGTCTAGGATTGAGTCGCTTGGCAGATTCCAGATAGACCAGATTCTTATGGTCCGTAAGGACCACCACCTGATGTTTGGCTCCCTCCAGCCAATGTCTCCACTCTTCAAAAGCCCACTTCATGCCAATAACTCCCGATTACCCACGTCATAATTACGTTCAGTAGGAGAAAATTTTCGAGAGAAAAAGGCACAAGGGTTACTTTTAGAGGTCTCTGGATCTTTTTGGGACAAAACGGCACCTGCCCCAATTTCAGAGGCATCAACCTCCACCTGAAATGGCAGAGAAACATCAGGCTGCCGTAGAACAGGAGCAGAAGTGAATCTTTGCTTAAGTTCCTGAAACGCAGAGACTGCCTCAGGAGGCCAATTCACCACATCAGAACCCTTTCTGGTCAAATCAGTTAATGGTTTAACAATAACAGAGAAATTACCAATAAATTTACGATAAAAATTGGCAAAACCCAAAAATCTCTGAAGAGCCTTTAATGAAGTAGGTTGGACCCAATCACAGATGGCCTGAACCTTGACCGGGTCCATTTCAATAACAGATGGGACAAAATGAATCCCAGAAATGAGATCTTCTGTACGCCAAAAAGACACTTTGATCCCTTCACATACAGAGCATTCTCTCTCAAAATCTGGAATACAGTTCGAACATGTTTCACATGAAGTCCCAGTCATTAGAAAAAATCAAGATATCATCCAAATAAACAATCAGAAACTTGTCCACAAAATCCCTGAAAATGTCATTCATGAAGGACTGGAAGACGGAAGGAGCATTAGTGAGCCCAAAGGGCATCACAAGGTACTCAAAATGCCCTTCAGGGGTGTTAAATGCCGTCTTCCATTCATCCCCGTGCTTAATGCGAATAAGGTTATACGCCCCCCTGAGGTCAAGCTTAGTAAACCAAGTAGCGTTTTTCACCCTGGAAAACAGGTCAGAAATCAAGGGTAACGGGTATTGATATTTCACAGTAATATTGTTCAAGAGACGATAATCAATACACGGCCTTAATGAACCATCTTTTTTGGCCACAAAGAAAAAACCGGCACCTAAGGGTGAAGAGGATGGTCTGATATGACCCTTCTCCAATGATTCCTTGATATAAGACCGCATAGCGTCATGTTCAGGTACAGACAAGTTAAAAAGGCGACCCTTAGGGAATTTACTACCCGGCACTAATTCAATAGCGCAGTCATAGCTCCTATGGGGAGGTAAGGATGCAGATTTACTTTCGCTAAACACATCAGAAAAATCAAACAAAAAGTCAGGAACATCCTCAGCCTGGGGGAGGCAGAAAAAACAGGAGTGTTGGCACTAACACATTGGCAGCCCCAACTGGTTACAGACACAGATTTCCAATCCAAAACAGGATTATGAGACTGTAACCAAGGGAAACCCAGCACTATAATGTCATGCAGATTATATAGAACCAAAAATTTGCAGCACTCCTGGTGATCAGGTTCAACCCTCATTATCACCTGAGTAGAAAACTGGGGTTTATTCTCAGCCAAAGGGGTAGAATCGATCCCCAGTAAAGGAATAGACTTCTGTAGGGGTATCAAGGAAACCCACAACGCTTAGCAAAATCATAATCCATCAGGTTAATAGCTGCTCCAGAATCAACGAAAGCCTGAGCAGAAAATGAGGACAGAGAGCATATCAGAGTGACAGTTAATAAAAACTTAGTCTGAACACTACCCAAGACAACTGAGCGTGCAAAATGTCTTCCCCGCTTAGGGCAGACTGAAATAGCATGAGAGGCATCACCACAGTAGAAACATAACCCATTGCGCTTTCGAAACTCATGACGCTGTGCCCCAGACACCACTCCATCACACTGCATGGGCTCAGCAGCTGGCTCACAAGGCAACACCACTCCACGCATACTTCTCCGCTCACGCAAACGTCTGTCAATTTGAATCGCCAATGACATAGAATCATTGAGACCAGAGGGGACAGGGAATCCCACCATAACATCCTTTACATTATCCGACAGACCCTTCCGGAAAAGGGCCGCCAAAGCGTCATCATTCCATTTGGTCAGGACTGCCCACCTACGGAATCTCTGACAGTATAACTCAGCGTCATCAAGCCCCTGATTTAATGCCAACAAGGCTTTTTCAGCTTGATCAGTGACATTAGGCTCATCGTACAATAACCCCAAAGCCTGAAAAAATGCATCAACATCACTCAAAACAGGATCCCCAGGTATCAGGGAAAAAGCCCAATCCTGAGGATCGCCGCGCAGGAGAGAGATGATAATTTGAACCTGCTGCGCTGCGTTTCCTGAGGACTTAGATTTTAAGGCAAAAAACAATTTACAATTATTTTTGAAATTCTGAAACTTAGCTCGATCCCCTAAAAACAAATCTGGCATGGGGATCCTAGGTTCCACAACAGGCAACCCAGCAAGATAGATAGCAATACTCCGAACCTCAGCGGCAAGCTGATCCACACGGCCAGACAACTGTGCAAACTCCATTGGGAGAAAAGATCCTCCCCAGCACCCAGAGATACAGAGGGAAAAAAAAAAAAAAAAATACAACAAACAGAAAAATATCTCTGACAACTTTTCTTCCTTCAAAATATTTTTTCCCTTCTGTGAGTACCATACAATTTTTATGGCCGGTGATACTGTTATGTTACGGTAGCTGAGGAGTGCAGGCAAAAAAGGAAATACACCAGAGCAGTTGGAATCTATGAGATTGCAGTACCCTGACTAACCACCGCAACTAGAGGCAGCCGTGGAGCGTTCCTACGTTGGTCCTAGACGCCTCGTCACAGCCTGAGAAACTAACTACACCTAAAGACAGAAACAGGAAAGCTATCTGCCCCGGAGCAGAACCCCAAAGATAATAGAAAGCCCCCAAACATGTAATGGCAGTTAGACAAGAGGAAATACTGACACAGAAAGAAAATAGTATGAGCAAACGCTGGGGCCCAAACTATCTAAATAGAAAAGGACAGGAAGGGCACTTACTGCAATCCCAGAAAACCCTGAAAAGCACCAACTCTACTAATTTCAAAATCACCTGAGATCACACGACCTCTACCACCTAAATTAGTTCTCTGGTGTAACAAAAACAGCAGCCACTGAAAAAACTGGAAAAAGCAAAAGCACAAAACACAGTGGCTGAACAAAACTGAGAGGGAAGAAGCCCCGGAGGGGACCCTGAAGGCCCCCACAGAAGTGCAGGACCAAATGCAAAAATATAGCAAAAACACAAAATAAGAAATTGTCTTATCTGATAGCAGGAGATGCAGACACGACACAGCAGGCTACAAGGGAAACTGGAAAGAAGGATTCAGACCAGAACAATTGATCACCGGCAACCCTGATGGGAAAATGATTCCCTTAAATAAGACCAATCAGTAACACCTGATTCCCAGTCTTCACAATCCTCACTAGTACCGCTTGTAACCACCAGAGGGAGGCTCTGCTCAGAACTCATCTCAAACCCATTCACAACAGTGGGGATTCTATCATTCAGCTGTTTGCTTCCACTGAATGCAGTTCATACCATTAATATATAGTGCAGCATACAACACAGATAGCAGAGGTGGGGATTCTGTCATTCAGCTGTTTGCTTCCACTGAATGCAGTTCATACCATTAATATATAGTGCAGCATACAACACAGATAGCAGAGGTGGGGATTCTATCATTCAGCTGTTTGCTTCCACTGAATGCAGTTCATACCATTAATATATAGTGCAGCATACAACACAGATAGCAGAGGTGGGGATTCTATCATTCAGCTGTTTGCTTCCACTGAATGCAGTTCATACCATTAATATATAGTGCAGCATACAACACAGATAGCAGAGGTGGGGATTATATTCATCTGTTATGCAACGTTTAAGATCCTCACCTCCTGTAAGGGAAGAGTTAATTTATACAATGTTTATTGTTCTCTGTTTTTGTATTTCAGCCCCGGAGTGCTGAGTTTTACTAGGGGGGAATGTGGAGCCCAGCTGCGACTGGATCCATATCTTCCAGAAGGGTGCATTGAAAGAATATACCACTAGAGGTCATTATACACATTCACACACGTTCAAATATCCCAAAGACCACCAGAGGGAGCTGTTTAGACATATAAAAGCAGAGTGAATACAGAAACATCAAGGCATTCAGCCAGTGAAGCCATTCAAGGCAGTTACCTCAGAGAGCTCAGTTAGTCTGCAGTAAGGTGAAGTGCAGAGCTGAGATTAGAAAGACTGCAGAGTAATTCAGTTCAAGAGAGAGTGGAGGCTAGTACAGGTGGGACAGAACCCACTCCAGCCTAGTCAGAGCTGAATCTAGTAAGTGCAGCTCAGTAAGAAAGCGTGCCAACGCTAGAAGAGCGGCGAAGAGGCAGCCAACCAACTGCCAGTGTGTGATCGTGTGAGGGCCCGGGTAGGCCGAAGGTGAGTGGAAAGCAAGTGAGGGACAGAGGAGCTTAAATTGCTCATCCCAACTATACCCACCGGACACCGGGATCCGAGCCTATAGGGATCTCCACGACCCATTAGGAGAACACCGGAGTTCCTGGAGGACTACAAGTCCCAGGAGTACCACAGAGCTGATACGTAACCGGACCAGGAGGACGGAGTCCAGCAGTGCACTGCAAATAGAGACTGTGTACTTCAAGAAAGGGTCCAACCACAAGGTCAGCCAGGTGCAAGACGGAGACCAAGTTAGACCTAGCTACAAGCAGGTCAGGACTTTATCACATAAAGGAAAGGAACAGGAGGCCACACACCTACTCAGTGGAGGAATTTGGATGTGCACCCTTCACCCTATAGTGCTCCGGGGAGTGCCTGCAACATCTTCAGTAAAAGTACCAAAGTGACTTATGTGTGTGTCTACCTTATTACCCCTAACTGCCGGGTCCCCGTCTGTCCTGCACCCCTGCACATCTATCTGCCCTGAATGACTCAGCCTTACTTGTGGAAGGCTTAACATCTAGCTGCACAATATTAACCCTTCAGTGGATCTGCACAGCAGCGCTGGTCACCCTGACCAGGTACCACAAGTGGCGTCACGAATCCCCATACCAATATTCAAGTCACCTGTAAATATCCCACATTAAAGAATGAGCACCAGAGCCACGGACTGAGCTGTGTCGCCATGACATCCCCCATAGTAGTCTACAGGCTCAGATCCGAGTTCCCATTGCTCTAGAGGGCGACTCACTTAAAATTATAGACTGTTCATGTCTTTGTCAGTGGGCAAACTTACAAAATCAGCAAGGGATCAAATACTTATTTCCCCCACTGTATAGTGGCCACGTCTGGGTACTGCACATCTGCCTCCTATTCAAATCAATAGGCGGCGGATGTGTAGTACCTTTAGGATAGGTCATCAATGTAAAAGTAGTGGACAACCTCTTTAATCATGGCAACATAGTGATGTTATTCTGTGTAGCTGGTTCCAGCCTTCTTTTCTTCTCATGTATCTCCCATCTCAGGCAGTGGCGTTGATCCATGCTCCAGAGGATTGCAGAAATTCTGCAAATTCTCATTCACATAGCCACATCTGTATACTCCATGCCTGGATTTAGGGGGGCCCAAGGGGCCCGGGCCCTGGGCCACCCACCAAGCGGGGGCCTCCCACCAATATGGGGATAAATATTTCAAAACATGCAAAATACACGTCTCTTTGCTGTGAACCGTTTCTAATGATAAGGAGCATTTAACAAAAGAGAAACTATTGAAAGTGTAGGTACCTGGCTACGATCCTACATCTCAGTGGCTGGCGCAGAGCGGCAGAGTCATGGCACCTGACCTGCGTCAGCATCCACTGACCTGTCTAGCTAGACTTCCTTAGTACCCTGTACCTAATGCTTAGCTTATGGCATGCGGCAGCCTTCTCCGTTCTGTCTTCAGACGAGCTTAAGGCCACAGCAGAGCAACTCGTCAGGTCTTATTCAGATGACTTGGACATTACATTTATCGATGAACTGTGTCAGTTTGTAACATTTGCCAGTTTATTCACAGACGAGGAGCCAAAAGATATCAGCACTGAACTTTTCATGTACAAGCTTATCATGGAAAAGGGTGTGCAGGACGCTTTCCCAAATATTGAGATAGCTCTAAGGATATATCTAATTTTGATGGTAAACTGCAGTGGTGAGTGTTCCTTCTCAAAACTCAAATTAGTTGAAAACCGATTAAGGACACCCACGAAGGAGGAAAGACTTGTAAATTTGGCTATTATGAGCATCGAGTCAGATATACTGCGTGAATTGGACTTTAGTGACATCATTAGTGATTTTGCAGCACGAAAATCAAGGAAAGTGCCTGGATTGTAAAAAATGAATGATTTTACCTGAATTACTCTGCGTAAATGATTTTTGTAAATAAACTTGCGTTCGTTTTATTTTGTGTTTTTGCATTACATATTGCAACACCTTGAAAAATGGGCCTCCCTCTAAAATGGGCCTTGGGCCACCCACCTCTTAAATCCGGCCCTGGTGCACTCCATAGAGCTGGTGCAGCATTAAAGAGTGTTGATTATGGTAGCGGAAGGTCTTTTTCTTTAGTTATTATGCTTTGCTTATATAGCACTATCTTACTCTACTGTGCTTTACAGATATTACCTTTACTTTCCCCCATGAGACTCACAATCTAGATTCCCTATCAATATGTCTTTGAAGTGTGGGAGGAAACCCACGTAAGCTCCTTGTAGATGTTGTCATTGGTGGGATTTGAACCCAGGACCACCACTAAAAGGCTGCAGTGCTAACATCTAAGGGGGCAGTGATCATATTGACACCATGGGTGTGTCACAGAATTTCATACCATATGAAGGTAGGGACCGCCAAATTAACCCACCAAACTGCCCCCAAACAATTGGCATCCCAGGTAAAATTGACTGGGAGATAATGACGCCATTTTGACATCAAAGTTACCAAGTGTACAAAGACAACTACTACACGAGTTTCCTCCTATTCGAATACATCCAAGCTGCAAATTCAGGGGCCTGTGGGACAGTCCGAAAAAACTAGTAGGTTTTCCATCGCAGTTGGTATACAGACGTTTGGAGAAAGGGTGTTATTCTCACTTGCAAGTGACCAACTTCTTGCAGTGAAGTGGAATAACAAGAAGTACGTGAACATGCTGACCACCAGGGACAAGCATAAACCAGTCTGCATCACAGACTATAATAAATACATTGGAGGTGCTGACTTGTCGGACCATGTGTTCCCACCCAAAATCGTCCCCAAAAAAGATGCCTGATTGTAGTAAGAACGATAGAAAGAGTGATTCCTGGTGTCATTGCCCCATTTGCCCATCCCAACCTTGCCTTTGTGTCACTCCCTGTGTTGAAATTTACCACACAGCTTCCCATTATTAATTTGACATGAATAAGACCAAATTGTGTGGTAGGGTCTTTTTAAAAAAAAAATATTTATATTTTCAGTTTAGTGGGCTCCAGTAGAGAGGAATTTTTATTATTATTTTTATCAGTAAAACACATTTTACTCCATTTCATAATTCCAGAACTTGATCAATCAGATACAGTGGAGAAAACAAGTGTTTGATACACTGCCCATTTTGCAAGCTTTCCCACCTACAAACAATGGAGAGGTCTGTAATTTTTATCGTAGGTACACTTCAACTCTGAGAGACAGAATCTAAAAAAAAAATCAGAAAATCACATTGTATAATTTTAAAATAAATCTGTATCAAATATAAAGTTCTGTTTTCTATCGTATCAAATACTTATTTCATGCAATAAAATGCAAATTAATTATGTAAAAATCATACTATGTGATTTTCTGTTTTTTTTTTTTAGGTTCTGTCTCTCACAGTTGAAGTGTACCTACGATAAAAATTACAGTCCTCTCCATTGTTGGTAGGTGGGAAAATTTGCAAAATCGTCAGTATATCAAATACTTATTTTCCGCACTGTACTAAACTATTATTCAGACAAATTCTCATCCACATGTCCACGTCTGTATACTCCAGAATGTGGACCCAATAAATGTTTTTGAAAAAAGTCATCTGACAATTCCAGGACTTGATTACTGACACGCCAAATTCTTGTTCACATAGCCACATCTGTATACTCCAGGCCCGGATTTAGGGGGGCCCAAGGGGCCCGGGCCCTGGGCCACCCACCAAGCGGGGGCCTCCCACCAATATGGGGATAAATATTTCAAAACATGTAAAATACACGTCTCTTTGCTGTGAACCGTTTCTAATGATAAGGAACATTTAACAAAAGAGAAACTATTGAAAGTGTAGGTACCTGGCTACGATCTTACATCTCAGTGGCTGGCGCAGAGCGGCAGAGTCATGGCACCTGACCTGCGTCAGCATCCACTGACCTGGCTAGCCAGACTTCCTTAGTACCCTGTACCTAATGCTTAGCTTATGTCATGCGGCAGCCTTCTCCGTTCTGTCTTCAGACGAGCTTAAGGCCACAGCAGAGCAACTCGTCAGGTCTTATTCAGATGACTTGGGACATTAGGGCAGGTTAGGATAGGATATGGGTTGAACTAGATGGACTTAAAGTCTTCCTTCAACCTTAATAACTATTACAGTCATGGCCAAAAGTTTTGAGAATGACACAAATATTATATTTTCACATGATCTGCTGCCCTCTGGTTTTTATGTGTGTGTTTGACAGATGTTTTTATCACAGACAGAAATATAATTGCAAACATATGAGTAACAAAAGCTTATATTGACAGTTAGAATGAGTTAATGCAGCAAGTCAATATTTGCAGTGTTGACCCTTCTTAAGGACCTCTGCAATTCTCCCTGGTATGCTCTCAATCAACTTCTGGACCAAATCCTGACTGATAGCAGTCCATTCTTGCACAATCAATGCTTTCATTTTGTCAGAATTTTTAGGTTTTTGTTTGTCCACCCGTCTCTTGATGATTGACCACAAGTTCTCAATGGGATTAAGATCTGGGGAGTTTCCAGGCCATGAACCCAAAATCTCTATGTTTTGTTCCCTGAGCCATTTAGTTATCCCCTTTGCTTTATGGCAAGGTGCTCCATCATGCTGGAAAAGGCATTGTTGATCGACAAACTGCTCTTGGAGGGTTGGGAGAAGTTACTCTTGGAGGACAATCTGGTACCATTCTTTATTCATGGCTGTGTT
>JARQOD010000001.1:809620590-809649462 GCA_033576555.1 Oophaga sylvatica
CCTGCGTCGGTGGGGTGTATACTGCAGAGGAGGAGCCAACCTTTATTTTTGCATATGCATAGTGTCAGCGCCTCCTAGTGGCAGCAGCATACACCCATGGTTATCTGTGTCCCCCAATGAAGGCTTCCGAGAAACAGATTTTACGGTAAGCAACCAAAATCCTGTTTTTGCAAGTATATAAATCTATGAAGTTTCCTTTGAACATTGTGTTCTTTTGGTTACATGAGAAGAAAATATATAAAGTTGATGACAGCATGTGATGTTTTGTACTGTGTGTCAATACTGTTCTTTGTTGTTTTTTTATGTTTAAGCCTGAGCAAGTGAGGATTCCCTCTTTGACAGATATATATCACAAGAAACAAAGAGAGCGTGAACAGTTTTCAGGCTGGGAAGCTTTGTCTCCTTCTGAACACACTCATCCTCCAGAGGTAAAAGACACATTCACAAACATCTCTGTATAGTAAAATATTAAGGCCATTCTGTTCAACTTTAGGTGAATCTGAATGATTGTGACACTGAAGATCAGAGTTTTTTCTGCCCGCAAGAGTGATAAGGGCAATATATACTAACCTATGATGGATTTTCTATTTCAACTCCGATAACATATCTGCATTACTCAACTCTGTTGTTCTGCTCCGTCATAGAAGTAGAACAACAAAAACAACGGCAGTGCCGGTTCTGTTTCATGATGGATCACTTGCGCCATACAGACCCTATTGACTATAATGGGGTACATTGATTTTCTGTCATAGTGCTTTTACTAAACCAAACTACTCTGTATGTTTGATGCATTATATAACAGAGACTGTGGCATGGGCTTTTTATTTAACCCCTTAGTGACAGAGCCATTTTGCAGCTTAATGACCGGGCCAATTTTTAGAATTCTGACCACTGTCACTTTATGAGGTTATAACTCTGGAACGCTTTAACGAATCCAGCTGATTCTGAGATTGTTTTTTCGTGACATATTGTACTTCACGTTAGTGGTAAAAAAAATTTATATGACTTGCTTTCATTTATGAAAAAAACGGAAATATGGCGAAAATTTTGAAAATTTCGCAATTTTCAAACTTTAAATTTTTATGCCCTTAAATCAGAGAGATATGTCACACAAATTTCTTAATAAATAACATTTCCCACATGTCTACTTTACATCAGCACAATTTTGGGAACAAAATTTTCTTTTGTTACGAAGTTATAAGAGTAGTTAACCAGCGATTTCTCATTTTTACAACACCATTTTTTTTTAGGGACCACATCACATTTGAAGTCACTTTGAGGGGTCTATATGATAGAAAATACCCAAAAGTGACACCATTCTAAAAACTGCACCCCTCAAGGTGCTCAAAACCACATTCAAGAAGTTTATTAACCCTTCAGGTGCTTCACAGGAACTGAAGCAATGTGGAAGGAAAAAATTGACATTTAACTTTTTTTGCAAAAGCTTTACTTCGGAACCAATTTTTTTTATTTTCACAAGTGTTAAAAGAACCACAAAATTTATTGTGCAATTTCTCCTGAATACGCCGATATGTGGGGGTAAACCACTTTTTGGGCGCACGGCAGAGGTCGCAAGGGAAGGAGCGCCGTTTGACTTTTTCAACGCAGAATTGACTGGATGCCATGTCGCGTTTAGAGAGCCCTGATGTGCCTAAACAGTAGAAACCCCCAACAAGTGACCCCATTTTGGAAACTAGACCCCTTAAGGAACTTATCTAGATGTGTGGTGAGCACTTTGAACCTCCAAGTGCTTCACACAAGTTTATAACGTAGAGCCGTGAAAATAAAAAATCATTTTTTTTCCACAAAAATGATCTTTTCACCCCAATTTTTATTTTCCCAAGGGTATCAAGGCGTCTAGGATCAACGTAGGAACGCTTCACGGCTACCTCTAGTTGTGTGATTATTTCAGGTTACTGCAATCCAATAGGTTCCAGCCTCTCTGGTGTATTGGCGTTTTTGTTTTTTCTCCTCAGCTACCTAAACATAAAAGTGTCACCGGTCCGACTAAAAATTATATGGTACTCACAGAAGGGAAAAATAGTGTGGAAAGAAAAAAAAAAAAAGTTGTCAGAGTTGTCAGAGATTTTTTTTTTCCTGTTTGTGGCATTTTTTCCCTCTTTTTCTCTGGGTGCTGAGGAGGATTTTTTTTTCTCTCAATGGAGCTTGCACAGTTGTCTGGCCGTATGGATCAGCTTGCCACTGAGGTTCGGAGTATTGCTACCTATCTTGCTGGGTTGCCGGTTGTGGAACCTAGGATTCCCATGCCAGATTTGTTTTTGGGGGATCGGGCTAAATTTCTGAATTTCAAAAATAACTGTAAGTTGTTTTTTGCCTTAAAGCCTAAGTCCTCAGGGAACGCAGCACAGCAGGTTCAAATTGTCATCTCTCTCCTGCGCGGCGACCCTCAGGATTGGGCTTTTTCCCTGACACCTAGGGATCCTGTTTTGAATGATATTGATGTATTTTTTCTGGCTCTGGGGTTATTGTACAATGAACCTAATGTCACTGATCAAGCTGAAAAAACCTTGTTGGCATTAAATCAGGGTCTTGAAGACGCTGAGTTGTACTGTCAGAAATTCCAAAAGTGGGCAGTCCTGACCAAATGTAATGATGATGCATTGGCAGCCCTTTTTCGGAAGGAGCTGTCAGAGAATGTAAAGGATGTTATGGTGGGATTCCCTGCTCCCTCTGGTCTCAATGATTCTATGTCATTGGCTATTCAAATTGACAGACGTTTGCGTGAGCGCAGAGGTATGCGTGGGATAGTGTTGCCTTGTGAGCCAACTTCTGAGCCCATGCAGTGTGATGGAGTGACTTCTGGGGCACAGCGTCATGAGTTTCGAAAGCGCAATGGGTTATGTTTCTACTGTGGTGATGCCTCTCATGCTATTTCAGTCTGCCCTAAGCGGGGAAGATGTTTTGCACGCTCAGTTGTCTTGGGTATAGTGTTCAGACTAAATTTCTGTTGACTGTTACCCTGATTTGCTCCCTGTCCACATTTTCTGCTCAGGCTTTTGTTGATTCAGGAGCAGCTATTAACCTGATGGATTTTGACTTTGCCAAACGTTGTGGGTTTCCCATGATACCCTGCGGAAGTCTATTCCCCTACTGGGCATTGATTCTACCCCTTTGGCGGAGAATAAACCCCAGTTTTCTA
The DNA here is from genome assembly GCA_033576555.1 of Oophaga sylvatica. NCBI lineage: Eukaryota > Metazoa > Chordata > Amphibia > Anura > Dendrobatidae > Oophaga > Oophaga sylvatica. The sequence continues at coordinate 809,623,751 of JARQOD010000001.1, forward strand.
CTCAGGTGATAATGAGGGTTGAACCAGATCTGTTATGAATGTGCTAGAGATGGTTTCTGAGCAGAGGCTCCCTCTGGTGGTTACAGACAGTACTGAACCTTTCAGCGAGGAGTGGCAATCTGGGTTCACTGACTGGTCTGACATAAGGGAGGTTCCCTCCCATGATGGTTGCCGTGATCAATTGTTCTTGTCTCAATTGTGGTTCCTGGTTAATTTGGAAGTTTGCTGGAGTCTTGCCTGCATCTCCTGCTTTCAGATAAGATATTTTTTGCTTTTCTTTTTGTGCTTGATTTTTGCATTGTTTTCTGCACTTTTGTGGAGGTCAGCCAAGTCCCCTCCTGGGGCCTGAGCTCCTCACAGTTTATCTGCAGCCACTGTTATTTGCTCATTTGCTTTTTCCTGTTTTTTCAGCGGCTGTGGCTTGGTTTTTGTTCACACTGAGATCTGATTTAGTGGGTGGCGAGATCGTGTGAGCTCAGTATTTTTGTAATCAGAATTGTTGGATTTTTGTAGGGTTTTCTGGGTTGCAGAAAGTAATCTCTCCTGTCCTATCCTATTTAGTCAGCTTGTGGCCCCAGCGTTTGCTCAGTCTATTTTCTGCCTATGTTTGTATTTTCATCTTTGACCAAAAAGGGTTCTGATGTGGTGAATTGGCCTCCTGAGGCAGTTTTTGCGTTTCAGGAACTTAAGCAGAGATTCACTTCTGCTCCTGTTCTACGGCAGCCTGATGTTTCTCTACCGTTTCAGGTGGAGGTTGATGCCTCTGAAATTGGGGCAGGTGCCATTTTGTCCCAAAGAGATCCAGAGATCTCTAAGAGTAACCCTTGTGCCTTTTTCTCTCAAAAATTTTCTCCAACTGAACGTAATTATGACGTGGGTAATCCGGAGTTATTGGCCATGAAGTGGGCCTTTGAAGAGTGGAGACATTGGCTGGAAGGAGCCAAACATCAGGTAGTGGTCCTCACGGACTATAAGAACCTGGTTTATCTCGAATCAGCCAAGCGACTTAATCCTAGACAGGCCAGGTGGGCCTTGTTTATCACACGTTTTAATTTTGTGGTTTCTTTTCTTCCTGGCACTAAGAATGTTAATGCGGATGCCCTCTCGAGGAGTTTCTTTGCGGACTCTCCTGAGTTATCTGATCCTACTGTTATTTGAAAGAGGGAGTAGTTCTTTCCGCCATCTCGCCCAATTTGAGACTGGCTCTGGAATGGTGTCGGGAGGATAAACCTGAGCGCTGCCCTATTGGGAAATTGTTTGTCCCAGACCAGTGGAAGAAGAGTGTGATGTCTGAGATTCATTGTTCCGCGTTGGCTGGTCATCCCGGGATTTTTGGTACCAGAGACTTGGTGAGTCGGTCCTTTTGGTGGCCTAATTTGTCTCGTGACGTCAGGGAATTTGTGCAGTCCTGTGGGACTTGCTCTCGCTCCAATCCTTGCTCTCGCTCTAGTGGTTTGTTAATGCCATTACCTGTGCCCAAGAGGCCATGGACCCATATCTCTTACGGATTTTATTTCCGACCTCCCTGTTTCTCAGAGAATGACCGTTATCTGGGTAATCTGTAATAGGTTTTCTAAGATGATACATCTTGTGCCATTACCTAAGTTACCTTCCTCCTCCGAATTAGTGCCTTTGTTCCTTCAGCACGTGGTTCGGTTACATGGCATTCCGGAGAACATTGTGTCTGACAGAGGAGTCCAGTTTGTGTTCCAGATTTTGGAGGACATTTTGTTCTAAACTTGGTGTTCAATTATCTTTCTCCTCTGCTTTTCATCCTCAGACCAATGGACAAACCGAGAGAACAAACCAGACCTTGGAGACTTATTTGAGTTGTTTTGTGTCTGCTGATCAAGATGACTGGGTCTCCAACGTTTAAGCCTAGGTTCATTGGACCTTATAAGATCATGGAGATTCTTAATCCTGTTTCCTTCCGTTTGCTTCTTCCAGGGACATTTAAGATCCATAACGTGTTCCACAAGTCCTTATTGAAGAGGTTTGTCGAGCCAGTGGTTCCTATAGCTGCGCCTCCTGACCCTGTTTTGTTTGAGGGCAATCTGGAGTATGTGGTTGAGAGAATATTGGATTCTCGTTTTTCTCGTTTTTTTAGACAGAAACTCCAGTATTTGGTTAAGAGGAGAGGTTATGGTCAGGAGGACAATTCTTGGGTGTTTGCTTCGGACATCCATGCTAGGAGACTGATCCGTGCCTATCACCGAGCTCATCCTGATCAGCCTGGTTGCACAAGTGAGGGTTCGGTGACCCCTCCTCAAGGGGGGGTACTGTTATGAATGTGCTAGAGATGGTTTCTGAGCAGAGGCTCCTTCTGGTGATTACAGACGGTAATGAACCTTTCAGCGAGGAATGGCAATCTGGGATCACTGACTGGTCTGATATAAGGGAGGTTCCCTCCCATGATGGTTGCCGGTGAGCAATTGTTCTTGTCTCAATTGTTGTTCCTTGTTCATTTGGAAGTTTGCTGAGTCTTGCCTGCATCTTCTGCTATCAGATAAGATATTTTCTGTTTCTATTTTTGTGCTTGCTTTTTGCTTAGTTCCCTGCACTTCTGTGGAGGTCAGTCAGGTCCCCTCCGGGGGCTTGTGCTCCTCTCAGTTTATCTGAAGCCACTGTTATTTGTTCATTTGCTTTTTCCTGTTTTTTCAGTGGCTGCGGCTTAGTTTTGTTACACCAGAGATCTGATTTAGGTGGTAGAGATTGTGTGAACTCAGGTGTTTTTGCAATCAGAAGAGTTGGTATTTTTTAGGGTTTTTTTTGGATTGCAGTGAAAATCCTTTCCTGTACTTTTCTGTCTAGACAGATTGGGCCCCAGCCTTTGCTCATTCTATTTTCTGTCTGTGTCCGTGCTTCTTCTTGTCTAACCGCCATTACATGTTTGGGGGCTTCCTATTTTCTTTGGGGATCAATGTAGGAACTCTCCACGGCTGCCTCTAGTTGTGTGGTTAGTTCAGGTTACTGCAATTCAATAGGTTCCAGCCTTTCTGGTGTATTGCCGTATTTGCTTTTTCTCTTCAGCTACCAAAACACAACAGAAACCCCTCAATTCTATCTCCAACCCTAACCCCAACACACCCCTAATCCTAACCTAAATCCCAACCCTAATTGTAACCCTAACCCTAATTATAACCCTAAGTCTAGGTTCATTTTACGTTTTACCAGCCCGTTCAACACATAGCGTTGACGGAATGGTAACGGTATAGCATAACGCGATCGCGTTATGCTATACCCGCTAGCGCAGAGGAATCAGCAGATGATTCATCTGCGCTAGCGTGACGGAGCCCAGACGTTGCTGGCCACGTCCGAGGCTCCGTCACTGAACGATGGCACGTACCGAACGCATGCCGCTTTACGGCATGCGTTGCGATGCGCCCTCAAATGGGGGTGAAAGGCAGCGTTAACGGACTGTGTTACACTGCGTTATACCGCGGTGTAACGCAGTCCGTCTAATGGACTGCCATAACGCAGTATGAACCCAGCCTAACCCTAACCCTAATTATAACCCTAACCGTAACCCTAGCCCTAACCCTAATGGAAAAATGAAAATAAATATAATTTCTATATTTTATTATATGTCCCTAACTAAGGGGGTGATAAAGGGGGGGTTATGTACTGTTTTTTTTATTTTGATCACTGTGATAGTTCATCACAGTGATCAAAATGTACTTTTAGGAGAATGAATGAAACATTTTTTGAATCTGCTGCTAGGCAGATTCGGCGGGCGCACTGCGCATGCGCCCGCCATTTTTTTTCACAGGAAGAAGACCCAGGAGGATCGCAGACCAGGGGGAGCTGCCGGAGGACACCAGGAGGTATGGGGGAGAGCTCGGGGGTACTGGGGACCCTAATTCTCTCCCCTCTGATGTGCGATCACATCAGAGAGGAGAGAAATCTTTTTTTTTTTTTTTGTGGTCGCCGTTATACTCGGTATAACGGCGATCGCGACACCGGGGTCGGTAAATACCGACTCGGATCATGTTCTCTGAGGTCTTGGCTACCCTCGGCAGCCGAGACCCCAGAGAACACTGCCCAAGCCCCCCAGCACATCACGGCGGTCACACTGCTGAAACACAATTCAAAAGCAATGTCTGAATTTCATTAGTTAATATCCAGTAAACTTAACATACGGGTACTAAAAAGATTATCACGTCTGTAATCACATTTATTAGTCTACAAGCCAACAAGTTTATCCTCCAATCTAACGGTGTACCAAAATACTTTTTAGATGTCTTTTTCTCTGGTGAATTTAAGAAAAAAAAGTTATAGTCAAGCATGGCGGAGAATCTGTGCAGGTTTTGTGATGTATAGGATAAAAGTGCTCCTATTACCAGTCTTTGGCTGTCTCTTTTTATTTAAAGGAGCACTCCCACCAAACTACCACCCAGGCTGTTAATATCAGCTCACAGCTGTTTCCTTAGCCTTTACTGGTTATTATAAGGGAGACCCCCCTCCCCAAAAACAAATGACGTGGGGTCCCCTCTACATTTACTAACCAGCAAAGGCTATGCAGGGCTGTTGTTCTTAGTTTGGGAATTGCCAATATCCATGGCCCCGTCCTAGACTATTAATATCAGCCCGCAGCTGTCTGCATAGCCTTCGCTGGTTAGTAAATAAAGGGAGGACCCCTCGTCAATTTTTTGAGGGGTCTCCCCTATAATAACCAGTAAAGGCTAAACAAACAGCTGTGAGCTGATATTAATAGTCTAGGAACCTTTATTGCTATTGGCCCTTTCCCAGAAAATTAATATAATTCCCCAGCTGTTGGCTTTCCCTCAGCTGGTTAGGAAAACTACGGGGGACCCCACTCCGTCTTATTTATTTATTTAAAAAATAAATACAAGTACAGAAAAAAAACCACGCAAAGCACTGATAAATCACACTGAGATATTTCTATCTATCGATCTATTTATCTGTCTTTCTGTTTAGGTTCCTCATTTCTATCGATCTGTCTATCTTTGAACATCTTTAATGCATAAAACTCTTTAATTTCTATGCTGCATTTCATTCCACACGTGTCACACTGACAGCACATGGACACACGGATGGCACACGGACAAGGACGACAAATTTTGCCAGTATTGGTTTCTCCTTCGCCTCATTGGGGACACAGGACCATGGGTATTATGCTGCTGCCACTAGGAGGACACTAAGCTAATACACAAAGAAATTGGCTCCTCCTCTGCAGTATACACCCTCTGCTGGCTTTATCCTGAACCAGTTCTTGCTTAGTGTCTGTAGGATGCACTAGGGTCTGGCTTCAGACCCCGACTTTATTATTTTATTTTTGAATTTTCTACTTTTTTACCTTTTTTTCTACGGATTAAAGGGGCGACGGGGCCTTTCAAGGTCCCGTTCTGGCTAAATCATCAACAGGCGGGCACGCGGAGTGTCGTCTCCCCGTATCCTCTCCTGCAACCTCAATGCCAGCCTGGTCTCTCCTTAGGGGCGACGGATTCCTTCAATGGATCCGCTCTCCCCACATCAGCAACAGACGGGAACATGTGGTGTCGCCCCCAAGTCCCCCCTTCTGGAGCCAGGTTCTTCAGAGGAACATGCTAACTTGCCTCATCAACCTGACAAGAAAAATTACCTCAGGTGACATGCAGAGGCTGCATGCGGCTTCCGTGCGGACAAAACTGCACCTCCCTGCCAAAGGGACGGTGGATTGAGGAAACAATCCTTGTGGAAATCTCCAATTTACTGCCGGCTCTCCACCGCGGCTTGGCTGCTTCATGCCAGTGGGTTGCACAGTGTTCCTCCAAGGGGGATACGTGCGCTGAGGCCTTTATCTTTTCTCCATCGCTGCGCTGCACTCATCGAGGCCTCCGCCGTCCTCCATCGCGGCTTCCGCTGCATCGCGCTCTCCGCAGCCTCCCATTGCGGCCTCCGCCATCCCCACATCGCGGCCCTCCCGCTGCATTGCGGCCTCTGCCACCGCGGCGGATACAAGTGCCGCCACCATTACCGCGACGCGGCCGCGGTCATTACCGTGACGTGGCCACCGCCATTACCGCGACACGGCCGCGATCAAAAATTTAGGTCCTGGCTTCTAGCCAGCATTAGCCCAACTCTGCCCACCTGGCTGGCTCCACCCTCTTTTTTTGGCGCTTCTCGCTTTGAGTGAGAAGCGCTGCGGCCTCATTCCACCCTAGGCCTTAGCTCCCCCCCCCTTTTTTTTTTGCTGGCGCTTCTCGTTTTTCACGAGAAGCGCTCTCCTTGTTCTCTGACCCCACTTCCGGCCAACGTACGTCTAACCAGGCTGGGGATGCCATCTCCCAACGAACGTGTGTCTTCAAGCTGTGCAGACTTCTTCTTTGGGGACACGTTCACAGGACATGGGGAAGCTGATAAACAGCAATTAACCCCTTCCCTGTGGAGCCTTTAAGCAGCACGTACATACAACATGTCTCAATCACAGGCATCTAAAAGCACGGATAAAACACACACACAGTGGTGTATGCCTCATGTGCCGCATGCAATGCCCAGCTACCACGGAAATACCGTACTGCAACTTGTGCGGCCTGCGACCCCACCTGAGCACAGGCGCACCCTGCTAATGCCAAACTTAGTGTACCTGTTCCACCCAAGTGGGCCTTGTCCCTGGCACAGTCCATGACTTCCCTGGCTAGAGCCTTTCAATCCTCCCTTGACTTCTCCCTAAGCCAGGGCATCACTTTACCTCTTAAGCCATGCGAGACTCTTCCTCAGACATGCGCCCCCATGACTGGTGGGGCTAGTCCCACAAGCACTCTGGTGCCTCGGCGTCCACAGGCTCTGCTTCCCGCTCATCCTCAACAGGGGTTTGCAGCGAACACGACTCAGAATTCGAGTCAGATGTGGCCGTAGACCCGAACTCTTTAGAGTACCAGGAGTTTCTAGTTCTCTTCATTGCCGCGGTCAATAAGGCTCGGAAAGCATGTGGTCTTCAAAAGGAATGGACAGAGTCCCCTGCTGTAAAACCCTCCTGTCTCTGTCGGATGACTTGTCTACCAAAAACTCCACTGATTGACAGTCTTGTTTGATCAGTCTTTGAGACTGCCGGAGCAGCACTCTCCCCTTCCTTCGCTGCCACTACGGTTGCCAGACCTATGGTAACCTGAGCAGAGTCTTTAGCTAAGACCGGTCGAGACAATAGCCTATCTCCTGAAGCGGTCAGTCTCGCTTACCAGACTGCCCGGGCAAGGGATTACGTTGTGCATTCCTCCTAGATGCGGCTAAATTTGCTGCACTTGCAGTCGCAAACGCCGTTACCATCAGGAGAGCCCTACGGCTCCGAGAGTGGCGGGCAGACTCCGCTTCCAAGAAATCCTAACCTCCCTGCCCTACCAGAGCGGGCGTCTGTTCGGGGACAAACTTAACCAAAATTATCGGATGCTACTGGGGGAAGGAGCAAATTCCTTCCTCAGCGTAGACCCAGTCGGCCCTTTTGAAACCCACGCCAGGTCCGCTTCCGGCCCTTTCTCAGTTCCGCAATCTGGCCATCCGCATCAGCTCCCTCTAGTTCTGCCGTCCCCCGTGCAGGGACAGGGACTCGCGACCTTCTTACAAGCCCTCTCATCCCTGGAAAACCAGACTCTCATGGTCTGAACCTTAGGGTACCTCTTCCTGCAAGTTCTCTGCTCTGACTCATTACAGTATCCAGAAGACTCAGTCAGAGTAGGCGGTCGTCTGCCCCACCAACACGCTTCTTCCGGTCCCGCCTTCCAGAGACAAAGGCACATGCAGCCCCATTTCATCAGGCCATGTATGCTCTCCGCGACAATGCGGTCATAGTTTCAGTCCCCCACACAGAAAGGTTCAAGGGATTTTACTCAAATCTGTTCGTGGTCCCATAGAAGGACGGAACCATGTGTCCCATCCTAGACCTAGAACTGTTGAACTGGTTTGTCAGCATACGCCATTTCAGAATGGAATCTCTCCGCTCTGTTCTCTCCTCGCAGGAAAAAAGGAAAATACCTTGCCTTTGTCGACATCAAGGACGCATACCTTCACATTCCAATCGTTTCAAGTCACCAAAGATTCCTGCTCTTCGCGATTGGAAACGAGCATTTCCATTTCACCGCCTTGCCCTTCGGACTTGCCACTGCCCCCAGAGTGTTCACCAAGGTAATGGCAGCCGTCATGTCTATCCTGTACTCTCGAGGCGTAGTGATTCTGCCCTTCCTACTCGACCCCCTCAGCAAAGGTTCGTTCTGCCAGGCTTGTGCGGAGAGTGTCAGTGTTACTGTGGACACTCTCACTCGCTTAGATTGGCGGGTAAACCTAAGCAAATCATCCCCAACCCCGTCCCAAAACTCTCCTTTTTCGGGATGCTTCCTGCGGGTCGGTAGTCCTCCCCCCAGAGAAAATTCTCGTCGATAACCCAAGGAGCCTGGGAGCTTTCTGTTACCCGCCTTCATTCCCAGCGGTTCACAATGCAAGTCCAGGGGAAAATGGTAGCGACAGTCGAGGCAGTACCTTTTGCCCTATTGCATCTCCGTCCTCTGCAGCTGGCATTGCAGTCAGCTTGGTACATAAATCCAGGCTTTCGCCTGTCCCCCCAGATCAGGCGGTCTCTCAAGTGGTAAACGTCAACATTCTCATTGAGTCAGCGAAGGTCCTCTCCCAGTCCACTGGCTGGTGGTGACCACCGACGCCAGTCTTCTAGGTTGGGTAGCGGTCTTCCGTCACCACACGGCTCAAGGACGCTGGTTCAACCAGGAATCGCGCCTTCCGACCAATATTCTTGAGATTTGGGCAATCAAGCTAGCCCTTCAGCTATTCCTTCGATTTCTGGCTGATCGTCCCATTCGGATTCAGTTGGACAACGCCACAGCAGTGGTGTACAACAACCGTCAGGGGGGCACACGAAGGCAGTAAAGCTATGCTCCAAGTAGCACACATTCTGCAGTGGGCAGAGAGAGAGAGAAACCGCTCAGTCATCTCTGCAGTTCATATTCCGGGTGTATAGAATTGGGTGGCAGATTTTCCCAGCCGTCAGAGTCTGGCCTCGGGAGAGTCGTCCCTTCACGCATAAGTCTTTCAGCAGAGTTGCCAACGCGGGGGAATTCCGGATGAGGATCTTATGGCCTCCAGGCTAAATGCCAAAGTCCTGGCATTCGTAGCTCAGTCTCGCGACCCATTAGTCATCGGATCGGATGCTCTGGTGCTTCTGTGGCACCAGTTTCGCCTTCCTTACACTTTTCCACCGCTTCCGCTAACCCCAAGGATCATTTGGACTATCAAGGCAGAGGGAATCCCATTGATTCTCATTGCACCAGACTGGCCACGCCGACCGTGGTACACGGAGCTAGTGCAACTAATCGCTGACACCCCCTGATGGTTACCAGACCGCACAGATCTTCTCTCTCAGGGGCCGATTTTTCACCAGAACTCCAGGGTTCTGAGTTTTACGGCATGGCCACTGGATTCTAGCCCAGGCCAGTTTTCTCTCAACAGGTAGTTTCCACTATGATTAACGCTCGGAAACCTACATCCATGCACATTTACCATCGCATCTGGAAGACCTTTGTTTCTGGGTGCAGAACCCGTGGATGTTCCCCACTCGTGTTTTCTATTCCTTCCATTTTGGAGTTTCTCCAGGCAGGGTTAGACTCAGGTCTAGCACTGGCTTCTCTGAAGGGCCAAATTTCAGCCCTACCCGTCCTGTTCCAGCAATGGATAGCTACCAAGTCGAGGGTTAAGACCTTCATACAAGGGGTGTCGCATCTCGTCTTTCCCTACAAGATGCCACTGGAACCTTAATTTGGTCCTGGGAGCCTTGCAGGAGGTTCCCTTCAAACCCCTGCAGGATATGTCACTTTCTCTTCTTTCTTGGAAAGTTACTTTTCTGGTGGCAATAAGATCCATCAGGCGGATTTCAGAATTGGAGGTTTTGTCTTGCAAACCTCCTTTTCTGGTTTTCCACCGGAACAAGGGGGTGTTGAGGACGTCTCTGTCCTTCTTGCCTAAGGTCGTTTCTCCTTTTCATTTGAATGAGGACATAATCTTGCCCTCGTTCTAACCAGCTCCGGCCCATCGGACTGAGAAATCTCTCCACACTTTGGATTTGGTGAGGGCACTCAGGAAATACATTTCCAGAACAGGGCTCTTTCGCAAATCGGATTCCTTTTTTTTGTGCTTCCGGAGAGGCACAGAAAGGGTCTACCTGCTCCTAAAGCTACAATAGCCAGATGCAGCCGTTCAGCAATTCTAGAAGCTTACCGTGTCAGAGGTCAGCCTATCCCGGCAGAGATGAAGGCACACACCACTCGGTCAGTGGGGGCCTCCTGGGCCATCGGCACCAGGCGTCAGCGCAGCAAGTCTGCAAGGCTGAGACCCGGTCCAGCCTGCACGTTTGTTAGGCATTACAACAGTCATGCTCAAGCTTCTGCGGAGGCGCCCCTTGGCAGACGGATTCTGCAATCGGCAGTATCACTTCTGTAGGGCAGATTTGACCCTTTGGTACATGAGGTTTTAGCTGTTGTGCTGTTTCCCACCCAGGGACTGCTTTAGGACGTCCCATGGTCCTGTGTCCCCCAATGAGACAAAGGAGAAATAGGGATTTTTGTGTACTCACCGTAAAATCCTTTTCTCAGAGACGCTCATTGGGGGATACAGCACCCACCCTTCTAGTCTAAGGGCTTCTGCTTGTCTCTTTTATTCGATGTGTTGCTCTCTAATATTATGTGAATGATTATACTTTGATATGATGTTAATTATCTCCTACTGCTTTTGCACCGAACTGGTTCAGGATAGAGCCAGCAGAGGGTGTATATATAATTTCTTTATGTATTAGCTTAGTGTCCTCCTAGTGACAGCAGCATAACACCCATGGTCCTGTGTCCCCAATGAGCGTCTCAGAGAAAAGGATTTTACGGTGAGTACACCAAAATCCCTATTTTTCCAGTACGGAAATCAACAAGACATGTTAAGGGGGCCTTAGAGTTCTATTAACCTGTAGATTAACCCCATATCTGCAGGTTAATATCACATGAAGATGTGACAGGTTCCATTTAATGATTTGTATTTGATTGTAAATGCCAGCTATAAGGGTTGTCCGACAGTTCCCTAACCTCTGTATGTGCATGCTTAGTGAAGCAAGATGGTACTGTCATAGTGATATGTTCTCTTTATGTATTACACTATAAATTATGCAAAATAAAAATATGGTGGCAAAAGGCTGAAATCATGTTCTGTCTGCCTCTTATTAGGTATTGACGTTGGATCCAACGCTACATAGAAAACCTTCTCACAATGCAAAACTTTCCAAAGCTGCTACTCATTGTGGTGAGAGCTACGCAGCCCCTGTGACGCCTGACTCCATTTTAGAAAATCTCTCTTACAATCCAGATGATGAAGAGACTGCTTCCAATGCTTCATCTTTGTTGGTCGATTCATCACACAGGTCTCCCCAGTATCTGGCAGCGGGAGATAAGCATTGGAAAGCTACCAGATACAAAGTGAAGGAAAATATAGACTACCAGCTGTGTCATGGAGACTCTAGCAGCGATGATAGAATGAACTGTACAGAGGATGAAGTGAACAGTTTGGCTTCATCTCCAATATCTCAATCACCGTTACCGGCTGGAGAGAAAAATATGCCTTGCCCTTCTGGCATTTATTCAATGGAGCATCCTGTAGTGCTATCCAAGTAGGTGCTGAGTATGTATTGATTAATGATCCGAGAGTAATCAAAGGCTTGTCAACGCAAACTGATTATTGATCAGAACCAAAAGAGTACATGGTTGCTGTAAATGAGCAAAACTACAAATGCTAAGCATCTAAAGCTTTGCTCCTAGGAAAGAAAAGCTTCATGATTCTGCTTGCTAAATATCATGATTTTCTTTTTCATGGAAGCACACATTCTTAAGATTTGTATAGTTGTAACCCTGGTTGTATATATGAGATCGTTATAAGAAAATTAATCTTTTAAGCTAATAGGTCATATGTTGTTGTTCTTTTTCTTACCTTGTATTACTATGGCTATTCTGCCTGGATCTATACTTATCAATGGGACTTCCGGACAAAGCCAATCATTGTTCTCAAGTAATTCCAGCAGTCCAATTGACAGTAGATGGAGTAAAGGCACTGTCACACTTAGCGATCGCACCAGCGATCACGACAACGACACAACCTGGCGAGATCGCTGGTGCGATCGCTTTGTGATCGCTAGTAGGTTCCAAACACAAAGATCTCATCAGAGATCAGCGATCTGTATAACAACCTCTGCGGTCGTTGGGAAAACCTAGTCCCACCTGCGATGCTGGTAAAGTCGTTCATAAAGGGTGTCACACTCAGCAATTCAGGCTCACCAGCGGGACACCAACGACCAAAAAACGGCTAAGAACGTTCATAAGCGATCAGCGACATCGCAGCGGGGGCCACATCACCGCTACATGTCACACACAGCTGCGTCGCTAACGAGATCGCTACTGCGTCATAATCGGTGATGCAGTAGCGATCTCGTTGGCGATCTCGCTTAGTGTGACAGTAGCTTTAAGGCCGAGCATGCTCACCTCCGCTCTATTAAAGATGGGGCGGCAGAGACCGTTCACGAGGTTCAGGCTCTCCTGATCTGGATGGATGGGGGGTCCTAGAGGTTGGATTCCTAATAAACAGAAAGTTATCCCATGTATAGAAGATTGCTTTTTTTTAACAATAACCCTTTAACATTTAAATAACATTTAAATAACCATTGTATTGTAGGTGCTTGAAGTATACAATACAATGGATAGGCAGTATTGAGTAGGATAAATTTATTTTTTTCAGACCACTGAAAGTATTTAATAGAAAAATAAACTGGAGGGTATAATAAATGGGGTCGTGTTCTTGTAATGTTTTGTGCTAATGATGAAGACTTTCACTTTATTGCAGTCCTGTGAATTGTGAGCTGAACAGTGTAATGGCAAATTGTCTTGGAAATGTATTAATATCAGCATATGGTTTAAACATGTTTTTTTCTTCTCTTATGCTGTTTTTTTTTCTTCTTTTTTTAAAGTGTCCGGCGAAGTTTAAGAGAAAAGCATGCTCGGCACTTGTCCGATTTAAAAGACTACTATGAGTCAGAGATCAGTAATCTAAAGCAACAACTTCTTGCCAATAACAAGTCCACTTCTACCGAAGACCTGATGAAGATCAGCAGTCTCACTGAGAGGTAATGCCTGCATTTTGTTTCATTATTTGCATAATGCCACTAATATCAAATAGTTGTATTAACTGGCCATGCACAAAAATGGGAGATCGCCTATTTTGTTGGGACTAGTGGAACATCTAATGTGTATATTGGTCTCCATAATCTTTGGTGACGGCAGCAGATGTCTTAATCAAGCAGTTGAATTTCAGGCAGAGCTATTCTGCCGCCAGAGCTCTTGGAGCAGCTCACTCCACCATTCCTACTGGGACTATATGTGCAATTAACTGAACCAATCGTGCATGTATATGGGTAGTCAGGAGAGATAGCGATTCGCCAAATGAGAATTCAGCCGCCAGCTGTCCGATGTGTATGAATAGCCTCAGCCTATTATTTTTTTCAAGTTCTCTTCCAGTATTTTCGCAGACCTTAACTACAGAAAAGTAAATGTCACAACATACTTTTGGTATGTTTTCTAAACGTTGCAAAATTAAAGGGTTTGTCTCATTAGAATGCAGCAGAGTTTTCCAAGGAATCTTAATGTGTATATCACACAGCCACCAGAATAACTTCCTTGTAAAACAAGGATGGCTCTGCTCTGGCTTTTTGGGTGGGGTCCAATCTATGATGTCCATTTGCTCTTTGCCAAATTGTCTTTATGCGACAGACATTTTTAACAGATCAGAAAAAAAGTATTTTATAGATCACATATATTTAAAACAAAAGGCTTTTTAACCCTGTGCAACAATTTTCTTTTTCTTTTCGCAGACTTTTCTTTTCTGTAATGCCAGTTTTATTTATTTCTATTTATAAGGCTATGTGCACACGTTGCGGAATTGCCATGGAAATTTCCGCGGCAATTCCGCACCTCCCTGCCGCGGGAAATCCGCATATTATAGGTATGCGTATTCCCGCTAAACACTAGCGTTTTGCAAGCGGAATTAGCTTGCAGAATGCTAGCGTTTTTCAAGCGATCTGACAGGTTGGTCACACGAGTCAAACAAGTGTTTGACTCATGTGACCAACTTTTTACTATTGATGCCGCCTATGTCGCATCAATAGTAAAAAGATCTAATGTAAAAATAATAAAAAAAAATAATAAATAATGATATTCTCACCTTCCGGCAGCCCCCGCAGCTTTCCCGCCAAGTTCCGTTCCCAAGAGTCCTTTGCGACAATCATCCCGATGACGTAGCATCTCGCGAGACCGCTACGTCATCTGGGTAATCTCGCAAAGCATCACTGGGAACGCGATTGCCGGGAGCGTCGCTGGAGGCGGGAAAGCTGCGTGGGACGCCGGAAGGTGAGAATATCATTATTTTTTATTTTAATTATTGTTTTTAACATGGATATGGTACCCAGGGCTTGGGGAGAGTCTCCTCTCCTCCAGACCCTGGGTACCATCCGCACATGAACCGCTTACTTTCCGCATGGTGGGCACAGCCACATGCGGAAAGTAATTGGTTCAATGCATTCCTATGGCGGCGGAATCGCCGCGGTTCCGCAAAAAAGAATGAGCATGCTGCGGATTCTCCCGCGATGCGATTCCGCCGCGGAAAAACCCGCAGCATGTGCACAGCATTGCGGAATCTCATAGGTCATAATGAGTTGTATTGTGCAAGCGGTTTTGCCGCGGTTCCGCTAAGAAACTGCAACGTGTGCACATAGTCTCAATGTTTTTCTGTTTGAAAGTCAATTTTGAATTAAACCCCTTAACGACCGCCGATACGCCTTTTAACGGCGGTGGTTAAGGGTACTTAAACCACAGCGCCGTGAATTCACGGCGCTGTGGAGAAAGTATATAACGCCCCCCTAAGTCGGATTTTCTCCGGGGTCTCGGCTACCGGGGGGCGCCACTCCCAGCGTCTTCTTCCTGTAAAGAAAATGGCAGGTGCATGCGCAGTGCACCCGCTGAATCTGCCGGCTGGCAGATTCATTCATTCATTCAGTGCAGGTACATTTTGATCACTGTGATAGCGTTTTTATCAATATAAAAAAAATAGTAAATAAACCCCCTCTTTATCACCCCTTTAGTTAGGGAAATATAATAAAATAAAGAAAATATATTTATTTTCATTTTTCCATTAGGTTTAGGGTTATAATTAGGGTAAGGGTTGGAATTAGGGTTACAATTTGGGTTAGGGTTACAATTAGGGTTGGAATTAGGGTTAGGGTTGGGATTATGGTTAGGGGTGTGTTGAGGTTGGGGTTGGAGCTAGAATTGAGGGGTTTCCACTATTTAGGCACATCAGGGAATCTCCAAACACGACATGGCGTTCAAAAAGTCAAATGGTGCTCCCTCCCTTCTGAGCCCTGCCGTGTGCCCAAACAGTGGTTTACCCCAACATATGGTGTATCAGCGTACTCAGGACAAATTTCACACCAATTTTGGGGTTCTAATTTCTCCTGTTACCCTTGGGAAAATAAAAAATAGCTGGCTAAAAAATCATTTTTGAGGAAAAAAATGATTATTTTTTTCATGGCTCTGGGTTTATAAACTTCTGTGAAGCACTTGGGGGTTCAAAGTGCTCACAACACAACTAGATAAGCTCCTTGGGGGTCTAGATTCCAAAATGGTGTCACTTGCGGTGGGTTTCTACTGTTTAGGCACATCAAGGGCTCTGCAAACACAACATGACACCCGCAGAACATTCCATCAAAGTCTGCATTACAAAATGGCGCTCCTTCCCTTCCAAGCCCTCCCATGCGCCCAAACAGTGGTTTCCCCCACATATGGGGTATCAGCGTACTCAGGAAAAATTGCACAACAACTTTTGTTGTCCAATTTCTCCTGTTACCCATGGGAAAATAAAAAATAGCAGGCTAAGAAATCATTTTTGAGGAATAAAATGATTTTTTATTTTCATGGCTCTACAGTATAAACGTCTGTGAAGCACTTGGAGGTTCAAAGTGCTCACCACACATCTAGATAAGTTCCTTAAGGGGTCTAGTTTCCAAAATGGGGTCACTTGTTGGGGGTTTCCACTGTTTATGCACATCAGGTGCTCTCCAAACGCGACATGGCGTCGAGCCAATTCTGCGTTGAAAAAGTCAAATGTCGCTCCTTCCCTTGCGACCTCTGCCATGCACCCAAAAAGTGGTTTACCCCCACATATGAGGTATCGGTGTATTCAGGAGAAATTGCACAACAAATTTTGAGGTTCATTTTCTCTTTTAACACTTGTGAAAATAAAAAAAAAATTGATTGTGAAGTAAATTTTTTGCAAAAAAAAGTTAAATGTTAATTGTTTCCTTCCACATTGCTTCAGTTCTTGTGAAGCACGAAAAGGGTTAATAAACTTCTTGAATGTGGTTTTGAGCACCTTGAGGGGTGCAGTTTTTATAATGGTGTCACTTTTGGGTATTTTCTGTCATATAGACCCCTCAAAGTGACTTCAAATGTGATGTGGTCCCTAAAAAAAAAAATGATATTTTAAAAATGAGAAATCGCTTGTCAACTTTTAACCTTATAACTTCGTAACAAAAAAAAATTTTGTTTCCAAAATTGTGCTGATGTAAAGTAGACATGTGGGAAATTATTTATTAAGACATTTGTGTGACATATCTCTTTGATTTAAGGGCATAAAAATTTAAAGTTTGAAAATTGCTAAATTTTCAAAATATTCGCCATATTTCCGTTTTTTTCATAAATAAATGCAAGTCATATCAAAATTTTTTTACCACTAAAGTGAAGTACATTATGTCACGAAAAAACAATCTCAGAATCTTTGGGATTCGTTAAAGCGTTCCAGAGTTATAACCTCATAAAGTGACAGTGGTCAGAATTGTAAAAATTGGCCCGGTCATTAAGCTGCAAATTGGCTCTGTCACTAAGGGGTTAAACAGTTTTGACTAAATGTTGAAACACTATTGGCAGTTATTAAATCTTTCATATGACATAATGTTCTTAAAGCGTTCCTGTTCTTCACAATAAAAATGTCACATTAGATGCAAAATGCATTACTGGTGTTCTCCTTATCCTTTTTGGCATGGTTCCTTCAGTGCTCTTTCTTCTGGAAGTCAGGGGCACTCCACCATGCTCTGAGCTGATGCAGAGGGACAGTGTCTCTATCCAGACTATTCACATTGTTCTCGTAGTCTGATACACTCTCTCTACATTTAGAAGGACCAGACAGGAGCATGGGTGGATGTCTCAGATTTCCAGTATATGCATAGAAAATGCTGTCATCCATCAAAAGAGGTCTAAGAACTTCACCAAAAAGAATTAAAGTGGTTGTCAGATAACTTATTTTATCACCTATCCAATGAGAACCACACTGAGTGGCAGATCGGGGAACTTATATCCCTGTTACAAAGTGGCGTGGTATGTCAGATGCCTGACCTGTGCTCCACTCTCTATGGGGCAGCCTGAAAAAGCATAGCGCTTGGCAATTCCATAGGGAATATATGGAGCAGCATTCTAGTTTCTTATAGGGTAAAAGTGTCCCGTTCTGCTGATCAGTGTTGGTCTCAGTGGTTGGACCCCCACTGATCAACAAGTTTCTATCCTGTCGATTGGTGACAATTTGTTTTCACTGGTCAATCCATTTAAGACAGAGGTGGGGAATCTTTTTTCTGCCAAGGGCCATTTGGATATTTATACCATCCTTCGGGGGCCGTACAAACTCCGCCCACAAAGTACATCCTGACTCTGGCACTGGTGTCAGGACGTAATCTTTCATTGCATGCCCTTCAGTGTTCAGTAGTGAACACTGCGTATGTGTTCTAACAGAGCAAGAAGAAATTAATGAGCTGGTGGCAATCAAAATACAGCTCCCTGCCAAAGCACTATGGTCCCTGAGAATCTGCCTGGGGGCCGGATAAAAGGCCATCGAGGGCCGTAAATGGCCCTGGGGCCTGAGGTTCCCCACCCCTGGTTTAAGAGGAGGACACAAGTTAGGCCGGGGTCACACTTGCCAGAAACTCGCAGGAGTCTCGCTCCTAAGTACCCGGCACTGCCACCGGCATTCGGGATCGGAGTGTGCAGAAATACACGCAGCCGCACACACCGGTCCCTAGTGCTGGCGGCAGTGCCAGGTGTTGATGTGAGAGACTCATGCGAGTTTCTTGCAAGTGTGACCCCGGCCTTATTTCAACTATGCATGCTGCATTTATTGTGACATTTTTATGGTGCAGTGCAGGGTCATTTTTAATCTATTATAGGGCTTGTGCAGACAACCGTTTAACTCGCATCAGTGCTATCTGTCGTTTTGACGGATGGCAGTCGTCCCGATGTTATTCCGTGAGGCCATGTACATATCCGATAATTTTGAAACGTGCATAGTTTGCCTCCGATTATTGGATTGCAGTCTACCATTCGAGTCTATGGGTCTATGGAAAACATCAGACTGCACTCGGATAACATCCAATTTTCACAGACAGCCCTAGCCTTAAATTGGCTTTCTTCAATTAGCAAAAATTGGGCTAAAGCAAGTAAATGGCATAAAACATGCCATTACCTAACTAATAAATCCCTTGCAGCTCCAGTTTTATGATCTGTATGAATAGAAAAATTCTCCCTGTACTCTTTCCACTGAGCTTTTTTCTTTATGTAGATGTGCCCAACTGGAAGGAGCTTTAACTGAAGCATGTAAACGAATCCATGTACTTGAGAACCAAAATAAAGAACTTGAAAACCAAGTAGTAAGTATGTTCTGTGTGATGGTCTCCTCATGACAGTCATTTCATGTAAGCTGTCATGATTATCTAGTTCATTGCAAATCAATATAGCAGCATTAACACAATCAATGGGTTCTCCTCTCCAGCTCCAACAAGAAGCCAAAAGGCTCAGAGTGGTTTAGATAGTAATTATATATCTTCTTAACATCCCATCAACAAATCTCCCTAATGTTTTCTCCGTTGTATTAACCCCTTGGAGTTTTCCGTTTTTTTGCATTTTTGTTTCTTGCACCCCTTCTTCCCAGAGCCTTAAGTTTTTTATTTTTCTGTCAATATGGCCATGTGAGGGCTTGTTTTTTGCGGGACGAGTTGTACTTTTGAACAACACCATCAATTTTACCATATCGTGTAATGGAAAATGGGGGTAAAAAATTAAAAGTGAGGTGAAATTGCAAAACAAAAGTGCAATTCCCCAATTGTTTTTTTTTTTTACCATGTTCACTAAATGTTAAAACTGACCTGCCATTATTATGATTCTCCAGGTCATTAACAAGTTTGTAGATCTGAAACATGTATCTGTTCTTTTTTTTATTTAACTGATGAAAAAAAAATCCAAAGTTTGTAAAAAAAAAAAAACAAAACCCGAGACTCGTAGCGTCTCTATTGTTTGGGATTTGGGGCTGGGTGAGGGCTTATTTTTTGCATGCCGAGCTGAATTTTTATTGATACCATTTTGGGGTAGATACGATGTTTTGATTGCCTCTTATTGCATTTTATTGCAATGTTGCAGTGACCAAGAAAACATAATTCTGGCATTTTGATTTTTTTTACCAATCGGATTAATTCTTTTTATATTTTGGTAGATCGGGCTTATTTTTATGTGGGTTGTTTAAAAACAGTTTCTAACAATGTCCTAGGCTGAATGGAAGGATCAGTGCCACACAACCAATGGCACTTCAAAGGATTTGCAAGAAAAAATTGAGGACATGAGATCAAGGAGTAAAGAAAAAGAAAATGCGATCAGCAGATTACAGTCCAGACTCAAAGAAGTTGAAGAATCGCTTCAGAAAACTATTAGGCAGTCAGATGACAAAGAAGCACGGTTCAAACAAGAACATAAAATGTTTCAAGATGTAAGTTCAAACTATTGTAACTATATAATAGGTAATTTCATTATCATAAGAAAACCACCATTTCTATGTCACATTTTTATATTTGCAAACCTTCTAAAAAGTGTTTGTATTGCTCATGGTCAGCTCCACGTTAGTCTTAACCTTTTGCCTTACATTGTAGCTCACACCCTACTATTCCCAAACCCACAGAAAAAAAAACAGTTGACTGAGCTATTGATCATTCTTTCTTTCAAAAACTCTGTTAATAAAAGTTTCAGCTGCAGATGGAAGGAAGAGAGCCACAGTATTCATTACTGATGGGTAGGCGGAGCCCCAGATAGGATTGACACCTCAGATTAAAAGCGTGTTGATCCGGCCCCTCCAGCTCAGGCTCCTCCTACTCAGCTCTTCAGTCTAAGATTTGAGGTCTCAAAGGATAGTCGCTGCTGATGCAGCTCCTCAGAAGATTTTATTATTTTATATCGGACAGGAGACTTGGATCACCAAATGTGGTCTAGAGGTCTCAGGGGTCTCAGCGCTGCTGTACCCCAACCTCTCCCTTGGCGGATCTGTAATTACATGATGGTCCCTGCAGAATCTTGCCGGCCCTGGGGGATGAGGATGGCTTCCCTGGCGGGGGCGCAAACCGCACACTGGGGTCACTGCGTTCCCCGCCCTGGGGGGAAGCATGGGCACAAGCGCCACAAATCCTGAGGGGTCCCTGTGGCGCTCTACTGGTGAGTACTCCACATTTTTATAATAGTGTGTGAGTGCTTTAGCGACGGCTGCGGCAGTCGCTATTACATGTATCGCTGTTACAGTATATGTCAGTGTGATTTCAGCACTGCAGGACAGCGCTGTTACAGTGTATTTCAGTGTGATTTCAGCGCTGCTGGGCAGCGCTGTTACAGTATACATGGCGGTGAGGGAGAGAGGAGTTCGCGCCTTTTTTATTTGAATTTTCGCGCCGCTCTGAGCGCGCGCTTTACTGCAGTCTCCATTTCCGGCTTCTCTCAGGCGCACATCGGAGGCACAGCGCGGCGGCCATTACTGCATGATGAGTCTTTTCTACAGTCAGCGCTATGGCAGGGAGCTGAAAGCTTCCTCGGGTCGCTCTCCTCCCCTCCAGGCAATTACACCGCGACCAGCTGGGTAAGTTGCTTCTGCAGTTAGAAGCAGAAGCTTAACCCCCTCACCTCCACAGCGCAGGGCGCATTTCTGAGCGCTATCCTGCGGTTGTACCGCATATATCTGGGACTCGTACACCTCTACCTAACAGAGGTTGTAGGGAGGCTGCGGCATTAACCCCTTGGAGGCGGTTAACCCTTAACTGACAGCTGGGGTAACTCCTGCTTTAAGAGCCTTAACCCTTCAGCGTTCGTTTTCTTGTTTGCCTATTATGGGAAACCACATTTTTTCTAGTTACTGACACCTGCCATATACTGTCTGAAGGCATGTCAAAAGCGTCCAAATGCATTGTGACTGAAGCCTGCGTAACGTATTGTGCCAGCGTCGGCGCTTCGGATGCTCTTTATCTAGCACCTGCGCTACAGCGCATTTAGCCTGTGATTTCTATGGGTCTTTGGCGCTTGATCAACTATGAATCCGACGCCTGCAACTATTTGCTGTGTCCTGCGCCTGCGCTACGAATGGTGCCTGCGCTACGAATACGCTGTGTCTTACGCCTGCGCTATGGATGCTCTGTGTCCTGCGCCTACGCTACGGATGCGCTTGTGTTTTGCGCTTGCGCTGTAGATGCGCTGTGTCTGGCGCCTGTGCTTGTGTCCGGCACCAGGTGGTTTCTGGCTGCCGCCAGCGCAACTTATAGGCTGACGCTGTCTGATTTACATGACAGGTTAACCTGTAAGAACAGACAAACTGGTAAGTCGGCCCGGATGTTCCAGGAATCGCATAGGTCGCAATCGGCATTGCCACCTATGGGTGAGCTTAATGGAGCAGTGGGGATCTGAGAACTGTATCCGGTTTCGACGGATTTGATTGATAATTGGATTCCTTCTCCTGAAGTGGATTTACCCCAGCTTGGTACAGCCTCATTACTTCCTGTTAAAGGGAAGGGGAGTTTTTGCATGATCCGCTGGACAAAAACGGAGATGGCGACAAAATCCATCTAGGAGGCCGTGGGTCATGGACTCAGAGCAGTGCTAGGACCATGTGTGCTAGTAAAGCTTTCCTGAGCTGGTTGGACCGTTTCTACGGACGGCGTGGCAGGATGGATCCCCACTATCCGAGGTAGATGGGCTCTTCAAGTTATTGAAGGATGCAGCCCAATACGGCGGTCACAGTCAGAAGAGCACTGTGGCTTAGACAGTGGACCAGAGACGCGACAAAGTTTGCTATCTTTAGCTTACAAGGGTGGTCAGACATTTGGATCTGTCCTCGCAGAGCTGATTACCAAGGCAAAGGCGAAAGAAGCGGATTTAGCTTCTGTGTCGGGCAGGCCTAGTACCAGCAGTGGTCGGCGGTCTTTTTCGGTCCAGGGGACGATTCGGTCATCGGGTCGTCCCTCTTTTTCGTACACTCCCTGGAAGCAAAGTTTCCGTCAAGACAAGCGGGAAGCTGACAAGAAGCCCACCAAGGCGGACTGACGCCAGGGATCTACTCGAGGACTCTCGAGTGGGGAGTCGCCTGCTCCAATTCAAAGCGACTTGGATTTCCCGCGTTCCGAACTTCTGGGTAACGTGGATCGTGTCGGCAGGCTATTTCATAGAGTTTTCTTCTCGACCCCCGGACAGGTCTCGCATTCCATCAGAGCTCGAGTTTTTTGTCGCTCTGCGGCGAGAGGTCGAATTCCTTCTGCAGAAGGGTGTGGTAATACCGGTTCCGCCAGAGGACCGGGAAAAAGGGTTTTATTCCTATCTTTTTGTGGTCCCCAAAAAGGAGGACAAGTTTTGCCCTATTCTGGATCTCAAAAGATTGAATCGGCATGTCCACACCCGAAAATTCCGCATGGAGTCGCTTCGCTCCGTTGTGGCAGCCCTATCGCAGAACAACTTTTTTGGTGTCGATCGACATTCGTGATGTTCCCGTCGGAAGTGCTCATCGGCGCTTTCTTCGTTTGGCCATAAGGTCAGGATCAATACCAGTTCGTGGCTCTGCCTTTCGGCTTAGCCTCAGCGCCCAGAGTCTTTACAAAAATTCTGGCGCCCCTCATGGCAATTCTTCGAAGACAGGGGATTATGATTCTTCCTTATCTCGACGATCTTTTGATCGTGGCTTCCTCGGAGGAGGAGGCAGTGACGGCTCGCGATTTGTCTCTTCAGCTTCTGAAGGACTTCGGTTGGCTGGTCAATTGGGAGAAGTCGTTTCTGGAACCGTCGCGGGCGATCCTCTTTTTTGGGGATGCGTTTCGACACGGTACGGGCGGTAGTTTCCCTACCTCTGGACAAACAGTCATGTCTTCTTCGACATGTACAGATCATGAAATCCTCGACAGCGATGTCTCTTCGGAAGTGTATGCGTCTTCTGGGATTAATGGTGGCATCCATGGAGGCAATTCCGTTTGCCCAGTTTCATTCCAGGGCTCTCCAAAGGTTCATACTGAGTCGTTGGAATCGGTCGCAATCACTGGATTGCAGTGTCACCTTTTCTCGCGGGGTGCGAGAATCCCTAGGATGGTGGTTACGTCCAGGAGCATTATCCCTGGGGAAGTCCTTCCTTCCTCCGAAGTGGTCAGTCATAACCACCGATGCCAGCCTGACGGGCTGGGGGGGTGTTTGGAACGATCTCTGGATTCAGGGGGTGTGGTCATCGGAAGAGTCTGTTCTACAGATCAACATCCTGGAATTGAGGGCGATTTTTTCTTTGCCTCCAACACTGGACGGTCCCTTTGAGCGGTCGGCCAGTCCGAGTGCAGACAGACAATGCGACGGCGGCCGCGTATATCAATCACCAAGGCGAGACAAGGAGCTCCAGGCTCATGGTGGAGGTGTCCCGGATCCTGATGTGGGCCGAGGCCAGAGTACCAGCCATTTCGGCGATCCACATTCCAGGGGTTCAGAATGTTACGGCGGACCTTCTCAGTCGCGAGAGGATGGATCCCGGAGAATGGAGTCTTCATCCGGAAGTTTTTTGCACTACTGTGCTCCCAGTGGGGAACTCCCAAAGTGGATTTGATGGCATCCAGGTCCAATGCCAAGCTACTGACGTTCATGTCCAGGTACAAGGACCCGAAGGCTGTGGCGGTGGATGCTCTAGTGGCTCAGTGGGACCAGTTCGAGCTAGTCTACGTGTTCCCGCCAATATCCCTACTTCCTCGGGTGCTGCGTCGGATCAGACTAGAGAGAATCTCAGCTATCTTGATAGCTCCAGATTGGCCAAGAAGGACGTGGTTCTCGACACTACTGTCGCTATTAGCGGCACCTCCGTTTCCACTTCCTCTTCGACCGGACCTGTTGTCTCAGGGGCCAGTTTGTCATCCGGACTTGGAGTCTCTGCGTTTGACGACGTGGCTCTTGAGACTGAAATATTGACCCGTAGAGGTTTCTCAAAATCATTGCTACTCTGCGAGCGGCTAGGAGTCCGGCTACTACTAAGATTTACCACAGGACTTGGGAAGCCTTCTTTTTGTGGTGTTCGAGTTCTTCAAAGGACCCGAGAAAATTTTCTATTCCCAACTTGTTAGCTTTTTTACAACACGGGTTGGATAAAGGTTTGGCAGTTAGCACCCTGAGGGGTCAGATTTCTGCTCTGTCCTTTTTCGGAGGGCTATCGCCTCGCGTAGAGACGTACGTTCCTTTTTTCGTGGAATAACCTGTCAGTTTCCACCGCGGATAACACCTGTATCTCCTTGGCGGCTCAACCTTGTTTTGGAGGCTCTTCAGCATAAGCCTTTTGAGCCATGGACTCTGCTAGTCTTTCTTTAATTTCTTGGAAGGTGGCCTTCCTAGTGGAAGTCACCTCTTTGAGAAGGGTTTCTGAGTTGGCAGCTCTTTCATGCTCACCTCCTTTTCTGGAGTTTTTTCCGGATCGTGTAGTACTTCGTACACGGGGTGATTTTTTACCTAAGGTGGTGTCACAATTTCATGTTAACCAGGATATTGTGTTGCCTTCACTCTGTCCGGAACCAAAGAATGCGAAAGAGCGGGCCTTGCACACATTGGATTTAGTGCGGGCTTTGAAGTTTTACTTGTCTATTACTCAAGTTTTTCGCAAGTCTGACTCCCTGTTTGTGATTCCAGCAGGTCGTCGGCGTGGTCACCGAGCTTCCAAGGACTCTATAGCTCGTTGGATTCGGTCAGCCATTTTGGAAGCTTACCGTCTTCGGGGTGAATCTTGCCCAGTTAAGATTCGAGCTCATTCCACGAGAGCTGTGGCTTCATCGTGGGCTTTCCATCAAGGGACCTCGGCAGCTCAACTCTGCCGGGCGGCGACTTGGCGCTCCGTCCACACTTTTACAAGGTTTTATAAGGTGGACGTCAGTGCTTCTGCTGATGCAGCCCTGGGGCGTAGGGTTCTGCATGCAGCTGTAGTTTAAAGTTCTCAGTGAACTTATGTTGAGCGCTTGTTGCGCTTTTATTTAGGTTGTTGGGTTTTCTGCCTTTTGTTGGTATTTTCCCACCCTTATTTTTGAACTGCTTTGGGACGTCCCATCAGTAATGAATACTGTGGCTCTCTTCCTTCCATCTGCAGCTGAAAGACGGATTTTGGTAAGAACTTACCTGTAAAATCCTTTTCAGCGAAGGAAGGAAGAGAGACCAGCACCCTCCCATGGCAGAAGTGTGGTTTGGGATTTTCAGA
Organism: Oophaga sylvatica; assembly: GCA_033576555.1. NCBI lineage: Eukaryota > Metazoa > Chordata > Amphibia > Anura > Dendrobatidae > Oophaga > Oophaga sylvatica. The sequence goes on from JARQOD010000001.1 coordinate 809,649,362, forward strand.
TGCGGCGTGACCCTCCTCTGATTGCGATTATCTGGGTGAGGTAACGCGCTAAGGCCTGTTCCAGCTCGCCAGCTTATCGCGTATCGGTCGTTCGGGGGTAG
>JARQOD010000001.1:809656057-809771533 GCA_033576555.1 Oophaga sylvatica
CACATTAGATATATGTTACTATCATAGAATATATCTGTTATACGTCGTGACAAGTATGTCTTTGGAATGTGAGAAGAAACCAGAGTACCAGGAGGAAATCCACGCAAACATGGGGAGAACATCCAAACTCCTTGCAGATGTTGTCCTTGGTGGGATTTGAATCCAGGACCCCAGTGCTGCAAGGCTGCAGTGCTACCACTGAGCCACCGTGCCGCCCTACATTACAACCTTGTTAATGCATACCCTTAAACTCTCACTATCTGTATATGTAAATAAGACAATAAACATAACCTCTCTTCTCCGCCTTCAAAGTTTCTCAACCTAAACACTTTGAAAAATTATGTAGAGCTGGGGTCTCAACTAAAGGACTTAAATCGGATATCTATTGGATATTACTTAAACCCTATACAGATGATCACCCGAAACACTCATATGTTATGTTTTGGTAGCTGAGGAGACAGGAGCAGATAACCGCATAGGCAGCCAAACACCAGAGAGGTTGGAAACTAATAGGTTGCAGACCCCTAAACTAACCGCACAACTAGAAGCAGCCGTGGGACGTTCCTACGGTGCCCTAGATGCCTCGTCACAGCCGGAGAGATTAGCTATCATGGGCGTACCCACCGTGGGGCAGGGGGGGCAGCTGCCCCCCTAGAAGCAGGGCCCGTCGGCCCCGCCGACATTGAACTGACAGTTCAGTGTCGGCGGGCCCTTTAATCGCGGGCGCAATGTGCTGAGTGAGGAAGGCCTTGCGGCCTTCCATATGCAGCACAGGCGACGTGATCGTCATCACGCCGCGCCGCCTGCGCGCCCTGATGACGTCACGCCGCCTGTGCCAGGAGAAGACGGAGACGAGCGCGCACATCTTCAGAGCAGCGGGGGAGATAGGTGAACGCCGGGCCCTGCCTATGGGGGACTGTGCTGGCTATTGGGGATTATGCTGGCTATGGGGGATTACGCTGGCTATGGGGGATTACGCTGCCTATGGGGGACTATGCTGGCTATGGGGGACTATGCTGGCTATGGGGGATTCTGCTGGCTATAGGGGACTATGCTGGCTATGGGGGATTATGCTGGCTATGGGGGATTATGCTGCCTATGGGGGACTATGCTGGCTATTGGGGGATTATGCTGGCTATTGTGGGATTATGCTGGCTATTGGGGTATTATGCTGGCTATTGGGGGATTATGCTGGCTATGGGAGACTATGCTGGCTATGGGGGATTATGCTGGCTATTGGGGGATTATGCTGGCTATGGGGACTATGCTGGCTATGGGGAATTATGCTGGCTATGGGGGATTATGCTGGCTATTGGGGGATTATGCTGGCTATGGGGGACTATGCTGGCTATTGGGGGATTATACTGGCTATTGGGGGATTATGCTGGCTATGGGGGATTATGCTGGCTATTGGAGGATTATGCTGGCTATGGGGGATTATGCTGGCTATGGGGGGATTATGCTGGCTATTGGGGATTATGCTGGCTATTGGGGGATTATGCTGGCTATTGTGGGATTATGCTGCCTATGGGGGATTATGCTGGCTATTGGGGGATTATGCTGGCTATTGGGGGATTATGCTGCCTATGGGGGATTATGCTGGCTATTGGGGATTATGCTGGCTATTGGGGGATTATGCTGGCTATTGGGGACTATGCTGCTTATGGGGGATTATGCTGCCTACTGGGGACTACTATGCTGCCTATTGGGTACTATGCTGCCTATTGAGGACCTATGCTGCGTATTGGGGACCTATGCTGCCGATTGGGACATTTACCTGCCTATTGGGGACCTATGCTGCCTATTGGGACTATGCTGCCTGTTGGGACCTATGCTGCTTTTTGAGGACATATGCTGCCTATTGGGACCTATGCTGCCTATTGAGGACATATGCTGCCTATTGGGGACCTATGCTGCCTATTGAGGACATATGCTGCCTATTGGGGATCAATGCTGCCTATTGGGACATTTACCTGCCTATTGGGGACCAATGCTGCCTATTGGGGACATTTACCTGCCTATTAGGGACTCTTGCACCACACCAGTCTGAGCCTGAGCTAAAAGCGGAGTTGCGCCAATATGTGCACTGTTGAGGATGAAATGATATGGATTGGCAAGGCTGCAGTGATGGGCAGTGCAGGCTGTATGTCTGTGTGTGGGCAGTTTTATTGCTGGTATATTGTTTTTATAGCGCTGTATATATATTGGTGTTTTACTAATAGCAATTTGGAATCCCTAGGAAATAATGATATCAAGAAAGAGAAAAATTGCTTCACTTGTGACAAATATGGAACCGAACATTGACCATCTCATTAGCCAAAAGCAGGCCCATAGTTCCCATTGAAATACCAGTAAGTTTGTTGATTTTTAACTTTACTTGTTCTTTATTTTAAGTATTGTATTTGTTCCTGTTTATTTTATTTTTTTTACTTCAAAATAAGAGTGTAGTATATGGTGTATACAGGGTCATACACATCGTGTGCGATATATAGAGTGTATATACACTGCTGTATTATACTTTTCATATACAGGTTATAATGCCTCTTATTCTTTGTATAGAGGTGAGTGCGCCATGTATAATATATGGTATATACAGCGTATTGTCGCTTACACTGCTGTATTATACAATATACAACAGTTCTAATGCTCCATACCTAATATGCAGCATAATGTACAGTGTATATGATGTAACGTGTATAAGATGCGACATTGGCTTGCCCCCCCCTAGTTTTGATCCTGGGTACGCCCATGTTAGCTATCCCTGAAGATGGAATGAGGAAAGCTAACTGCCCCGGAGAAGAGCCCCAAAAGAATAGGAAGCCCTCAAACATATAATGGCGGTTAGACAAGATGAAAACACGAACACAGACAGAAAATAGATTGAGCAAACGCTGGGGCCCAAAACTGTCTAGATAGGACAGCATAGGAGAGAATACTGTCTGCAACCCAGAAAAACCCAAGGAAAAACTCCAACACTTCTGAATCCAAAAATACTGAGACCACACGGTCTCGACCACCTATATCAGATCTCTGGTGTGGACACGTAGCTACCCAGCAGTAAAAAATCACATGAACTGAGCAAATGAACAAATACAAAAAACGGACGGAGACCAGCCAAAGTCCCCCAAAGGGGACCCAGCTGAAGACAAAAAGCAATGCAGCAAAAAAGCAAGGGAAAACAAACCACAGTAAAAAAACTGAAAGTGACTTATCTGAATGCAAGCAGGAGACAGCAGAAAAGCAAGCTGAATTCCAACCTAGACCAGGAAGAACAATTGATCACCGGCGAGGATTATGGGAGGTCAGCTCACTTATATCAGGCCAGTCAGTACCACCTGACAACCACTTGTCACTTGCAGGTGTAGGACTCTTGGTGTTCAACATAGGTTCTATACCCTCAGCAACCACAGATGGAGCTTCAGCTCCGAAGTCATCTCCAATACGTTCACAACACTCATACATAAGTAAATTGGAATGCTTATTGGGGGAATCCCTCTCGCCCCTACTTGGCAAAGGATATGAAGCAGTGCAGCTAAGGCCTCCACATATTCACCTATAGGAAAAATCAATAAAAAACTACTTATGTTTTGGTATCATCCCCCTTCCCTACTACATAAACTTAATCCTAATATTCCCAAGTGTTGCTGGAGATGTGGCAACATTGAAGGAGACCTACCCATTAATTCTGGTGTTGTGCAGTTATTCAAAGCTTTTGGGACATTGCTAAGACTCTTATATTTAAGGTCATTGGTCTTCAAGTACCACTACAGTAGATCCTAAATTGTATCTACTCAATCTTCCACCGTTTCAGATTAGTTGTAAATGCTGACAGCTTTTACTATACATGACCACTGCTGCTAGAGGTCTGATAGCATGTAAATGGAAGGTGACTAAACCTACATAAAATAATGAGTTACACACGAGTATACAAGATATGCAAAGCATGGAATACCTCACAGCCCCATTAAATAACACTACTGGGCGTTTCAAAACAGTCTGGACTCCTTGGACACATATTGCGTACAAAGGGATTGTTAATGAACATGATTATGACAAGTAGTTCATGTAGAAAGTGCCAAATTATAATTGTTCTTTAATTCCTTCCCCATCTCCTTGGTATCATTGTGATGTCCTGTCTTGTCATTGTCTAAGTTTAAATATAATAAAAGATGTGAACTCTTCAGTGTTGAGTTTATTCAACACTGACAATAGAGTATAATTAAAATGTGTGGAACTGATTGCTACGATCTTGAGTTTTATGTTATTCTGTAATTTTATTTTGAAAATTCAATAAAAATTCAGTTATGAAAAGTTCAAAGTGTAGTGAGCATTGATTAATGAACACCCGACACAGAGCAGTGTCACCGCCATAGCGTGGAGGGGCAGACAGACGGTATGTAGCTGGCAGACAGTTTAGGCACATCTGACGTTGTTGCAGCTTGGGAACATGCCGATATGGCCAGAGTTGTCAGCGTGTCAATACGGGAGTTTACTGTCCACAGGTAGGATAGGATCTTGTCCTGTTAGTCTTTCTGGGAGGAGACCTCCTGAAACAAGTCAGAGATGGAGGAAGTCTGAGAACCAGCAGGTTCCAAGGTCTGTGCAAACTGTAATGGACTGGGTGGTGGAACACTGTGATGTGATCCAAAGAGAGCCGTGACCAGGTGCCTCACGTAGTCCAACCTCAGATGCACTGCAGCTGACAATATTGAGATCTGAGGAGGGACAAGAGAGGCAAGACCAGGTGCCACACCAGGACTGACATTAGGTGGATGGCAGCTGACTCCCAAGGGACAGGAAGCAGGAACAGCCAAGAATTGTAGACTTGGCAAGTACTGGCTGAGATGGCTGGTGTAGTGACTGGCACAGACACAGGCAGGCAGGTACTTCAGGCACAACTGGTATACAGGTAGGCAGGCGGGCATGGCTGATGTACAGGACCGGTATACTGGGATACGAACACTGGGACCTGAGAACTAGCAAGCGTGTTTAAGAAACAGACTAACAACATTGCACAGACACCTTCATGCAGGCACTGTGCCCAGAGAACAGTGCCTGGGGATCTGCACACCGTGCGTGTACCCCAGGCAGCAGAGCGAGTAAAAGAAGGAGGAACGGGATGTAGGCCGCAGCGTTGAGTTAGTCAGTGTCCTGCCGGGGAGAGGTGCAGCGTGCAGGGATGCCAGCGCTACACAAATACAGTTGAAAGATGCACTCACCCAAGAATCTGATACACTGGGCCAGAAGTCTGGGACCTGTGCTAGTAATGCTATTGCCGATGTGCAACATTTTTCTCAATAATATAAAAAAAAAAGTATAGCACATCAAAAAGTCAGAAAATTCGAGACAGTCTGGGCCCCCAGGGATACAACTGGGTACAAATGGATTGTTAAAGGGAACCCGTCAGCAGGATTGTGCTGAGTAACCTACAGACAGTGTCAGGTCGGCGCCGTTATGCTGATTAAAATGATACCTGGGTTGATGAAATCCGTCTTGTGGTTGTTGTTTAATCTTTATTTTCAGTTTTCAATTAATGAAATTACCCTGCTCTGTGGTAAACCTGTTGGGGGGTCTTTATGTGGTGCTGAATATTACATGTATTGGAAAAAAAAATCACATTCAGCAGGCAGGCAGCGGCACCTGCGCTGCAGCATAATCGCATCTATAATAATGCATTAAATTGTTTTATTTAGTCATATACCGTATTTTTTGGACTATAAGATGCACTTTTTTCCCAAAACATTTTTGGGGAAAATGGGGGTGCGTCTTATAGTCGGAATATACATACCAATGCTGCAGCAGCGGTGCTCTGTGATGGGACGGCAGCGTGGGGGGCTCCGCCGGCATTTTCTCAAAACCTGGAGGCCCCCGCAGCTCCATTGCTGCGATGCGGTGGCCTCTGGGGGTGGCGCATGCTCAGATTCAGATTTTACTCAGCACAATCCTGATGACAGTTTACCTTTAATGCACATGGTTACGAAAAGTTATGTAGTAGGCGTCGAAACAGAACTGCTCTTCAATTCTCCCCCCCAACCTCCCTTCTGTGTCAGTGTCCTGTATGGTTAATATTGTCCATGTTTAATTGTAAGATGTGAACTCTTCAGTGTTGAGTTTACTCATCTTTACCGATTATAAGTCAAACTATGCAATATTGTTTGCTAATATTTTGAATTCTATGGTGTCATTCTGTAATTTGTTCTTGAAACTGTACCATAATAAAAATTCAGTTATTAAAAAAAATGGCATATGCACCAGAACTATTAAAAGGAATGGTCTTTTTACAAAACTGTGCACACATTTTGTAAAATTATGAATAAATAAAGGGCACTGATTGTTATTGCTATAAGAATTGACATGCTTCAGTTAAAAAAAAATACCCAAAAGCTCAAAAACATTTAAGGGAAAAAACGCACAGTGTGAATACGACTATAGAAATCTCATTTACTTTGTTGCTACTGTAAAGAGCAACATTTTGTTCCGCAAGAAAGAACAGAAAATTGCAGCAAAAAACACCATGTGTGAACAAGTCCTAAAGATATCTGCATTCTCAAGCTGCCCAATGTTTGTTTGTTTTTTAACCCCTTCACCCCAAGGGTGGTTTGCACGTTAATGACCGGGCCAATTTTTACAATTCTGACCACTGTTTCTTTATGAGGTTATAACTCTGTAACGCTTCAACGGATATTCGCGATTCTGAGAATGTTTTCTCGTGACATATTGTACTTCACGTTAGTGGTAAAATTTCTTCAATGTAACTTGCGTTTATTTTTGAAAAAAACGCAAATATGGCGAAAATTTTGAAAATTTTGCAATTTTCAAACTTTGAATTTTTATTCCCTTAAAACAAAGAAATATGTCACACAAAATAGTTAAGAAATAACATTTCTCACATGTCTACTTTACATCAGCACAATTTTGGAAACAAAATTTTTATTTGTTAGGAAGTTATAAGGGTTAAAAGTTGACCAGCGATTTCTCATTTTTACAACAAAATTTACAAAGCCATTTTTTTAGGGACCACCTCACATTTGAAGTCACTTTGAGAGATCTATATGGTAGAAAATGCCCAAAAGTGACACCATTTTAAAAACTGCACCCCTCAAGGTACTCAAAACCACAATCAAGAAGATTATTAACCCTTCAGGTGCTTCACAGGAGCTGAAGCAATGTGGAAGGAAAAAATGAACATTTTACTTTTTAGTCACAAAAATGATCTATTACAAACATTTTTTTTATTTTCACAAGGAAAAAAGGAGAAAATGGACTGATAAAGTTGTTGTGCTATTTCTCCTGAGTACGCCGATACCCCATATGTGAGGGAAAACCACTGTTTGGGTGCACGGCAGGGCTTGGAATGGAAGGAGCGCCGTTTGACTTTTCCAAACTAAAATTGGTGGGAATTGAGATTGGACGCCATGTCGCGTTTGGAGATTCCCTGATGTGCCTAAACAGTGGAAACCCCCCACATGTGACCCCATTTTGGAAACTAGACCCCCTAAGGAACTTATCTAGATGTGTGGTGAGCACTTTGAACCCCCAAGTGCTTCACGCAAGTTTATAATGTAGAGCCGTGAAGAAAAAAAATCATATTTTTTCCACAAGCATGATGTTTTAGTCCCCAATTTGTTATTTTCCCAAGGGTAAGAGGAGAAATTGGACCACAAAGTTGTTGTCCAACTTGTCCTGAGTACGTTGATACCCCATATGTGGGGGGGAACCACTGTTTGGGAGCACGGCAGGGCTCGAAATGGAAGGAGCGCCATTTGACTTTTCCAAACCAAAATTGGCTGGAATTGAGAAAGGACGCCATGTTGCGTTTGGAGAGCCACTGATGTGCCTAAACAGTGGAAACCCCCACATGTGACCCCATTTTGGAAACTAGACCCCCTAAGGAACTTATCTAGATGTGTGGTGAGCACTTTGAACCCCAAGTGTTTCACTAAAGTTTATAATGCCCTGGCGTGAAAAAAATAATAATTTTTTTTCCACAAAAGTGATTTTTTAGTCCCCAATTTTTTATTTTCCCAAGGGTAACAGGAGAAATTGAACAACAAAAGTTGTTGTCCAATTTGTCCTGAGTACGCTGATACTCCATATGTTGGGGCGAACCACTGTTTGGCCGTACGGCAGGGCTCGGAAGGGAAGTAGTGACATTTTGGAATGCAACTTTGATGGAATGTCTGGGGTCATGTTCCGTTAGCAGAGCCCTCATGTGCTAAACAGTGGAAACCCCCACATGTGACCCCATTTTGGAAACTAGACCCCTAAGGAACTTATCTAGATGTGTGGTGAGCACTTTGAACCCCCAAGTGCTTCACGCAAGTTTATAATGTAGAGCGTGAAAAAAAAAACATATTTTTTTCCACAACATGATGTTTTAGTCCCCAATTTTTTTATTTTCCCAAGGGTAAGAAGGAGAAATTGGACCAAAAGTTGTTGTCCAACTTGTTCTGAGTACGTTGATACCCCATATGTGGGGGGAACCACTGTTTGGGAGCACGGCAGGGCTCGAAATGGAAGGAGCGCCATTTGACTTTTCCAAACCAAAATTGGTGGAATTGAGAATGGATGCCATGTTGCGTTTGGAGAGCCCTGATGTGCCTAAACAGTGGAAACCCCCCACATGTGACCCCATTTTGGAAACTAGACCCCCTAAGGAACTTATCTAGATGTGTGGTGAGCACTTTGAACACCCCCAAGTGCTTCACGCAAGTTTATAATGTAGAGCCGTGAAGAAAAAAAATCATATTTTTTTCCACAAGCATGATGTTTTAGTCCCCAATTTGTTATTTTCCCAAGGGTAAGAGGAGAAATTGGACCACAAAAGTTGTTGTCCAACTTGTCCTGAGTACATGATACCCCATATGTGGGGGGGAACCACTGTTTGGGGCACGGCAGGGCTCGAAATGGAAGGAGAGCCATTTGACTTTTCCAAACCAAAATTGGCTGGAATTGAGAAAGGACGCCATATTGCGTTTGGAGAGCCACTGATGTGCCTAAACAGTGGAAACCCCCCACATGTGACCCCATTTTGGAAACTAGACCCCCTAAGGAACTTATCTAGATGTGTGGTGAGCACTTTGAACCCCCAAGTGCTTCACGCAAGTTTATAATGTAGAGCCGTGAAGAAAAAAAATCATATTTTTTCCACAAGCATGATGTTTTAGTCCCCAATTTGTTATTTTCCCAAGGGTAAGAGGAGAAATTGGACACAAAAGTTGTTGTCCAATTGTCCTGAGTACGCTGATACCCCATATGTGGGGGGGAACCACTGTTTGGGCGCACGGCAGGGCTCGAAATGGAAGGAGCGCATTTGACTTTTCCAAATCAAAATTGGCTGGAATTGAGAAAGGACGCCATGTTGCGTTTGGAGAGCCACTGATGTGCCTAAACAGTGGAAACCCCCCACATGTGACCCCATTTTGGAAACTAGACCCCTAAGGAACTTATCTAGATGTGTGGTGAGCACTTTGAACCCCCAAGTGCTTCACGCAAGTTTATAATGTAGAGCCGTGAAGAAAAAAAATCATATTTTTTCCACATGCATGATGTTTTAGTCCCCAATTTGTTATTTTCCCAAGGGTAAGAGGAGAAATTGGACCACAAAAGTTGTTGTCCAACTTGTCCTGAGTACGCTGATACCCCATATGTGGGGGGAACCACTGTTTGGGAGCTGGCAGGGCTCGAAATGGAAGGAGCGCCATTTGACTTTTCCAAATCAAAATTGGCTGGAATTGAGAAAGGACGCCATGTTGTGTTTGGAGAGCCACTGATGGCCTAAACAGTGGAAACCCCCCACATGTGACCCCATTTTGAAACTAGACCCCCTAAGGAACTTATCTAGATGTGTGGTGAGCACTTTGAACCCCCAAGTGCTTCACGCAAGTTTATAATGTAGAGCCGTGAGAGAAAAAAAATCATATTTTTTCCACAAGCATGATGTTTTCAGTCCCCAATTTGTTATTTTCCCAAGGGTAAGAGGAGAAATTGGACCACAAAAGTTGTTGTCCAACTTGTCCTGAGTACGCTGATACCCCATATGTGGGGGGGGAACCACTGTTTGGGCGCACGGCAGGGCTCGAAATGGAAGGAGCGCATTTGACTTTTCCAAATCAAAATTGGCTGGAATTGAGAAAGGACGCCATAGTTGCGTTTGGAGAGCCACTGATGTGCCTAAACAGTGGAAACCCCCCACATGTGACCCCATTTTGGAAACTAGACCCCCTAAGGAACTTATCTAGATGTGTGGTGAGCACTTTGAACCCCCAAGTGCTTCACGCAAGTTTATAATGTAGAGCCGTGAAGAAAAAAAATCATATTTTTTCCACATGCATGATGTTTTAGTCCCCAATTTGTTATTTTCCCAAGGGTAAGAGGAGAAATTGGACCACAAAAGTTGTTGTCCAACTTGTCCTGAGTACGCTGATACCCCATATGTGGGGGGAACCACTGTTTGGGCGCACGGCAGGGCTCGAAATGGAAGGAGCGCCATTTGACTTTTCCAAACCAAATTGGCTGGAATTGAGAAAGGACGCCATATTGCGTTTGGAGAGCCACTGATGTGCCTAAACAGTGGAAACCCCCTAATGTGACCCCATTTTGGAAACTAGACCCCCTAAGGAACTTATCTAGGTGTGTGGTGAGCACTTTGAACCCCCAAGTGTTTAACGAAGTTTATAATGTGGGTGAAAAAAAAAATATATTTTTTTTCCACAAAATGATGTTTTAGTCCCCAATTTGTTATTTTCCCAAGGGTAAGAGGAGAAATTGGACCACAAAAGTTGTTGTCCAACTTGTCCTGAGTACGCTGATACCCCATATGTGGGGGGGAACCACTGTTTGGGCGCACGGCAGGGCTCGAAATGGAAGGAGCGCTATTTGACTTTTCCAAATCAAAATTGGCTGGAATTGAGAAAGGACGCCATGTTGCGTTTGGAGAGCCACTGATGTGCCTAAACAGTGGAAACCCCCCACATGTGACCCCATTTTGGAAACTAGACCCCCTAAGGAACTTAACTAGATGTGTGGTGAGCACTTTGAACCCCCAAGTGCTTCACGCAAGTTTATAATGTAGAGCCGTGAAGAAAAAAAATCATATTTTTTCCACATGCATGATGTTTTAGTCCCCAATTTGTTATTTTCCCAAGGGTAAGAGGAGAAATTGGACCACAAAAGTTGTTGTCCAACTTGTCCTGAGTACGCTGATACCCATATGTGGGGGGGAACCACTGTTTGGGCGCACGGCAGGGCTCGAAATGGAAGGAGCGCCATTTGACTTTTCCAAACCACAATTGGCTGGAATTGAGAAAGGACGCCATATTGCGTTTGGAGAGCCACTGATGTGCCTAAACAGTGGAAACCCCCCTAATGTGACCCCATTTTGGAAACTAGACCCCCTAAGGAACTTATCTAGGTGTGTGGTGAGCACTTTGAACCCCCAAGTGTTTAACTAAAGTTTATAATGCCCTGGTTTGAAAAAAAAATATATATTTTTTTTCCACAAAAATGATGTTTTAGTCCCCAATTTTTTATTTTCCCAAGGGTAAGAGGAGAAATTGGACCACAAAAGTTGTTGTCCAATTTGTCCTGAGTACGCTGATACCCCATATGTTGGGGGGAACCACTGTTTGGGCGCATGGCAGGGCGCAGAAGGGAAGCAGTGACGTTTTGGAATGCAGACTTTGATAGAATGGTCTGCGGGCGTCATGTTCCGTTAGCAGAGCCCCTCATGTGCCTAAACAGTGGAAACCCCTACTAGTGACCCCATTTTGGAAACTAGACCCCCTAAGGAACTTATCTAGGTGTGTGGTGAGCATTTTGAACCCCCAAGTGTTTCACTAAAGTTTATAATGCCCTGGCATGAATAAAAAAAAAAAAAAATTCCACAAAAATGATGTTTTAGTCCCCAATTTTTTATTTTCCCAAGAGTAACAGGAGAAATTGGACCACAAAAGTTGTTGTCCAATTTGTCCTGAGTACGCTGATACCCCATATGTTGGGGGGAACCACTGTTTGGGCGCATGGCAGAGCGCAGAAGGGAAGCAGTGACGTTTTGGAATGCAGACTTTGATGGAATGGTCTGCGGGCGTCATGTTCCGTTAGCAGAGCCCCTCATGTGATTAAACAGTGGAAACCCCCACAAGTGACCCCATTTTGGAAACTAGACCGCCTAAGGAATTTATTTAGGTGTGTGGTGAGCATTTTGAACCCCCAAGTGTTTCACTAAAGTTTATAATGCCCAGGTGTAAAAATAAAAAATCCTACTTTTATCCTCACAAAAATGATGTTTTAGTCCCCAATTTTTTATTTTCCCAAGGGTAGGAGGAGAAATTGGACACCAAAAGTTGTTGTCCAATTTGTCCTGAGTACACTGGTGCCCCATATGTGGGAAAAAAAACTGTTTGGGCACAAGTCGGGGCTCAGAAGGGAAGTCGTGACGTTTTGGAATGCAGACTGATGGAATGGTCTGCGGGCGTCATGTTCCGTTTGCAGAGCCCCTGATGTGCCTAAACAGTAAAAAAAAACCACAAGTGACATAATTTTGGAAAGTAGACTCCCAAGGAACTTTTCTAAATGTGCCCCCCTTCTGGAACTAGTCTTTCCTGTAAAGTAAATTAGTAGTGCATTGAGGTGTGGTACAATTTGAAACAATCCTTCATACACAGGCCAGGTTTTTCGGGGCAGGTGTCGCATTGGTAAGTGGTGTCCTTGCATATTCCCCTTTTGTAACACACTCGGCACCTTTTTTGCGGCTTACCTTTTTTTCCAGTTGGCGGGACCACCCCCGGGAAATGCTGACCTGGTATGATACGAGCACCTTCAGTTCCGGAAGTACTGGGGCCCGCTCTTTCCTGATCGCCAAACATCAGGGCCTTAACCACTACCTCCTGAAACTGAAGGTACGTCGTATCGCTGTTGCGTGCACATCATGACAGCAGGAAAGCGTTGAGCATTGCCATTTGGACGATGTGCACGGACACCTTTTTGTACCACTCCTTGGCCTTTCTCAAAGCACTGTACGGTTGGAGGAGTTGATCAGAGAGATCAACACCCCCCATGTATTTATTGTACCCCAGTACACAGTCCGGTTTGCGGACCTGTGTAGAGGTACCCCGTACAGTGCTGAGGGCAATGCCATCACCATGTATGGTGGTCAAGAGAAGGACATCCCTCTTGTCCTTGTACTTGACCACCAGCAGGTGGTTGCTACATTGGGCTCTGCTCTCACCCTTTCTGAGCATCTGCCCAAGTAGCGTCTTTGGGAGGCCTCTCTGATTTTTGCGGACGGTACCGCAGGCTGCGGTACCTCGCGCAGAGAGGGATTTGTAGAGTGGGACGCTGGAATAAAAGTTATCGGTGTAAAGGTGATAATCTTTATCCAGCAGTGGGTGCACCAAATCCCACACAATTTTTCCACTCACTCCCAGGACGGGGGGACACTCAGGGGGTTCAATCCTGGTGTCCTTTCCTTCGTAAACTCTAAAGCTGTGGGTGTACCCTGAGGTACTCTCACACAGCTTGTAGAGTTTGATTCCGTACCTTGCCCTCTTGCTGGGCAGGTACTGGCGGAATTGGAGCCGTCCCTTAAAATGAACCAAGGACTCATCCACGCAGATGTCCCTTTGGGGCACGTACACTTCAGCAAACTTTTTGCTGAAGTGTTCGATGACCGGCCGAACTTTGAACAGACGGTCAAAGTTGGGGTCATTTTGTGGAGGACACTGTGCATTATCATTATAATGCAGGAATTTGTGGATGGCCTCAAAACGCGTCCGGGCCATGACCATTCGGAACAGTGGAGTGTTGTATAAAATATCAACACTCCAATATTGCCGAAGTTCTGGCTTCTTCAGGATCCCCATATGGAGGACCAGGCCCCAAAACTGCATCATTTCACCTGCGTCTACAGGAGACCAGTTGGAAAATGATGACACGGGGTTTTGCGCCAAAAATTGCCGAGCGTACAAATTAGTTTGCTCCACCACAAAGTTAATAAAATCCTCAGAGAAAAAGACTTTGAAAAAGTCTATTTCTGTGAAGCCAGTGGAGTCAAACCTGATTCCTGATTCTGCCACAAAATCAGGAATCAGTGGCTCGTAATTTTCGGGGGGCGGGGTCCATACGGGGTCCGAAGAGGGGTGCGCTGGTTCATTTTCAGGGGTGGGCGTTGCCTCATCTTCTGTCCTGGGGCGTCTACGTGGCGGTTCCGCAGGACCCGAGGAGGAAGATGAGGAGGAGGAGGAAGAAGAAAAAGAGGATGAAGAATCTGAAAAGTAAAGAAATGTGGGATCCTCTCCCTTGCTATCAGTGTCGGAGGCAAGGAAAGCGTATGCCTCCTCCACTGAATAGCGCTTTTGGGAAGAACATGACGAGCGGGACATTATGTTTGTGAATGTGGTGCTTTGTGTGAACTTTATTTATAACTGTGTGTGTGGTGGGGGGGGGATAGTGGTTGGTGCAAACTATGCTGAAAGGAAAAAGCTAAAAGAAAAGAAAGCGAATAGGGAAAAAAATGCCTGTGAAAAAAAGTCTAAACCAGCAGGCACGAGCTCTGATAAGTGACCGGTGTCACTTATCAAAGTTCCGCGGCTGCCGGATGTGCGCACAGGAGTGGTGGAAAGGGAAGTGAAAAAAAACAAAAACGGCAGGAACGAGCTCTGATAAGTGACCGGTGTCACTTATCAAAGTTCCGCGGCTGCTGGATGTGCGCACAGGAGTGGCGGAAAGGGAAGTGAAAAAAAAAAAAAAAACGGCACGAACGAGCTCTGATAAGTGACCTGTGTCACTTATCAAAGTTCCGCGGCTGCCGGACGCACAGGAGTGGTGGAAAGGGAAGTGAAAAAAAACAAAAACGGCAGGAACGAGCTCTGATAAGTGACCGGTGTCACTTATCAAAGTTCTGCGGCTGCTGGATGTGCGCACGGGAGTGGCGGAATGGGGAGTGAAAAAAAAAAAAACGGCAGGAGCGAGCTCTGATAAGTGACCGGTGTCACTTATCAAAGTTCCGCGGCTGCTGGATGTGCGCACAGGAGTGGCGGAAAGGAGAGTGAAAAAAAACAAAAAACGGCAGGAACGAGCTCTGATAAGTGACCGGTGTCACTTATCAAAGTTCCGCGGCTGCTGGATGTGCGCACAGGAGTGGCGGAAAGGGGAGTGAAAAAAAAAAAAAAAACGGCAGGAACGAGCTCTGATAAGTGACCGATGTCACTTATCAAAGTTCCGCGGCTGCTGGATGTGCGCACGGGAGTGGCGGAAAGTGGGGTGAATAAAAAAAAAAAAACGGCAGGCACGAGCTCTGATAAGTGACCGGTGTCACTTATCTAAGTTCCGCGGCTGCTAGATGTGCGAACGGGAGTGGCGGAAAGTGGGGTGAAAAAAAAAAAAACGGCAGGCACGAGCTCTGATAAGTGACCGGTGTCACTTATCAAAGTTCCGCGGCTGCTAGATGTGTGCACGGGAGTGGCGGAAAGTGGGGTGAAAAAAAACAAAAACGGCAGGAACGAGCTCTGATAAGTGACTGGTGTCACTTATCAAAGTTCCGCGGCTGCTGGATGTGCGCACAGGAGTGGCGGAAAGGGGAGTGGAAAAAAAAAAAAAAACGGCAGGAGCGAGCTCTGATAAGTGACCGGTGTCACTTATCAAAGTTCCGCGGCTGCTGGAAGTGCGCACGGAGGGGGTGCAAAAGAAAAACGAGCACGAGTGTTGATCGGTGAACTGCGTCACCAATCAACGCTCGGCGGCTGCTAAATGTGCGCAAAGGGGGGTAAAAAGAGGAGGAAATGGAAGGGGGGAGGGGGGAATAGGGGGATTGGGGTGGATCGGGCAGGGATCGGGGTTCAAAAACTCACATTTGTAGTCTCTCTTCTTTCTTCTCTCTTCTTTCTTCAGCAGGAGTTGTGGTGTCACAGGCTACTGTGGCACCACAAGGCCCAGCACAGGAGGAGATCTGGCGTGTGACCGCACTGCAGGAATCCTCAGCAAGTGTGAGGACCCCTGCAGTGCGGTCACACAGATCACAGACAGTTTGCAGACAGGTCACAGAGCGGTCACATCGCTGCTGTGACCTGTCATTGGTGGGATCGATGATCACATGGATCCCACCAATCAGAGGAGACCCTTGTTTTGCCAGTTGCTAGGCACCGGCCTAGTAATCGGAGCTCACTGCTCCGATTCCTAGGCAAGTCACCGGCAGGTCAACAAGCAGGGCACAGAGCGGTCACACCGCTGCTGTGCCCTGTGATTGGCGCGATCGACGATGACATCGATCGCGCCAATCAGCAGCTGCAGGCCCTACTGGGCCTGTCCTAGGCTCCGGCCTAGGATCGGTGCTATTACTGCACCGATCCAGGCAGGTACAGGCAGGGCACAGCGCGGATACACCGCGGCTGTGCCCTGCGATTGGCACGATCGATGTGATCGGCGATCGCGCCAATCCAGGGGGGGTCTGGTCGTTTCTAGGCCCAGGCCTAGGATCGAGTACATCGGTACTCGATTCTAGCCTGGGATCTCACTGTTTCAGCCCATCTGATTGGCTGAAACAGTGAGAAAGGCTGCGATTGATTGGCTGTTCAGAATTGAACAGCCAATCACAGCGATCGGGAGTGAGGGTGGGCGGTGACAGACCCCGGGATGCCGGCGCCATCTATCCTGAGGTAAGATGGCGTCGTAATTTTAATGCGATCACCGCGACTTAAGTCGCAATGTCGCATTAAAGGGCTGGACGTACTATCCCGTCCCTGGTCATACGGGCCCAGGTACCATGGACAGGATAGTACGTCCGATGGCAGTAAGGGGTTAAAGAAACTCCAGAAATAGTAAATATAACTATAAAATAAAGGCAAACAATGACATTTAACAATCAGATACAACAAGCATTTGCAGACCGAATTCAGCACATAACATATCAGGTCACTTGTGTATGGAGAAATAACAGACTATATCTTTTCTCAGCCAACTGCTTCATCTGTTTTTCAACATAGGTACTGTAATATTCACCTGGCAGAAAGCCTTCAGAATCAATTAATCAAAAGGAATAGATGGAAAAAATAAGCCAAATACTCCGACTGGATCTGCATCCACAAGACAAAATACGGCATGGGTGAAAATGAGGCGAAATGAAAATACCACCTTTTTGCTACCACTAGACAAATCTCCATTAAAAAAGGAAAATGGTCTGCCAAGATACGGCAAAATCCTGATTTCTCAGGGGTAGATGTTAGAATTAAAGTCTACAAGATTTCATTGTTCACGGATGACGTACTTTTGACCCTTACTAAACTCAATACTACGTTACCTAATCTCATGGAGGTGTTAAAAATATATGGGGGCTTATCAGGATATAAATTAAATACTACCAAAACACAAGCCATGCCGTTATATGTTGCTTCGGACATTCTGGATCATTTGAAATTAAATTTCAAATTTAGATGGAAGAATGATGCTGTCAAGTATCTGGGGGTTCTTATAATACACTCTATAATTGAAATTTCCCGTTGATGTTCTCGGATCTGAGGAAATTATTAGATAAATGGATGCCCCTTTCGCTTTTCTTGACAGGTCGTATAGCCTCCATTAAGATGTCTCTTCTCCCCAAGGTGCTTTACTATTTTGAGACTCTTCCAGTTAAGGTCCCCATGGGGGAACTTAAGTCCCTTCAGGCTTCTATAATGAAGTTTATTTGGAATGGTAAGTGTCATCGTGTCTCTAAGCGTGTCCTTGTCTGCCACAGGACACAGGGGGGTCTTTCTGTCCCTGACATTGTTGGATACTATTGGGCAGCCCATTTTCGTAGGATTCCCTCGTGGGCCTCTTTGTGGGCATTTAATAAATGGACGGAAATAGAAAAGCTATGGCTGGTCCCAATCCATCCGAATGCCTTATTACGGACAAACAAGCCCTTCAGGGTTTCAGTTCCGTTATTTGGTCGCAGGCAGTTTACGAGGGAGATTTGGCCAACATGTATGAGGAAGTTTAACTTGGCCTCTTGCAACTCGCCAATTATATAATTTATTTATCAACGTTTGATACCAAATAGCATGGATCCTGCAATGGTTCATCCAAGGATTCAGGCAGGTTTGTTCAGATTTGCGGACTTGGTAGATGGGACAAGCTGGAGGTCCTTGCGTTTGATGATATTAAGGCTAGATTTAATATATCTAATAGGGAGTTCTTTCAGTTTATGCAGATTAAGCACCTTGCTTTGTCGCTATATAGATCATCAAAGGTGTCCCCAAAGTCTGACTTCGAGAGGATTTGCAAAAGGGGCCCATCAACCAAGGGTTTAATCTCAGAAATATATAAGATAATAAACCATTCTCTGGGGGGTCGGTAAATTAAACATCCGTACATGAGTAGATGGGAGTCTATTTTGGGGAGGGGTCTGTCGCCTCAAACCTGGCAACATATTTGGGATAGGGCAGCTAAGTCTTCTATTTGCACTCTTTATAAGGAGAATCAGTACAAGATTTAGATGTTCTGGTACTACACACCGGATCTCCTCCATAGATTGAACCCTCAGCTCTTGAACCTCTGTTCACGTTGTGGCTCGGAGGCTGGTACTCGATATCACATTTTCTGGTCTTGTTTGGAGATCATTAGTTTTTGGGAAGAAGTATAAGCCTTAAATTTCAGGGTTCTTTTTGTTGAGTTTGAATTGGATCCTGCATTTTTCTCCTTAATGTCTCCCCTAGAGGAATGGGGTAAAATTTGGCTAAGCTGCTATTACACTGCGGTGCATTGTTTGATAGCTCTTAACTGGAAGCAGACCTCTCCTCCTTCCCACCAACACTTACTAAATAGAACTGCTGACATCCGTAGAATGGAATATATGACAGCTTTGCTGAAAGCTGGAGTGGACAGATTTGATACCATTTGGGCCCCATGGGACTATTACTGGGCTCAGGTTGGTGGTTAGGACTTTTTTTTTTAATATCTCTACACAGTTTGTGCCTTTTTTTCCATATTCTTGCCTATGTCTGATCTTACTTATATTTGTTTAGGTATCAGCTAGCAGATTAAAGGATAGAGCTAACATATAGAGGGAATCAAGTATTTTTTTTTCTTTTTAAGGATTTTTTGAGTCCATCACTAAACATTTCAGTTTTGGTTCCATTGGGGGGGGGGGGTGTTCCTTCATTACATTTCATGTATCTATATTTTGTATTTGAAGCTCTTTCATATGCCTTTATCTTATTCTGGTATTTTCATTGTAATTTGACTGATGCCTGGATTGTATCATTTGGCTTATTTGGGTCTTTTGTTGTTTATATTTGTTTAAATATAAAAATAAAGATTTAAAATGGAAAATGGTTAAAAGGATTTATAACACTCAAAAGCATCAATGAATTGGATACTCATATAGGGCCATAATGGCTGTCTTCCACTCAATAGGGCTGATTCATCACAGTTTTTATGCCAGAAAACTGGAGTAGAAGCTTTGAAAAGTCTCAAAATTTAACAACTTTTGGCATTTTCGCACAAGTTTGAATCAGCTCGGCTAAAATGGGCATAGCTGGGTGGTGTAGCCACAACCGACCGATGCATTCATAAAAAATGCTGGCGTTTTGTATGCCAAAAAAGCTACTACAATGCCGAATTCATTAAGTGGCGCAAGCCTCTTAATGAATTTGGCGCCATATACTCCAGCAATATTTGCATAGTCCCATTGTCGTCATTTCATGCACAAAACCTAATCAATAAATACACCAATCCTTAGAAAACAAAATAAACAAAGGGTTAATTATTATATTCTTACTTTCACTTGGCCAAAATCTATTGACTAATGGAGCCTTAAAACAAGCTGCACATGCACTGAGCCTGTACAATACTGCATTACTGAAATCAATTCTCTGATGGAGGGGATGGAGGAGCTTTCTCCAAATGCCAGAAACTGGTAATAAAACTGAAAACAGAAGAGACGTCTGCAGATCGTTGTTTTTAATAAATGGGGGAATACCAGGTTTTACCGATGCAGAAAGAACTAGTAAACATTTTTTGTTTAACCCCCATAACGACTGCTGATTCGCCTTTTAACGGCGGCAGTTAAAGGTAATTATGCCTCAGCACGGCTTTTTAACGGCACTGAGAAATATTGTATAGCGCCCCTCAGAGTCTGAATTTCTCCGGGGTCTCGTCTACCGGGGTAGCTGAGACCCAGAAAACATGATTAGGTCGTTTTTTTACCGACCCCAGTGTTGCGATCACCGTTATTCACTGAATAATGGCGACTGCAAAAAAAAAAAAAGGTCCTATTTCCCACTTAATTTCTCTCTCCTCTGATGTGATCGCACATCAGAGGACAGAGAAATGGGGTCCCCCGATTCACCCCGGAATTTCCGTTGTCCCTGGACGCTCCTGCATCCCTCTCAGCGTCTTCTTCCGGGAAAAAAAATGGCGGACACATGCGCAGTGCGCCCGCCGAGATCTGCCGGCCGGCACCCAGCAACAATAGGAAATTTTTCCTATTGATTAATTTTGATCACTGTGATAGGGTCTATCACAGTGATCAAAATAAAAAAAATGTAAATCAAACCACCCTTTATCACCCACTTAGTTAGGTAAAAATAATAAAATAAAAAAATATATTTATTTCCATTTTTTTATTAGGTTAGGGTTGGGCTAAAGTTAGGGTTGAGGTAAAGCTAGGGTTGGGCTAAAACTAGGGTTAGGGTTGGGCTAAACTTAGGGTTGGGCTAGGGATAGGGTTGGGCTAAAGTTAAGGTTGAGGTTATGGTTGGGATTACGGTTAGGGTTATGGGTGTGCTGAGTTTAGGGTTGTGTGTTGTGAATAGGCTGGAAATGAGTTCTGAGCAGAAGCTCCCTCTGGTGGTTACAAACGGTACTGGACTGTCCAGTGAAGATTGTGAGGATTGGGAATCAGGTGTTACTGACTGGTCTTATATAAGGGAGTCGCCTTCCCATCAGGGTTGCCGGTGATCAATTGTTCTGGTCTCAATCCTTGATTCCTGTTTCCTTGGTAGCCTGCTGTGTCGTGTCTGAATCTCCTGCTAACAGATAAGACATTTTCTTCTTTTTGTTTTTGTGCTTGATTTTTGCATTTTGTCCTGCACTTTTGTGGGGGCCTTCTGGGTCCCCTCTGGGGGCTTTTGCCTCTCAGTTCAGTTCAGCCACTGATGTTTGTACATTTGCTTTTTCCAGTTTTTTCAGTGGCTGCTGTTTTGTTTTTGGTTACACCAGAGAACTAATTTAGGTGGTAGAGGTCGTGTGATCTCAGGTGTTTTTGAAATTAGTAGAGTTGGTGCTTTTCAGGGTTTTTTGGGATTGCAGTAAGTGCCCTTCCTATCTTTTCTATTTAGTAAGTTTGGGCCCCAACGTTTGCTCATACTATTTTCTGTCTGTGTCAGTATTTCTTCTTGTCTAACGCCATTACATGTTTGGGCGCTTTCTATGTTCTTTGGGGATCTGCTCCGGGGCAGATAGCTTTCCTCTTTCTATCTTTAGGTGTAGTTAGTTTCTCAGGCTGTGACGAGGCGTCTAGGACCAACGTAGGAACGCTCCACGGCTGCCTCTAGTTGTGGTGGTTAGTCAGGGTACTGCAATCTCATAGTTTCCAACTGCTCTGGTGTATTTCCTTTTTTGCCTGCTCTCCTCAGCTACCAAATCATAACAGTTGTGGTTAGGGTTATGGTTAGGGTTGGGATTATGGTTGGAGTTAGAATAGGGGGGTACCACTGTTTAACCCCTTCCTTACCGATGACAGGATAGTACGTCATCGGTAAGGATCTCCTGCCTTGAGGTGGGCTCCGGCGGTGAGCCCACTTCAAAGCCGCGACATGTCAACTGTTATAAACAGCTGACATGTGACCGCAATAGGCACGAGCGGAATTGCGATCCGCCCGCGCCTATTAACTAGTTAGATCCCGCTGTCAAAGCTGACAACGGGCATTTAACTAGAGCTTGAGCGCATCGCCGACCCCGTCACGTGATCGGGGGTCGGCGACACGTTGCCTTGACAACCAGATGTCTCATAGAGACCTCTATGGTTGTTGCAGGCATATTGCTATGAGCGCCACCCGGTGGTCGGTGCTCATAGCAATGCAGTAAATCTGCTACATATGGGCGATCTGCTCATCGCCCATATGTAGCAGAGCCGATCGAGTTGTGCATGCTTCTAGCCTCCCATGGCTATTGAAGCATGCCAAAAGTAAAAAAAAGTGTTTAAAAATTTAAAATAAATAAAAACACCTAAAAGTTCAAATCACCCTCCTTTCGCCCCAATCAAAATTAAACAATAAAAGAAAAATCAAACCTACACATATTAGGTATCGCCGCGTTCAGAATCGCCCGATCTATCAATAAAAAAAAGGATTAACCCGATCGCTAACAGCGTAGCGAGAAAAAAATTAAAAACACCAGAATTACGTTTTTTTTGGTCGCCGCAACATTGCATTAAAATGCAATAACGGGCGATCAAGAGAACGTATTTGCACAAAAGTGGCATATTTAAAAACGTCAGCTCGGTTCGCAAAAAAATAATCCCTCACCCGACCCCAGATCACGAAAAATGGAGACGCTACGGTTCTCGGAAAATGGCGCAATTTATTTATTTTTTTTAGCAAAGTTTGGAATTTTTTTTAGCCACTTAGATAAAAGAGAACCTAGACATGTTTGGTGTCTATGAACTCGCAATGACCAGGAGAATCATATTGGCAGGTCAGTTTTAGCATTTAGTGAACCTAGCAAAAAAGCCAAGCAAAAAACAAGTATGGGATTGCACTTTTTTTTGCAATTTCACCACACTTGGAATTTTTTTTCCCGTTTTCAAGTACACGACATGGTAAAACCAATGGTGTCGTTCAAAAGTACAACTCGTCCCGCAAAAAATAAGCCCTCACATGGCCATATTGACAGAAAAATAAAAAAGTTATGGCTCTGGAAAGGAGGGGAGCGAAAAACGAAAAAAGCTCCGGGAATGAAGGGGTTAAGTACATCAGGGGGTCTCTAAACGCAACATGGCACCACCATTGATTCCAGCCAATTTTGCGTTCAAAAAGTCAAACAGTGCTCCCTCCATTCTGAGCCCTGCCATGCACCCAAACAGTGGCTTTCTCCCACATACGGGGTATTGGCATACTCAGGAGAAATTGCACAACAAATTTTGTGGTCCATTTTCTCCTGATACCTTTATGAAAATAAAAAAAATGTGGTTCCAAAGTAAACTTCTTGTGAAAAGAGTAAAATGTTCAGTTTTTCCTTCCACATTGCTTTAGTTCTTGTGAAGTACCTGAAGGGTTAATAAACTTCTTGAATGTGGTTTTGCGCACCTTGAGGGGTGCAGTTTTTAGAATAGTGTCACTTTTGGATACTTTCTGTTATATTGACCCCCCAAACTCACTTCAAATGTGAGGTGGTCCCTAAAAATAGGTTTTGTAAATTTTGTTGGAAAAATGAGAAATCGCTGGTCAAATTTTAACCCTTATAACGTCCTAACAAAAAAAATTGTTTCCAAAATTGTGCTGATGTAAAGTTGATATGTGGGAAATGTTATTTATTAACTATTTTGTGTGACACTACTCTCTGATTTAAGGGTACAAAAATAAAAAATTTTAAAATTGTAACATTTTCAACATTTTTGACAAATTTCGTTTTTTTTCCATAAATAAATGCAAGTTATATCGAAGAAATGTTACCACTAACGTCAAGTACAATATGTCACGAAAAAAACAATCTCAGAATCAGTGGGATCCGTTGAAGCGTTCCAGAGCTATAACCTCATAAAGTGAGAGTGGTCAGAATTGTAATAATCAGCTTGGTCACTAAGAACCAAATTAGCCCTGTCACTAAGGGGTTAATAAATGATTGTAACATGAATGCTGTTGTTTAGTTATTTAACGACATTACCATTATCTACTGCGGAAAGATGAGCATGTTTAGATAGTGCTTACTAAAAGAAGCAACTTTGCTATTGATTTTTAATGTACGGTAAATATGTGTCTCCATTCTCCGGATATTATGTATTTTATTGTATGCTGCTCTTTACCAAGGAGGCCGGCCAGCAATGCTATCTAGCAGAGGTGGCCCAATATATACAACGCTTACAAGCTCTTCCCTATTGAACTTGTAAGCATCGCTCTGATGCTGGCCATGATTGCTGGGGCCCACTTAGCGCCTATTCTCGTCCACCTGTCTGCAGCCCCACTGCGTTCCGATGCTGCAGAGCCAAGGTTGTCTCATACAGCAGCATCACAGAGCACAAAGGTCAGGCCAACAGTGCAACCATACAGCTGGCATTAACTGTCAATCAAGTCGGAGTGACCTCCGCCATCCCTCCCACAATCAGCAAACTAGTGATGAGCGAACGTGCTTGGATAATGTGTTATTGGAGCATGCTCAGGTGCTAACCGAGTCTTCGGTGTGCTCGAATAATATTTTCAAGTCTTCGCACCCGCATGTCTCATGGCTGTTCGACAGCTGCAACACATGCAGGGATTGCACATTCGCTCATCACTAACAAACTATTTAGACCAGTGTTTCCCAAACCCCATCCTCACGGCCTCCACAGGTCATGTTTTCAGCATTTCCATAGTGAGAGAATTCCTGATGCCTTGATGATACGTCCATCACCTGTGCAATACTAAGGAAATCCAGAAATCGTGATTTGTTAGGGGGGTGTGAAGATTGGAAACCGCTGATCTAGATAAATACAGGCCACAAATATTGTAAACATATATTAGAAAAATACACATCATTGTATGGGCTGCAGTTAGGCAAAGTCAATTCTTCATTATTGGCAATATTTGACAAACTTGGCTATAGTGCTGCTTGGCTATGAAGTCTACATGGCATTATTGATTATGTTAGCAATCGTCTGGTGGATTAAAGTAAGCAATGCAATGACAATAGGCGGGACAGCACAAAGAAACTATGAGCTGACCTGTGGTCAGGGCCGCAATAAACAGATGCGTCCAGTTAGGAAAGGCGCTTTGAATTTCCTCGCATGTTTTTACAAACTGAAGAACAGAAGAAAGGCGTAAACTCGCAGAGAATATTGCTCTGTATGCAGTAACAGACTGACAAAGCAGAAAGTAGATGTTGAAAGATGGCAAGAAGCCCCATGTCCACTGCTGTCACTGATCTTTTACAAAGCAGTCCATTACTCAGTACAGCTTCGCTGCCTGCATCTGTCTATCTGCCTGCGTCCTATCCAATCATACTATACCAATGGAACATTTAAGGCAATGGGAGCAGGAAGTGTGACAAAGGAAAATACACATATCTGTTAAAAGGAGTCTGTCACCAGGTTTTTGCCAACTAGTTTGAGAGACAGAAACCCTGATTCCAGCAATGTATCGCTTACTGGGCTGCTAAGTGTAGTTTTGATAAAATCATTGTTTTATCAGCAGAAGATTATCGCTAGAGGACTAGTAAACCTGCTGATAGGTAATCAAGTATGTTCATTAGCTTTCTGTGTGTACTGTGCAGAGGCAGAAAGCTGCCAATCAGTGGTGTGGGCGGGGTTATACAGACTTCAACATTCAGAGAACTGCTTGATCTGCAGCAGATAAAACAGGGATTTTATCAAAATGACAGCACTAGCTTAGTAAGTAAAATCACAGGAATCAGGGTCTCTGTCCCTACATTATATTACTCTCAGATGGGATAACAAAAGCCTGGTAACAGATTCCCTTTAAATACCATACAATGAGTAACCTGAACACAGCTAAAGTGTAGTTTTTTTCCTTGCATGTATAATCAAATTGATTTTACGTGAAAAAAAAAAAAATATACATATATATATCTGGAGAACATTTTTCCTTTATTGAAGCTGTCCTGTATAAGGAGGGTTGACGTTCCTCCTGTGATGTCCTGTATAAGGAGGTGTGTGACGTTCCTCCTGTGATGTCCTGTATAAGGAGGGGTGTGACGTTCCTCCTGTGATGTCCTGTATAAGGAGGGTGGTGACTTCCTCCTCCGTGATGTACTGGTATAAGGAGGGGTGTGACGTCCTCCTGTGATGTCCTGTATAAGAGGGGTGTGACGTTCCTCCTGTGATGTCCTGTATAAGGAGGGGTGTGACGTTCCTCCTGTGATGTCCTGTATAAGGAGGGGTGTGACGTTCCTCCTGTGATGTCCTGTATAAGGAGGGGTGTGACGTTCCTCCTGTGATGTCCTGTATAAGGAGGGGTGTGACGTTCCTCCTGTGATGTCCTGTATAAGGAGGGGTGTGACGTTCCTCCTGTGATGTCCTGTATAAGGAGGGGTGTGACGTTCTCCTGTGATGTCCTGTATAAGGAGGGGTGTGACGTTCCTCCTGTGATGTCCTTTATAAGGAGGGTGTGACGTTCCTCCTGTGATGTCCTGTATAAGGAGGGGTGTGACGTTCCTCCTGTGATGTCCTGTATAAGAGGGGTGTGACGTTCCTCCTGTGATGTCCTGTATAAGGAGGGTGTGACGTTCTCCTGTGATGTCCTGTATAAGGAGGGGTGTGACGTTCCTCCTGTGATGTCCTGTATAAGGAGGGGTGTGACGTTCCTCCTGTGATGTCCTGTATAAGGAGGGGTGTGACGTTCCTCCTGTGATGTCCTGTATAAGGAGGGTGTGACGTTCCTCCTGTGATGTCCTGTATAAGGAGGGGTGTGACGTTCCTCCTGTGATGTCCTGTATAAGGAGGGGTGTGACGTTTCTCCTGTGATGTCCTGTATAAGGAGGGGTGTGACGTTCCTCCTGTGATGTCCTGTATAAGGAGGGGTGTGACGTTCCTCCTGTGATGTCCTGTATAAGGAGGGTGTGTGACGTTCCTCCTGTGATGTCTTGTATAAGGAGGGGTGTGACGTTTCTCCTGTGATGTCCTGTATAAGGAGGGGTGTGACGTTCCTCCTGTGATGTCCTGTATAAGGAGGGGTGTGACGTTCCTCCTGTGATGTCCTGTATAAGGAGGGTGTGACGTTCCTCCTGTGATGTCCTGTTGACACTGCACCAAACAAGACAAGACAGGAAACAAAGAAAAAAAATGAATGTTATAGGGAGTAGTTGTATAGGAAGAATGGACAAGTCATAAATAGAGTAGTCTTTGATGAGATATCCCCTTTAATACTTTCACAGACATTTTTGCAATGTTACAGTGCAGTTTCGTTAACACCAGAAGTAACATTACTTTCTTAGGCCTCTTTTAGTAGGTGACTTTTGTAACTGTCAAAACTTGCACTGCTGTAGAATCCTGATTTCATTCAGCGGAGTAGGGATTTGACAAGTTATCATAACAGAGGGAAAAAACACACACTTCCAAAATGACAGTGTCTATAAAAAGACATCTTTTTGACTTGCATCAATGCGGATGTAAGAAATGAATGAAGGAAAGAAAACGAGTTTAAAAGATAAAGGTCCTATGTTATCTGCCAATTAAAGGGGTTGTCCAGGCTTCGGTCAAAAGTCTACAGCCATAGTGTCAGCAAACAAACGCAATGTGTAAGAAAAATTGTATCTGTTACCCATGACTGTTATGTTGAAAACTATAAGGCTAAGTGCACACGTTCAGGATTATTTGCGTTTTTTTTCGCGGGAAAAAAAGCGTCAAAAACGCATGAATTAAGCATCCTATCATTTAGAATGAATTTCGCAATTTTTGTGCACATGGTGCGTTTTTTTCCGCGAAAAAAATGCATCGCAGAAAATCTAGCAACATGTTCATTAATTTTGCGGAATTCTAGCGTTTTTCCCGCTATATTATTGACCTAGAAAGCTCAGGGAAAAATCGCTGTAAAAATGCATCAAATCCGCGCAAAAAACGAACCAAAAACGGGCAAAATCCGCACAAAAAAACGCGCGTTTTTGCCGCGAAAAAAGTCCGGTTTTGCTCAGGAATATTCTGCAAACATTCCTGAACGTGTGCACTTAGCCTAAGAATTGTTACAAGTCTTCAGTAAAGTTCATCTTTCAAGTTTGCACGGGACCCCGATGTATGCTTCTTTCGTCCGTGGCCTCATACCTTGCGGGCATCAACATAACTCTCAGTCTCATATATCTGTCATCTCCCCCTTTATAATTGCCACCTAACCTAGGGATTGTTAGAGCCATCAGAGTCACCGCGACTGAACCATCCTCCGAGATATTAGGCTCTGCATCTCACAACGCGGTGCGTCAATCATAACTTAGGAAAAAGGTGTTTCAGTTTTAATAATATCCTTACCTTCGTCCTGAGAGGGTTAGGAAATACTGACATACCGGATGAGATTAGCTCATTGTTATTAGCAGATCATTTCCTTTTTCTTAGTAGACTCCGCACAAACACAAGATTTTAGATGAATACTAAAATTGGCAAAACTGTACAGACCCAGGGACAAAATTAAATTGCTGCAATATAACAGATTAAGAGCTTCTACATTTTGTATGTTGTTAGAAATTCTACCCAGATACCTCTTTAATCTATATTGTTACTTTTTTTTTTATATAAAAGTTGGATCATAACCATTGTAGGAGATGTAATACAGTAGTTGTTACCCAATGGTCCTCTCTGCTTGTATTTCAACATAATTTTACAAACTTAACAAACTTGGTAAATTTGTCAAAAGATTAGGAGTTATGAGTGACTACCCTGTGAGACTCGTAATAGCTACTGAGCCTTGGAGGCTTTACAGAAAAAAAAAACAACAAATAAATATATACGGTAGATATATTGTATATTTACCCCCGCATATACATATATATCTTTATGACTGTTAGATATAGTTTAAAATACTGAGCAAACATTTTAGGCTGTAATGATACTTCCAAAAATAGAAATATTAAGAAAAAGAAAAGTGAACAAACAAAAGAGAAATCTATATGTGATCATCCTTTGCCTTCAAACAGCATCAGTTTTTCTAGCTACACTTGCACACAGTTATTGAAGGAACTCAGCAGGCAGGTTGTTGCAAACATCTTGGAGAACTAACCACATATCTTTTGTGGATATAGGTTTGTGCAAATTCTTCTATCACTTCATGTATACCCAGACAGACTAGATGATGCTGAGCTCTGTGAGGGACATATTTCATCACTTTCAGGACTCTGGTTCTTCTTTAAGCTGAAGATAGTTCTTACTTACATTGATTGTATGTTCGGGGATGTCATCATGCTGCAGAATAAATCTGGAGCCAATCAGATGCCTCTCTGGTGGTACTGCATGAAGGAGAAGTATCTCCCTTTAGTTCTTAGCATTGACCTTAGCTCAATTTTCTCAAATGCAGCCTCAAGCTATCAAGAGAAGTCACTAGAGAACATCACACCAGTTGTACTTCTGAGATTATAGTGTGGGATGGCATAATGGACGACAGTCTTCATGCCAGGTTCACTAACAACTTGGCGTTACATTGATTTGGTCGAGAATCTGGGAGCACAGCCATTTTGTCATGACTCAGGACGAGGTGGTTCTGGCTCCGTCCTGGTCAGGTCAGGTTTAAATCTGTCTTCCTCTTTTTGGTTCTGGGGGGCTATTTAATGTTGGTAGTTTCTGGGTCCAGTGTCAGTGATACTTCAGTCTACTCGGCTTGAGGTCGCTGACCCAGGTTACTTTCTGTATCGTTGTTCCTCTGCGTGTGTTTGTTTGCTGTGTATGACCCGATTTGCCCTAGGATCCCTCTTCCTGATTTATTTTCTGGGGATCGGTCCAAATTTTTGAACTTTAGGAATAATTGTAAGTTGTTTTTTGCCTTGAAACCTAAGTCCTCGGGGAACGCAGCACAGCAGGTTAAAATTGTCATCTCCCTGTTGCGCGGCGACCCTCAAGACTGGGCCTTTTCCCTGACACTTGGGGATCCTGTTTTGGCTAATGTTGATGTGCTTTTTCAGGTTCTGGGGTTGTTGTATGATGAACCTAATGTTATTGATCAAGCTGAGAAAACCTTGTTGGCATTGAACCAGGGTCAGGAAGCAGCAGAGTAATATTGCCAGAAATTTCAAAAGTGGGCAGTCCTTACTAAATGGAACGATGATGCCCTAGCAGCTCTTTTTCGGAAGGGTCTGGCAGAAACCGTAAAAGATGTTATGGTGGGATTTCCTGTCCCCTCTGGTCTCAACGACTCTATGTCATTAGTCATTCAAATTGACAGACGTTTACGTGAACGTAGAAATATGCGAGAGGTGGTGATGCCTTTCGAGCGAACCTCTGAGCCCATGCAGTGTGATGGGGTTGTTTCTGGGGCTCAGCGTCGAGAATTTCGAAAGAGTAATAAGTTGTGCTTCTATTGTGGGGGCGTTTCTCATACTATTTCCGTCTGCCCTAAGCGGGGAAGACGTTTTGCGCGCTCATTTGTTTTGGGCAATGTACAGCCTAAATTTCTCTTGACTGTTACCTTGATGTGCTCCTTGTCCTCATTTTCGAGCTGCTCAGGCTTTTGTCGATTCAGGAGCAGCCCTGAACCTGATGGATTTCGACTTTGCCAAACGTTGTTGTTTTCCCATGGTTTTTTGGGTTTTGCTAATTTTTACCGTAAATTTATAAGTAATTTCTCTGGTATTGTGAAACCACTGACTGATTTGACCAAAAAGGGTTCTGATGTAGTGAATTGGTCTCTAGAGGCAGTTTCGGCGTTTCAGGAGCTTAAGCGGAGATTCACTTCTGCTCCTATTCTACGGCAACCTGATGTTTCTCTACCATTTCAGGTGGAGATAGATGCTTCTGAGATTGATGCAGGAGCCATTTTGTCCCAAAGGGATCCTGTAACCTCTAAGAGTAACCCTTGTGCCTTCTTCTCTCTAAAATTTTCCCCAGCTGAACATAATTATGATGTGGGGAATCGGGGAATTATTGGCTATGAAGTGGGCTTTTGAAGAGTGGAGACATTGGTTGGAGGGAGCCAAACATCAAGTTGTGGTCCTCACTGACCACAAGAATCTGATTTAGCTTGAATCAGCCAAGTGATTAAATCCTAGACATGACAGGTGGGCCTTGCTTTTCACGCATTTTAATTTTGTGGTCTCCTTTCTTCCGGGCACTTAGAATGTTAAGGCGGATGCCCTCTCTAGGAGTTTCTTTGTGGATTCTCTTGATGTGATTGAGCCTACTGCCATTCTGAAGGAGGGTGTGGTTCATTCCGCTATCTCACCCGATTTGAGACTGGCCCTGGAGGAATTTCAGGGGGATAAACCTGAACGTTGCCCTGTGGGGAAATTGTATGTCCCAGACCAATGAAGGAAAAAAGTAATGTCTGAAATTCATTGCTCCGCATTGGCTTGTCATCCCGCTATTTTTGGTACCAGAGATTTGGTGAGTTGGTCCTTTTGGTGGTCTACTTTATCTCGTGATGTCAGGAAGTTTGTGCAGTCCTGTGGGACTTGTTCTCGGTCCAAACCTTGCTCTCGCTCTAGTGGATTGTTAATGCCACTGCCTGTGCCCAGGAGGCCATGGACCCATATCTCTATGGATTTTATTTCCGACCTCCCTGTCTCTCAGAGAATGACTGTTATCTATGTGATCTGTGATAGATTTTCCAAGATGGTCCATCTTGTGCCACTGCCGAAGTTGCCATCCTCTTCCGTGTTGGTGCCCTTGTTTTTCCAGCAGGTGGTTCGTTTGCACGGCATTCCGGCGAACATTGTGTCTGACAGAGGAGTCCAATTTGTTTCCAGATTTCCAGGAGAGCCTTTTGTTCTAAACTGGGAATTCAGTTGTCTTTCTCCTCTACGTTTCATCCTCAGACCAAAGGGCAGACTGAGAGAACAAACCAGACTTTGGAAACTTATTTGAGATGTTTTGTGTCTGCTGATCAAGATGAAAACTTTTGATCAAGGTCATTTGGATGTTTTGGGTTGCCATTATGATTTAAAAAGAGAAAACACATTAGTTTGACAATAAATGGCTTCACCCAACCACTAACCATGAGTGGAGAAAAAGTTTTGGTGTTATCATTCATATTCTCTGAAAAAAGGCCAAGAAAGCAAAAATTCTGCCGGGGTATGTAAACTCTTGAGCACAACTGTAAGTACATTCAAAAATGCAGAAATAGAGGGATGTGTTGTGTATGGGATGTATTATGAAATATAAATTGCAGACCCTCTGCAATTCAAGAAAATGTGACCCTTGACATACCCAGTAGTCTCTGTCACTGCATAATAATGTAACCGTGAGTGGCAAGGGCGATGGATACAAGCATTAAATAACACCATGTCCAGTTGTATGGTAGCAAATCAAATGGGTAGTTAAAAATCCTCTTACCCATGTCTAATAAGGTGCCTATGTGTCAAGTCGAGGCCCCGACGCGCATCTCGCTTTAGCTTCCTCGGAGAGCAGGATTTTTAACTGTCCATTTGATTTGCTACCATCCAACTGGACGTGGTGCTATTTAATATTTTGTGACATTCATGTACTAGCACTTCCTCCTTGGATATCACATTATTGCCTGTACTATCGCCCCATGGTTGCCCGCCTGTTTTTATAATAGTTATTTCTACTTGGATATGTTTGTACTGTAACCTGTTTTGTTTTTGCAACTTTAATAAAATGGTGCGTTTTATGATAAATAAGACATGATTTTTCCTATTCCATAGCCATATATTTTTACACCTGGGTGTTAAAGCTCCTTATGTTTTCCATTCACTAGCTGTATTGTATTGGGAGAATCCCTTACTAAGGACTACCGTATGTTCCTTTTGTTAATCCACAATTCTGGATATGTATATAGAAACATAATACATGTCCAGAACACGATCACAAGGAAAAACTAACAAAACTCTAACAAGTTGTACCTTGTATAATTGCCAGATGATTAGAGAAATTCCATCACCATTGTCTCTCATATGAAAACTGACAGATGATTAATACATTGCATTGGTAAAGTTTTTTTTTTTTTCATAAATTTGGATTATCTTCATACATACATACTTAAAGGGAAAAGGGAACCTCTCACCTCAGAACATTATGTAAATAAAGGATTAATTTACAACAAAACAGAATTCCAATGCTGTCTGGCTGCCTTACTGAAAGCATATCTACCTGGAGAAAATGAACTTCCTCTTAGGACCAGAAAAATTTTGTCCAAGGTGGTGGTGCAGGGAGCAATTACAGTCATTGCTCACAGCACCGCTCATTATACTATGAGCTGCGGCTATAAACACACTCCGGCACTTGGACTGACAGCCGGATCTGTAAAGCATCTATGCACAGCATTTTCTTCTTTATACCTGTGTCTTTATTTTACAATCTACAATCCTTGTATCCATAATGAAATTTCTACATAGGACCAAAGCATCAGTATTGCTGAAAAAAACAAAATGACTCAGCATCTTACATTGGAAAGCCATGTTCACTTTCACTACTACACTATGTTCCAAATTATTATGCAAATGATATTTTTCTCTGATTTTCCCAAGTGGTTGTTGCAAATGACAGTCAGTCTAATAAAAGTCATCTGCAGTTAGAGTATACATCAAATTTTATTGAAGAAACCTCCCAATGATAACAGTATAATCTCCAAAATGGAAAACAACTCAAAATTCACTGTTCCAAATTATTAGGCTCAGTAGAATTTCTGAACATTTGATCTGTTTTAACCCCTTAATGTCCATGGACGTGCACAGTCCGTCATGGCAAGGTGCCAGTTCCGGCACCAGGACGGACTGTGCACGTCATGCCTTTGATCTACCACTGCGTGGAAACACGCAGTGGTAGATCAGTGCCGACAGCTGTCACAGACAGCTGACAGGCACGGCAAGCGGTGCGGGGACCTTTGCCGTCGGCCCCCGCAACCCACAGCGCTGTGATTGGTCAGTCAATCTGACTGACCAAACACAGCAGCGATCGCACAGGAGAAGCTGAAATTTCAGCTTCTCCAGCGCGATCAGTGCAGGAGCCGGCGCTGCAGTGGCCAGGCTTCCTGCACTGACAGCCAGGAGCGGAGCCCCCACCGCCCCTGGCTGTTAACCCCCTGACTGCTGCGATCCAGCGATCGCAGAGCTCAGGGGGG
The DNA here is from genome assembly GCA_033576555.1 of Oophaga sylvatica. NCBI lineage: Eukaryota > Metazoa > Chordata > Amphibia > Anura > Dendrobatidae > Oophaga > Oophaga sylvatica. The sequence goes on from JARQOD010000001.1 coordinate 809,689,954, forward strand.
AGGCAGAGGGTCGGGAGCTCCCTCTGCCTCAGATCGGCGCCCTGCAATGTATTTGCAGGGCCCGATCTCTGCCTTGATGACCCGGGGGTTGTCATGACAACCTTCGGGTCATTTAGCTACGGGAAGCTGCTGTGATCATGTCACAGCAGTTTTCCCCATAGGTACAATGCATTGCAATGCTGGAGCATTGCAATGCATTGTAACTGCAATAAAAAGTAAAAAAAGTGAAAGTCCCATAAAGGGACAAGTTAAAAAAAATCATTTTTTTAAAAAAATTGTAAAAAAAATATTAAAAAAATAATTTAAAAAAAATCCCCTAAAAAATACACATTTTTATGTAATAAAAAAATAAAAAACAAAAAAAATACACATGTTAGGTATCACCACGTTCGTAAAAATCCCATCTATAAAAGCGTAACCATAGTTAACCCCTTCAGTGAAAGCCGTAAAAAAAAAACACAAAAAAGTAGTAAATTATACTTTTTCCAAGCGGTATCATCATACCGCTTGGAAAAAGTGCAATAACACGCGATAAAAAGTCAGATATAAATAATCATGGTACCGCTGAAAACGTCATCTTGTCCCGCAAAAAACAAGCCACTATACAGCATCATCAGCGAAAAAATAAAAAGTTATAGCTCGCGGAATAAACTGATGCAAAAATAATTATTTTTTCTATAAAATTTTTCATTGTGTAAAAAACGCCAAAACATAAAAAAAAAATATAAATGAGGTATCGCTGTAATCGTAGTGATCCGAAGAATAAAGCTCCTTTATCAATTTTACCACACGCGGAACGGAGGAAAAAAAAAAAAAAAAAAAAACAATTCCTGAATTGCTGGTTTTTGTTCATTCTGCTTCCACAAAAATCGGAATAGGAAGCGATCAAAAAACTTATGTGCCCGAATATGGTACCAATAAATACGTCAGCTCGTCCCGCAAAAAATAATCCCACAGATAACTCTGTCGGCCGAAATATGGAAAAATTATAGCTCTCAAAATACGGCGATGCAAAAATTTCTTACAAAAAATTATTCCAAAAAAAAGCATCTTTTAAGGTACGCCACACTAAACAATCCCGCTAGCGATCACGATAACGACGCATACTAATGCGATCGATAGCGGGATTGTTTCTATATCGCTAATGTGCGGCACAATTTAGCGATATAGTTAACGACGCTAATCGCCGTTAGCGATCTTCCTAACGACTTTAGCGGTACAAAAGTACCGCTAAATCGCTAAGAAAAGGTGCCACATAGCGATATAACTTACCCAGGGGAGCGCCGACGAGAAAATAGGGTCCGGAACGATTCCAGCGACGAGCGAGATCACAGCAGGAACTCGTCGTGGCAGCTGCCGCACTGAACAACATCGCTAACGGGATCGCTAAATAGTGACGTTTTTTAGCGATCCCGTTAGCGATATTGTTCAGTGTGGCATACCCTTTAGAGGTGTACAGAAGCTAAACATGAAAAAAGATGTAAATCTGTAATCGGCTGTAATCGCACCGACCCGAAGAATAAGTGCCTAATCACTAATACGCACGAGGAACAGCGTAAAAAAGAAAACCAATTCTTCACCTTTTGTAGATTTCTTCATTTGCCTCCCAAAGATCGCAGTAAGCGATCACAGTGGTTCCCCCCCACATATGGGTATCAGCATACTCAGGACAAATGCACAATGCTTTTGGGGTCCTATTTCTCCTGTTACCCTTAGAAAAATAAAAATTTGGGGGCAAAAAAGGTCATTTTTGTGGAAAAAAATATGATTTTTTTATTTTCACGGCTCTACGTTATAAACGTCTGTGAAGCCCTAGGGGGTTCAAAGTGCTGACCACACATCTAGATAAGTTCCTTGGGGGGTCTAGTTTGCAAAATGGGGTCATTTGTGGGGGGTTTCTACTGTTTAGGCACATCAGGGGCTCTCCAAGCGCGACATGACACCCGCAGACCATTCCATCAAAGTCTGCATTTAAAAACGGTGCTCCTTCCCTTCCGATCTCTGCCATGCGTCAAAATAGTGGTTCCCCCCCACATATGGGATATCAGCGTACTCAGGACAAATTGCACAATAGCTTTTGGGGTCCTATTTCTCCTGTTACCCTTAGAAAAATAAAAATTTGGGGCAAAAAGATTATTTTTATGGAAAAAAATATGATTTTTTTATTTTCACGGCTCTACATTATAAACTTCTGTGAAGCCCTTGGGGGTTCAAAGTGCTGACCACACATCTAGATAAGTTCCTTGGGGGGTCTAGTTTGCAAAATGGGTCATTTGTGGGGGGTTTCTACTGTTTAGGCACATCAGGGGCTCTCCAAGCGCGACATGACACCCGAAGACTATTCCATCAAAGTCTGCATTTAAAAACGGTGCTCCTTCCCTTTCGATCTCTGCCATGCGTCAAAATAGTGGTTCCCCCCCACATATGGGATATCAGCGTACTCAGGACAAATTGCACAATAGCTTTTGGGGTCCTATTTCTCCTGTTACCCTTATAAAAATAAAAATTTGGGGGCAAAAAGATTATTTTTGTGGAAAAAAATATGATTTTTTTATTTTCACGGCTCTACGTTATAAACTTCTGTGAAGCACTTGGGGGTTCAAAGTGCTCAGTCACCACACATCCAGATAAGTTCCTTGGGGGTCTAGTTTCCAAAATGGAGTCACTTGTGGGGGGTTTCTACTGTTTAGGCACATCAGGGGCTCTCCAAACGTGACATGACACCCGCAGACCATTCCATCAAAGTCTGCATTTGAAAAAGGCGCTCCTTCCCTTTCGAGCTCTGCCATGCGTCAAAATAGTGGTTTACCCCCACATATGGGGTATCAGCGTACTCAGGACAAATTGCACAATAACTTTTGGGGTCCTGTTACCCTTTGGAAAATAACAATTGGGGGTGGAAAGATCATTTTTGTGGAAAAGATATGATTTTTTAATTTTACTGCTCTACGTTATAACCTTCTGTGAAGCCCTTGGGGTTCAAAGCTCTCACCACACATCTAGATAAGTTCCTTGGGGGGTCTAGTTTCCAAAATGGGGTGATTTCCACTGTTTAGGCACACAGGGGCTCTCCAAATACGACATGGCGTCCAATCTCAATTCCAGCCAAAAAAGTCAAATGGCGCTGCTTCCCTTCCGAGCTCTGCCATACACCCAAATAGTGGTTTACCCCCACATATGGGGTATCAGCGTACTCAGGACTAATTGCACAATAACTTTTGGGGTCCTTTTATCCTTTGGAAAATAAAAATTGGGATCAAAAGATCATTTTTGTGGAAAAAATATGATTTTTTAATTTACGGCTCTACGTTATAACCTTCTGTGAAGCGCTTGGGGGTTGAAAGCTCTCACAACACATTTAGATAAGTTCCTTTGGGGGTCTAGTTTCCAAAATGGGGTCACTTGTGGGGGTTTCCACTGTTTAGGCACACAGGGACTCTTCAAATGCGACATGGCGTCCAATCTCAATTCCAGCCAAAAAAGTCAAATGGCGCTGCTTCCCTTCCGAGCTCTGCCATGCGCCCAAATAGTGGTTTACCCCCACATATGGGGTATCAGCGTACTCAGGACTAATTGCACAATAACTTTTGGGTCCTTTTATCCTTTGGAAAATAAAAATTGGGATGAAAAGATCATTTTTGTGGAAAAAATATGATTTTTTAATTTTACGGCTCTACGTTATAACCTTCTGTGAAGCCCTTGGGGGTTAAAAGCTCTCACAACACATTTAGATAAGTTCCTTGGGGGTCCAGTTTCCAAAATGGGGTCACTTGTGGGGGTTTCCACTGTTTAGGCACACAGGGACTCTCCAAATGCGACATGGCGTCCAATCTCAATTCCAGCCAAAAAAGTCAAATGGTGCTGCTTCCCTTCCGAGCTCTGCCATGCGCCCAAATAGTGGTTTACCCCCACACATGGGGTATCGGTGTACTCTGGAGAAATTGTACAACAAATATTGTGGTTCATTTTCTCCTGATACCCTTGACAAAATTTTAAAAAATTATGTCGAAAGAAAAATTTTGGGAAAAAAAGTTAAATGTTCATTTTTTCCTTCCACATTGTTTCAATTCTTGTGAAGTACCTAAAGGGTTAATAAACTTCTTGAATGTGGCTTTGAACACGTTGAGGGGTGCAGTTTTTAGAATGGTGTCACTTTTGGGTATTTTCTGTCATATTGACCCCTCAAATTCACTTCAAATGTGAGGTGGTCCCTAAAAAAAATGGTTTTGTAAATTTTGTTGGAAAAATGAGAAATCGCTGGTCAACTTTTAACACTTATAACTTCCTAACAAAAAAAAATGTTGGTTCCAAAATTGTGCTGATGTAAAGTAGACAGTAAATGTTATTTATTAACTAATTTTTGTGACATATCTCTCTGATTTAATGGCATAAAAATTAAAAGTTTAAAAATTGCAAAATTTTCAAAATTTTTGCCATATTTCTGTTTTTTTCATAAATAAACGCAAGTTATATTGAAGAAATTTTACCACTATCATGAAGTACAATATGTCACGAGAAAACAAACTCAGAATCGCCAAGATCCGTATAAGCGTTCCAGAGTTATAACCTCATAAAGAGACAGTGGTCAGAATTGTAAAAATTGGCCTGGTCTTTAACCTACAAAATGGCTTGGTCATTAAGGGTTAAAGAACTGAAAATGCTCATTTGTGGAATTTGCAGCATTAGGAGGTCACATTCACTGAACAAAAAAGCTACTTAACCCCAAAACATCCTAACAGGCCAAGTTACATGTTAACATAGGAACCCTTCTTTGATATCACCTTCACAATTCTTTCATCCATTGAACTTGTGAGTTTTCGGAGAATTTCTTCTTGTATTTCTTTGCATGAAGCCTCCCAGAGCTGCTGTTTTGAAGTGAACTGCCTCCCACTCTCATAGCTATTTTGCTTGATGATACTCCAAAGGTTCTCTATATTGTTGAGGTCAGGGGAAGATGCTGGCCACACCATGAGTTTATCTCCTTTTATGCCCATAGCAGCCAATGATTCAGAGGTATTCTTTGCAGCATGAGATGGTGCATTGTCATGTATGAAGATGATTTTGCTCCTGAGGCACGTTTCTGATTTTTATACCATGGAAGAAAGTTGTCAGTCAGAAACTCTACATACTTTGCAGAGGTCATTTTCACACCTTCAGGAACCTTAAAGGGCCCTACCAGCTGTTTCCCTGATTCCGGCCCAAAACATGACTCCTCCACCTCCTTGATTACGTCGCAGCCTTGTTGGGACATGATGGCCATCCACCAACCATCCACTACTCCATCCATCTGGACCTTCCAGGGTTGCTCAAGACTCATCAGTACACAAGACTGTTTGAAAATTAGTCTTCATGTATGTCTGGGCCCACTGCAACCGTTTCTGCTTGTGAGCACTGTTTAGGGTGGCCGAATCGTAGGTTTATGCACCACAGCAAGCCTTTGAAGGATCCCACACCTTGTAGTTCGAGGGACTCCAGAGGCACCAGCAGCTTCAAATATCTGTTTGCTGGTTTGTAATGGCTTTTTAGCAGCTGCTCTCTTAATCTGGTGAGCTTGCCTGGTAGAAACCTTCCTCATTCTGCCTTTATCAGCACGAACACGTCTGTGCTCAGAATCTGCCACAAATCTTAATAGTATGATGATCACGCTTAAGTTTTCGGGAAATATGTAATGTTTTCATCCCTTGACCAAGGCATTGCACTATTTGATGCTTTTCAGCAGCAGAGAGATCCTTTGTCTTTCCCATGTTACTTGAAAATTCTGGCCTGCTTAATAGTGTGGAACATCCAGTTTTCCTTTTATTGGGCTCACATGGCAAACTAATTATCACAAGTATTTGAGATTGATTTCAGTGATCCAAAGAACCCTGAGACACAATACCATCAATGGGTTTCATTTACAAAAAAAACAACAAAAAACGCTATGACACTTAAAACCAATTTGAATAATAATTTGGAACATAGTGTAATGTATACTAAGGACTAGATCCCTACTTAAAGGGAATCTGTCACCAGTTTTTGCTACCTTATCAGAGAGCAGCATAATGTAGAGAAAAAGACCCTGATTCCAGCAATATATCACTTAGTTTACGGGGTGAAGCAGCTGTGATACAATCAGAGTTTTTAAATATAGCAGTAGCAGAGCTCAGAAAGCTGCCCCCGCCCACACCACAGCTTTCTGTATATATTGTATATTGACAGTAAGCTGCTAATCAGTGCTGGGGATGTGGTTGGAGCAGGTCTCACGTGGGAACCAATCCAGGCAGTGTTAATCTCCTGTTTGCAGTTTTGAATTCCACCACATAGTTTACTAAATGACATTCTAAAAACCTGGAAAATAAAATTTTTTCCAGGGTGACATTAAAATAAAAAAACAATTGTATCATTGTTGTTCAAGTTTATTTTTTTTGTGTGCTCAGTGTGCAAGGACCATCAAGATTTATTACTAAATAGAATGAATGTCATTTTCAAACAATAGAAAAATATCTGTGAACTCTTTGCTTGTGATGTCTTCTCTGTATAAAGACGTAATGAAGTCGCAGTAATGGCATACCACTCAAGCTTTCTAAGTAGCAGGGAACTATTTCCTGGAATGGGAACAAGATTGTAATGAGATCTGCCTACACGACATAGCTTAATGCAACATACATACCGTATATACTCGAATATAAGCCGAGATTTTCAGCCCATTTTTTAGGGCTGAAAGTCCCCCTCTCGGCTTATATTCGAGTCATATACCAGGGGGTCGGCGGAGGAGGGGGAGCGCAGCTGTCCTGTATACTCACCCTTCCGCCGGCCCGGTCTCTGCAGCCCCTGCACTTCTCCCACGGTCCCGGCGCCAGTATTCAGCCTTCAGTGTTACCGCTCATTAAAGTCATGAATATGCACATATTCATGACTTTAATGAGCAGTAACACGTGACCGCTGAACACTGGCGCTGGGACCGTGGGAGAAGAGCAGGGCAGAGACGCGCCAGCGGAAGGGTAAGTATAAGCGATACTTACATGCCCCGTTCCGCTGTGTCCTCGGGTCCTCTTGCTGTTATGATCAGGCAGAGGGTGCGATGACGTAGTTACTGTGCGCAGCGCCCTCTGCCTGTTCATTGACTGCTGGAGGACCCGGAAGACGGCGGCGAGCAGCGGTGACAGGTAAATATCGCTGGTGCCGGGGCCCTGAGCGATCGGTGACACCGGCACCTATCCCCCATAGCGCGCCGGTGTCCCCGCCTGCTCAGGACACCGGCACCTGGCCCCCCAGCAACGAGAGGTGAGTATACCTTTTTTTTTTTTTTTTCGGTTGCAGCAGCAATTGAGGCCTATACTGTGGAGCATCTATGGGGGCATAATCTATGGGGCATTATCTATGGGGGAATAATCTATGGGGGAATAATCTATGGGACATTATCTATGGGGGCATAATCTATGGGGCATTATCTATGGGGCATTATCTATGGGGGCATAATCTATGAGGCATTATCTATGGGGGCATAATCTATGGGGCATTATCTATGGGGCATTATCTATGGGGGAATAATCTATGGGGCATTATCTATGGGGGAATAATCTATGGGGGCATAATCTATGGGCATTATCTATGGGGGCATAATCTATGGGGCATTATCTATGGGGCATTATCTATGGGGGCATAATCTATGGGGCATAATCTATGGGGCATTATCTATGGGGGCATAATCTATGGGGGCATAATCTATGGGGGAATAATCTATGGGGCATAATCTATGGAGCATCTATGGGGGCATAATACATGGGCAGCATATAGGGCATAATCTCATTTTCCACCCTAAGCTTATACTCGAGTCAGTAAGTTTTTCCAGTTTTTTGTGGCAAAATTAGGGGGGTCGGCTTATACTCGAGTATATACGGTAACTCACCGTATAGTCTATGAATGGCAAAACCGAACAGCCACCATCTGAAACTCCGCTTTTGATCCAGTGGATGGAAGGGATTCCAGATCCTATGTGCATGGTTATGTTAAAGGGGTTGTCCAGTCTAAATTAATAAGTCTGCAGTGACTCTATGTGACTGCAGACACATAAATCCCCCCAGTGCACGCACTGTGCGCTTCAAGGATTCGACGATTTCTGAGCACACTCAATACAATACTACAATAGATTTCAGTTCAGTTTCTTCTGCCGTGTTCTAAACTCATAGGGTGAACATATCTAAATGCCAGTTGCGATTTCTGGATCTCCAAGAGTTTAAGTCACAAACATCTGCCTTAACGTAGGGAAGAAAAACTTTTACGGTAATTGTTTAGACTAGGCCAAAGTACCCTTATTTATTGCTTGGAGCCTGTATGGCTGCAACAATTCCTAGATTGCATTTCACTGTATGTACAGGCTATGATTTCCAAATTGACTAAAGATCAGAAAATCAGAGCCCGCAGACAAACAGAACGAGTAGCCTTAGGCCTCATTCACACTTGAGTACTTGGTCAGTATTTTGCATTAATGTTCATATGCCAAAGCCAGGAATGGAACTTACAGAGAAAAACTATAATTGAAAGTTGGCCACCAGTGATGAGCGAGCGTGCTAATCGAGTATTTTCGACGTGCTCGAATAAAATGCTTGATTTGCCGCGGCGGCACGTCTCGCAGACAATCCTTGCACCTTATCCGAGCACACTCGCTCATTAATTGCACCTGTTCTGTGTTCTGGAGACACTCCTGGGTTTGGCATACAAATAGTGATCAAAAATACCGATGTGGGAAGGAAGCCGTAGGCCCTGTGCACACGTTGCGGATTCACTTGCGGATTTTTCTGCACGGATTTTGCTGCTGTTTTTGTGCAGATTTTTCTGCACGGATTTTGCTGCTGTTTTTGTGCGGATTTGCCCTGTAGTTTTACACTTATAATGGAGCAGGTGTAAAAACGCTGCGGAATCCGCACAAAGAATTGACATGCTGCGGATTTATATCCGCAGCAAATCCGCACGCGGAAAAGTCCGCAGCATGTGCACAGCAGTTTTTTTTTCCCATTCACTTTTATTGTACTGTACATGCATTGCAGATCTGCTGCGGATCCGCAGGGCCAAATCCGCAACGTGTGCTGAGACCCTTATTATAGTGGGCAAAGAATTACATAAACCATCAAATCCTCCATTGTGTTTTCTTTTTCTTTTATTTTAATTACACCAAGGACTTTATAGATAATATGCTTTTAACAACTTGTGTTCCATTTAATCCATGAGTCAGTATGATTACAGTGATACCAAATATACGGATTTTTGTGTTACTCACCGTAAAATCCTTTTCTCCGAGACGCTCATTGGGGGACACAGGACTGTGGGTGTATGCTACTGCCGCTAGGAGGCTGACACTAAGTAAACATAAAAAAAGGTTAGCTCCTCCTCCGCCGTATACACCTCAGCACTGGCCGCAGGCAAACCCAGTTTAGTGCAAAAAGCAGTAGGAGGCTAAAGAATAAATTAATGTTAATACAGGTACAATATATCCAGAAGTAAATCTACTGATATAGACCCAAGCAAATAAAATTAACTTAGAAATCGAAGCCATCCGGCTAATAGGGAGGGAGCTGTGTCCCCCAATGAGCGTCTCGGAGAAAAGGATTTTACGGTGAGTAACACAAAAATCTGTATTTCTCCTTCGTCTCATTGGGGGACACAGGACTGTGGGACGTCCCAAAGCAGTCCCTTGGGTGGGAAACCGACTCCACAGTGTAATTTATAATCAAGCATTGCTTATAGGTGCGCAACCGCGCCCTGAAGAATCCTTCTACCCAGACTGGCATCCGCAGAAGCCTGGGTATGGACATTATAATGCTTGGAAAAGGTATGCAGACTGGACCAGGTTGCTGCTTTACAAACCTGTTCCACTGAAGCCTGATGCGAAGGGCCCAGGAGGCACCCACCGCTCTGGTGGAGTGAGCCTTGATCCCTGCAGGAACCACCGCGCCTCTGATGCGGTAAGCCTCCTGAATGGCTAACCGAATCCACCTAGCCAAGGTTGATTTAGAGGCAGCGAGTCCCTTCCTGCGACCTTCAGGGAGGACAAACAGCGTGTCCGTCTGTCGAAAGGACGCCGTCCGAGATACATATCTCCTGAGTGCTCTCACCAGATCCAGCGTATGGAGAGCCTTCTCCACTCGGTGCGTCGGAGCTGGGCAAAATGAGGGCAAAATAATGTCCTCATTAATATGAAATGAGGACACGACTTTAGGCAAAAAAGGTGGAGTAGGTCTGAGCACTACCTTATCCTGATGGAAAAGCAAGTACGGAGCTTGACAAGACAGTGCAGCCAGCTCCGAAACCCGCCTTATGGATGTTATGGCTACCAAAAACACCACTTTCCAGGAAAGAAACGACAGAGAAACCTCCTGCAAAGGTTCAAAAGGAGACTCTTGCAGAACTCCCAGGACTAGATTGAGGTCCCAAACCTCTAAAGGAGTCTTGTAGGGAGGAACTATATGGACAACCCCCTGAATAAAGGTCCTAACCTGAAAATTAGACGCGATCCTTCGCTGAAAAAGCACAGACAAGGCTGATATCTGCCGTCTAAGCGTACTTGGCGCTAGACCTGAATCTAGGCCTGCCTGGAGAAATGACAGAATGTTTGGAATTGAAAACCTAAGCGGGGAACAACCATGTTCCCTGCACCAAGCAAAAAAGATCTTCCAAGAACCGTGGTAGATGCGAGCCAAGACGGGCTTTCAGGCGCTAGCCATCGTCGCGGCGACCTTTTTAGAGAATCCAGCCCTGGTCAGGATCCAAGATTCAACGGCCAGGCCGTCAAACACAGGACCGCTGAGTTCTGGTGGTAAACTGGGCCCTGGGAGAGAAGGTCCGCGCGCTCTGGCAGTCGCCAGGGTGCGTCGGCGAGCAACTGTACCAGCTCCGCGTACCAAGAGCGACGCGGCCAATCCGGAGCGATTAATATCGCTGGAACCCCCTCTATCCTGATCTTTCTGATCACCCTTGGGAGAAGAGCTATTGGTGGAAATAAGTATGGAAGATGGAATTGATTCCACGGTAGAACCAGGGCGTCCACCGCAATTGCCTGCGGATCCCGGTACCGGGAGACGAAGTTGGGCACCTTGGCATTCATCCTGGAAGCCATCAGGTCCACATCTGGGGTTCCCCAGCGTCGACATATCTGCTGAAAAATCTCGGGATGTAGTGACCATTCCCCTGAAGCTATGCCGTGACGGCTGAGAAAATCCGCTGCCCAGTTTTCCTCGCCCGGAATGTGGACTGCTGAAATCACGGAGTGATTTACCTCTGCCCAGGACAGAATCTGTTTTACCTCGTGCATAGCCGCCCGGCTGCGGGTACCTCCCTGATGGTTTATGTATGCCACCGCCGTGGCATTGTCTGACTGAATTCGGACTGGGCGGCCTGCCAGATGCTGGTGAAAATGCCTCAGAGCCAGCCAAATAGCTCGGATCTCTAAAATATTTATCGGGAGGATCGACTCCTGCTGAGACCAAGTCCCCTGGGCTGTGTGGTGACGAAACACTGCTCCCCATCCGAGCAGGCTGGCATCCGTTGGACTACCATCCAGATATTCGGAGGAAACAAACGGCCCTGTTGAAGAGTGGAACTCCTCGTCCACCACATAAGAGTCTGTCTGACCTGCAGGACAGACGGCACCGAAGATTGAGGGAATAAAGGCTCCCGTCCCATACTGCCAAGAGTGCATGCTGAAGGGGGCGAAGATGAAACTGGGCAAATGGAATCGCCTCGATCGTTGCCACCATCCTTCCTAGGACCCTCATGCAAAACCGGATGGTATGAGGAATTGGTTTGTGAAGGATCCGTACCTCTTGACGGAGAACTAAGGCCTTGTCCTGAGGAAGGATTATCAACCCTTGAGCGGTGTCGAAATCCATCCCTAAGAAGGTGATCTTTCGAGATGGCACGGGAGATGACTTCTTCATATTCACCAGCCACCCCAGGCGAACAAGAGTGTCTAGGGTAATGCTGACACTTTCCTCGCATGCTTGGAAAGACGGACCCTTGATGAGAAGGTCGTCTAGGTAAGGCAAGATGACTATCCCCCTGGAGTGTAGAATGGATACAACAGTAGCCATGACCTTTGTGAACACTTTGGGAGCTGTGGCTAGCCCGAATGGCAAGGCAGCGAACTGAAAGTGAAGTTTGCCGATGGCAAACCGAAGAAACCTTTGATGAGGGGGAAATATGGGGATGTGAAGATAGGCATCCTGGATGTCTATTGATGCTAGAAATTCCCCTTTTTCCATGGCAGCAATGACCGAGCGGAGAGACTCCATTCGAAAATGTCGAATTTTGACGAACCGATTCAGTCTTTTTAGATCCAGAATGGGCCTTACGGTACCGTCCTTTTTGGGTACAATGAACAGATTGGAATAAAACCCCCAACCTCTTTCGACCTCTGGTACAGGTACGACAACCCCGCTGTGTCGAAGAGACTCGACCGCCTTGAATAAGGCGAGAACCCGAGACTCCTCCTTGGGAAGGCGCGAGGGAAAGAAACGATTTGAGGGAAGGCTGGTAAATTCTATCTTGTACCCCGAGGTGACTAATTCTCTGACCCATTCGTCTTGAGTAATTGATAGCCAAGTGGGACGAAACCAGAGTAGATGGCCGCCTACTCTGGATGAATCGACCGGATTCTGCCTCCAGTCATTTATCCGAAAATCTTTGGGGCCTAGACCCTCTAGATTTCGGTTGTTGAGACCGCATTCTTCCCAACGGGTTGGTCTTGTAAGAGGCCTGACGATCTCTGGCCTGATTAGGTCGACCTGAGCCGCTGGAACTGGCTGTTGCAGCCCAACCTGGGTTGCGAAAGGCTCTAAAGCGAGGCTGAGGCTGTCGGCGAAAGGGCTGTTTGACCTTCTGCTGAGGCAAAAAAGAACTCTTCCCTCCTGTCGCATCAGATATAAGCTGATCCAGTTTTTCACCAAATAAACGACCGCTTTGATAAGGCAAGGACGTAAGTGACTTCTTTGAAGTCGAGTCTGCTCGCCAAGTCCTCAACCACAAGGATCTCCTAATGGCAATCGCATTAGCAGCAGCTAATGCTGCGCAATTTGCCGCATCCATAGAAGCGTTGATCAAAAAATCACCTGCGAGAGCCATCTGATTAGATATCTCCAAAACCTCAGGTGGCACTTCTACACCGTGAAGAGCTCTGTTCAGAGACTCCGACCAGGAAATCATGGCCTTAGCAACCCAAGTCGCTGCAAAGGAAGGAGAGAGAGATGACCCAGATGCTTCAAACACCGAGCGAGCCAGGCTTTCAATCAGACGATCCGTTGGATCCTTAATCGAGGAACCATCAGGAAGGGAGAGAAGCGTCTTAGATGCCAAGCGTGACACCGGAGGATCGACCACTGGGGATTCCGCCCACTTCTTAAGAAGTTCAGGAGCAAAAGGATACCTGGTATTGAGGGCCTTCTGTCCTGTAAAGCGCTTATCCGGTTTTTCTCGGTGGCGCTGCACAAGCTCCTCAAACTCAGGATGAGCACCAAAAACCTTATGGGTCTGTCTGGCTCGTTTGAAAGACACCTTATGACCAGAGGCCAAGGTGGATTCATCGTCTACCCCCAGAGATTGATTGACAGCTTCGATCAGACTGTCAATTGTCTCCTGACAACCTGGAGCTTCCAAATTGAGGGACCCTTCAGTATCGGAATCCGAATATTGATCACTTGCCTCTAAAGGTGAGGGAGAGCGAGAAGCTGAGCTGAAGGATGCCGAAGCCCTGGACGGCATAGGCGACGCAGTGTGGGTTCGCTTCCCCTGCGTCTGCCTGGTGAGAGCGCGGCCCCTGCAGGCCGGAGGTTCCTGAGACGTCGCCAAGACGGGTGAACCACTGTCCCTGCTCCTATCAGGAGCTTGAAGGGACTCGATTGCTCTTGTTAATGATGCCACAGATTGAGACAGAGACAGGGCCCATTCCGGGGGACCTGACGCACTGGGCTGGGCTATAGGTGAGGGCTCCTGAGCCCGTTCAGAGTCACAGGCTTCGCAGACCCGATTAGTCTGGGCATGCGGAAAAGGGGATTTACAGGCAATGCATGCGGTATACAGCACCGTGTGAGCCTTAGTTCTTCTGGACATACTGTATCTGTTCAGAGCCCTGTGACGATGCGGAGGTATGGTAGCGGGGCGCAGCGAAGTGGAGCCGGGCTGGAGGTAGCAGCACTTACCCCAGTCCTGTATCCCCGGACGTCCTTAAGCAGCGTTGACAGCGCAAAAGGAAAAGAGCAAAGGCTCCAGACTTTCAAAAAGAGCGCTCCCTGTCAGGGAGGCGTGGCTCATATAGCTGATCACAGGGGCCGGGGTCGAGAGGCGCGGCCTAGCGCCGTCAGATGCCGGAGACGCCACATCCGGCCGCGGCCTAGTCTCCGGCCGAAGCCGGGGACTAAATTTCCGGCCGCGGCCTAGCGCCGGCCGAAGCCTCGGCCTAAATTTTTGGCGGTGGCCGCCCGAAAAACAGGGGGCGGGCCCGCCGGAAGTGACGCTGCCGGGGGCGGAGCACGGCCTATCTTCCGGCCGACGCCGGGAGCAAAATTAGACATGCGGCCTGGTTCCCGGCCGAAGCCGGGGACTAAATTTCAGCCCGCGGCCTAGCACCGGCCGAAGCCGGGGGCTAGATTTTTGGCGGCGGCCGCCTAGAAGCCAGGCGGACCGTCACACGCAGAGAGGGGATGGCGCTCTCCGGGGTTTCACAGACAGCCTCGCGGACCGCTCCCACCGAATCTCGACCGCCCCAGACGCTACCTGACGTCCGACACTGTTCTCCGGAGCTTTGAAGGTGGGTTCTCCTGCTTGCAGTCTTCTACCAAAAAAATGGGGAACGGTGCATGGCTCCAGCTCCATGACCTCTAATGGTGGGTCTTCCTTGCTGCAGTGGACTTGCGGCTCTCCCAGACATTAGTCCAGCGTCTCCCGTCTTTTAGAGGGGGGCTTGCAGCAAAAAAAGGAGGGACGGTGCAGGCACCCTAACTCCATCACCCTTCAGGGGATGAGGAGAGGGACCGTCCGCCACCTTGCAGCACCGCAGTCTAGCATTGGTGGTGCAGTGGGGGCCGCACGGACTAACTCCTGCCTCTGTACAGCCTAGGGCTTCAATACCTTAGGGTGGTCAGGGCTGAGTCCGGCATTTATGTCCCACGTTGCGGGAGAGGATACGTTGGAGGCTTTACTCCACGTGCTCGCCCGTTGATGGTTTGGGAGATCGGACCCTTTCAATAGGATCCGTCGCCCCTATCTCATCTTCGTGGGAAAGAAAAAAAAAAAAATGGTCTGGAAAAAGAACCAGACGTGTGCCTCCATCAGACACTAAGCAATAACTGGGTTTGCCTGCGGCCAGTGCTGAGGTGTATACGGCGGAGGAGGAGCTAACCTTTTTTTATGTTTACTTAGTGTCAGCCTCCTAGCGGCAGTAGCATACACCCACAGTCCTGTGTCCCCAATGAGACGAAGGAGAAATATATATTTTTCTGTTGACGTTGGCAGTATGTGGACTGATTTTTTTTTTGTAAAAGGGGCTATATATTTTTGGAGAAACTTTTTTTAACTACAGTATATATCATTTTTTTTGTCTGTTTATTCTATTTGATCCTTGGTATTTTTTATTTAAAGAATGAGGAAAAATAGAAGGTAAACCCATCACTGTTTTATCTTCTTTTATTATTATTTAAAAAACAACATGTGCGATGTGATTTAAAGGTCATGTCATCAAGATTTTTCCAACTAATCTGCGAGCAGTTCAGTGTAGAGACAGAGACCCTGATTCCAGTGATGTGTTACTTACAGGGTTGCTTCCTGCAGTTACGATACAAATCAGCAGAAGATTATCACTTCATAATGGGCTCTATATAAGCCAGTCTACATCACTGACTGGCAGCTTTCTGTCTATGCACAGTGTACACAGAAAGTGGTCAATCGGTGGTGTAGGCAGACATATACAGAGCTCATCATTCAGAGAAATGGTAGATCTGCAGCCAATAAAACTGTGATTTTATCAAAACTGCAGCAAGCAGCCCAGTAAGTCATACATTTTTGGAATCAGGGTCTCTTTCCCTAGATTATACTGCTGTTTTATATAGGGTACAAAAAACCCGGTGACACGATTGCCTTTAAATGATACGTTATCCTTTTTTCTATAGGTTAATCTGATACCAGTTGTGCATAACTGCAGCATCACAGTCTCACGGCCCCTATACACAATAAATGGCTGTCGGCTGAACGAGTGTTTGGCCATCCACCATCATAGCTGACTCTCTCGCACACATAAGCGCTTTTCGGGCGAGCGCTCCTGTGTTCTCTATGAGAAAGCTTCCAGTTGACACTTCAGCCAGTGGCTTATCTACAGTGGAACAACGAGATTGTCCAGAATTGGACTTGTCCAATCAATATCTTCCTTGACCATCAGCTGGATGGCGCCTTCATACATAGTAGAACGTCGGCCGAATCTCTCGATGGCGGTGGGTTCCAACGACATTAGTCTAAAGCGTACGTTGGCCTTTAGTTTGGAAAATCTTGAAAAATGTAGCATAAGTTGTAGCGGACTACCCCACTGTTAAAGGGTAGTCCACTACCTAAATGCTGCTGTTCCTGGAATAGGATAAAAAAAAACCTACCACACCGGTCCCATTCCAGCGATGCCAACACTGGGTCTCACAGCGCTCACATGACATTGTTTTGCCACTTGAGCCAATCAGTATCCACTAGTGTGCCGCAGAGCTCACACATCCCTTGGAAGGAACCTGGATGTCTGAAGGAAACGTGCTGGAAGCAGCTCATCAGCAGACGCTATTGGTTGTAGCACTCACGCAGCATAGCAATGTGATACAAGCGCTGGGAGAACAGTCACTCATATCACAAGTAGGGCATCTGTGAGGAAGAGGAGTATAAGGCTTTTACTTTTTACAGGGCGCTTTAATGTTAATTGAAACAGCAAAACTAATTTCTACAAGTAAGATAAAGATTTAGAGAAATACATAGTTGACATTGTATGCAAATGAGCTGCAAGTGCATTGTGGCGGGCCATGCATCTCTCCCTATTCCCTGCCTGCTGACAGCCTGCTGTCTCCAGGATACTGAAACATGAGTGACCTGTCAGTCAGAGACTGGAGGAGGGCGCTGGGCAGGGAATAGAGAGTGGCTGTAATAACAGTGCCCGCCCCAGTGCACTTGCAACTCATTCCTCATTAACATTCAATTTCAACAATGGATTTCTTAAAGGTGAGATTTAATCAGCATTAAAAAACTTTTACATACACAGTGTCTTGCAAAGGTATTCACCCCCTGATATTTTTCGTGTTTTGCTATCTCACAACCTGGAATTTCACAGTTTTTTGGAGGGTTTGCATCAGTTCATGTAAAGACCATACCTACAACTGTGAACATTTGGTATTCTTTTTATTGTGAAGCAAACAACAAATAGGACAAAATAACTGAAAACTTCAGTGTGCATAACTATTCACGCCTCTAAAGCAAGTACTTTCTACTGCTTCCTTTTGAGGCAATTAGAGCTGCAAGTCACTTTGGATAAGTCTCTGAGCTTTCCACGTCTTACTACTAGGATTTTTGCCCATTCCTCATGCCAATATCAACGAGTTTCCGGAGGGGCTAGTGTTTATGGGTGCCCCACAACTGATTGCTGGGGGAAGTGTCGATCAGGAATGTCCGATTTAGGACCAGCCGAGAGCCATGTTCTCCTGGAGATAAGCTCCCGAAGATAAGAGATGTCTGGCGACTTTTCTCTCAACCATATCACCTTTCTCATTTTAATACGCACCCCTCTTTTTCTTTATTTTACTACAAGCTGGAATTAAATTTCTCTTTCTAATTCAATCTGCTAATTTAAAAGGACAGATTCCAGGCAAGTGAACTTCACACCCTTGTACCCATATGTGGGTTAACATTCAACTCATTTTCTACTGCCATTTCTGCTTGAGTGGCTAAATACAGATACAAACTGTTTCAACCCATGAAATCTGTTTCAAGCGCAATATATAAATATAGAATCTCTCTCACTTGTGTTATTCAGGCTCAGCTGCCAATATGAAGAATAAAAATAATAATAATTGGGGAAAATAAAAAGCCACGATAGCAGCAGCCCACTCCTTCGGCAGCCGGAGTCAGCCTGGGTTTCATTAATGACTCTTTTGTGATCATTAAATCTGACGTCAAATACACTGCATTCACTGCGCTTTCCGCACCCTCTGGTGCATACAGATATAGATCAGAAGGTACCACATTCTGGCAGCTATTCTAATTTCGATAATCCTCACTGATGAATTTTCGAAGAAAGGAATAAAAATGCAGCTGCAGTGTTAGGAATGGATATCAGTAGTGGTGCTGCCCCTTGATGGTTCACATCGCATAATCTTGGCATTCTGTAATGATTTTGCGATCTGTCATTCTTAATTACAAATGCCAGTTAATCTGAACTGCAGGATCCTGTAGCTTTGTTGGCACATTACCTTAAAGGGGTTTTCGACCCAAGGGCAAACTTTCGGTTTTCAGTGCAGCTTGCCAAATACTAAGGCCGGGATCACACATGCGACGAAGTCGTCCGATGCTCGCATGTGAAATCCCAGCTCTGGCGCCGGCACTCGGGAGTGGAGTGCGCAGCTCCATAGAACTACATGCAGCCGCGCACTCCACTCCCGAGTGCCGGCGCCAGAGCTGGGATTTTACATGCGAGTGTCGGACGACTTCGTCGCATGTGTAATCCCGGCCTAAAAGTGTCTATCGTACATAGTATTTGGCAATGTACACACTGGTAGTACGCGGCAGTTACACTGCTTGCCGAGTGTTTGCCCTGGTGTGAAAAATTACTTATCCTGAGAGCCATAATTTGTATTATTTCGTTGACAAAATTGTTTGAGGGCTTGTATTTCGTGGGATGAGATGAAGTTTTAATTGCTACCATTCTGCGGTACAAACACCGATTTAACTTTTTAATTATTTTTTTTATATTTATTGTGCAGTTGTAATAATAAAAATAATTTTGGTCTCTTATGGATATGAAAATATCAACTAAGTATGTGTTTCCATTGCTTTTTTTTTCCACAATAAGGCCGGTTTCACACGTCCGTGTCTCCAGTATATGTGGTGACAGTTTCACACTTACTGGAGACACGTACAGACATAGACACATTATAATCTATGTTTCTATGCACACGTGCGTGTTTTCACACGGACCGTGTGTCCGTGTGCCAAACACGTAGACATGTCCGTTTTGATATGGACACACGGACCAGAAAAAGGTCCCGCACACGTGCACACGGAGAACTGTTCACACTGTCCTCCATGTGCGTGGGGAAGTAGCGGCTACTGTAAGCGCTGTCCCCCTGCAGCTGGTGCTGAAGCCGGCTGTAATTCCCCCTGCTCTGCCTGCGAGCACAGCAGAATGAAGAGCGGTGTATTAATATACTACTCATCGTTCTCCTCTGCTCGCAGGCAGAGCAGGAGGAATTACAGCCGGCATCAGCACCAGCTGCAGGGGGACAGCGCTTACTGTGGCCGCTACTTCCCCGGCTGCCGTCCATGTCTCCGTGTGGTACTGATGCGGCACATGGGTGGCACACGGTTGCCACACGTGTGCCGCACATAGTACACACACACGGACACTGATATCTCCGGTACCGGTTTTTCTGGTACCGGTAATACCAGGACATGTGAAACCAGCCTAAAGCATTGTTTCTTTTTTTGTTTAACATTTAACTCAATTTTTTTTTCTAGTCCCACCAGGAAACTCGGACATCTGATTTCTTGATCGCTTGTTTAATACAATGCCATAAAACTGACAGGCAGCCCATTAGACCCTTGCTTTTTGTACAAGTCTGATCCAGTGGCCATTGTTAGGCATAGTAATCCACTAGGTGTCCTGTTATCCCTAGCTGTGTGTAAAAGCCACATTCCTGCTTTTTACCTCCCAAATGCATTGAGACAAGCCTAAAACAACTATGAAAAATATATCTGTCATGGCATATTCGGGGTTAAAGATTGTTCTGAATGTATCAGATGCTTCTCTGCACTTTTCACAATAAGATAACTATGTTACTTGACCAGGGGAATACCCCAAAACCCCATGTCTGCAAACTGAAATTCTGAATGGACTTTTATCCTAAGATGTGTCAAGGCTCATTAAAGGGTCCAGACTGATTTGTAGGGATTGCTACTTCCAATAGGTGGTGCTAGAGTTCAAGTCCTCTTGCTCTCTGAAGAGGCAATTTGCATATTTACTTTATTTTTACTATGTTATGGTCTGCATAGGCTGCATATATAATATGGCATAATAGTATAGATACAGTACAAAAGTAAATCATGTGATAATTTTAAAAGTGTAACTAAACAAAAAAGTCTTTTTTTTTATCAGGCGCGATAGTAAGATAACCTCAGAGTTTCATCTGTATAAAAGGTATATTATGCTAAACAAGTGACAACAAGCACAAAATTTAAATATGAGATAACAGAATAAATCGTTTACAGCCATTTGCAGATAACAAATATTATTGCTGCCTAATGGAGATCAGGCTTTGGGTAAGGCCTGGGTCTCACATAGCGATACACCAGCGATCCCGACAACGATATGCACTTGTCAGGATCGCTGGTGTATCGCTACATGATCGCTGCTGAGCTGCCAAACAGGCAGCGATCAGCACAGCGATCAGCACAGCGACACTGCGGGTAACATCGCTTAGTTACCCGCAGTGTACCTTGGATACCAGCGCCCTGATGCAGGGAGCTGGTAACCAAGGTACACATCGGGTTTCCAGGCGCTGCGCGGTGCCTGGAAACCCGCTGTGTACCTTGGTTACCATCTCCCCTGCATCAGGGCGCTGGTATCCAAGGTACACAGCGGGTTTCTAGGCACAGCCCCGAGCCTGGAAACCCGCTGTGTACCTTGGTTACCAGCGGATTGCTGGTCTCCCTCCTGTCACACGCAGCGATGTGTGCTGGCCAGCGGGAGACCAGCGATAAAAAAAAAGTCCAGGACATTCAGCGACGATCAGCGATACCCAGCAGGGGGGCTGATCGTTGCTGAATGTCACACACAGCGATATCGCTGGGGAGATCGCTGCTGCGTCACAAAACTAGTGACTCAGCAGAGATCGCTGTGTGAGACGGGGGCTTAAGTTCACACTAGTTGTTTTTTCAGCTTGTTTCAGCAGCAAAACCTGATTTCTTGGCAGGAAAGAAGCAAGTTTTCCTTGGTTTTCCTTGAGGTTTTTTGCTGCGGTTTTGTCATGCTACATTTGTCTCTTGTGCATGCTGATAAAATTTGGTGTTGAAAAAAAAAGTACTATTCTATAGTATTATGTTTTGGCACAAAAAATGCAGCAAAACCTGATACCTGCGTTTTTGGTGCGTTTTTTCGCCACCCATTCAAAGTCAATGGGTGAAAAATGCTGAAAGAAGTGATATGCTCTATGTCCAAAAAACCAGGCAAAGCAAAAAATCCTGATGACAAAAAAAAACACGATGTGAATGAAATTTCTCAAATTTTATAGACTTTGCTGGTTCTGTAAAACACAGCTGAAAATTAGCATAAAAACACAAAATGAAAAAAAAAATGCAAAAACGCCTAGTGTGAACTTAGCCTTCATTGCTATGTGATATAAACTGAAAATTTAAAGACAACCTGTCACCTACCATAAATATGTGATTTTTTACTTAGTGTGCATTATCCGCTGTTCTCCTGATTTTTACGTTTTTGTTTTGCTCCTGCACCTCTCTGTTCCTGAGATATGATCCCCCCTTCCCTGTATAAAAATCTAGGCTCTTATGTAAGGCTGGGGCAGGAGCACTTCTCAAGAGCATGCCCACAGAGCATAACCACAACCACTTGGCTACAAAGAATAGAATGACACACCTTTGTTTTGCTGGGCAAAAAAGGCCTGAGAACGGCAAAAGTTGCAAAATTTTACCACAACCTTGAGTTGCGCTAAAATTTAACGACTTTTCAAAGGTTTTTACACCAGAATTGTGGAACAAAAGCTATAATGAACAGGACCCCCCCTTTATGTTTGTAGAAACTTTAAGTTTTGTAAAATGTTGTCATTGACAGAATACTATTTCCGTGCTAACTACAGTTGGGATGACATTACATGTCCAAGCTTTTCAAAAGAAAGGATGTGTCACCAAATAAAACCTTATAAATGCATCTCGTCCTTAAAAAATACAAGATTAAAAGCCTAATTTGTTTTGCAGAGAAAAAAATACATAAAGGCTACTTAAATTCAACTAAACAAACTGTAAGCCTTCACCTTCCACATTAATTCCTCCCCACACAGCTGTCTGACACGACTGGTGCACACAAACACCCCCTTCCCGATCTATGCTCGGAGAGGATCATGACTCCCACTATCTGGACCATGGCTGCTAACTCCTCCATCTCCTTTCTTTTCTTCCCTGTCCTCACTACTACCATAGTTGCACAAACCACATCAGAATCCGTGTGCAGCATCTGTTCCCTTGGAAACCTGGCTACATCAGCAATCCACTGGGTTTAGCTTAGGACAATACTTGCCGCACACCCTGCACAGCATAGTTGGCGTTGTGCACTCTGATGTCAACCGTAACCATGGAGCCAGCAGCTGAGGTCCGCTCCTGCTCCAATCCGCACCCCTCATGCATCATACAATATGATTGTAATCTAATTAATACTGTGTGAAGATATACAATGCATTGTGCCTATGTATTAAATTACTTCGTGAGTGGGCCGAGTACCTAATGTCACAGTGATGTCACTAACTACTGGTCGCTTGTTTTAGAAAACCTACATTCAAGCGTCTTTCCTGAATTCCGGGTTAATAGAGTCCCTCCTTTAGGATCTTCATCGATTAACTGGAGCACAGAGTGGTATTTTCAGCCCCTAAGTCGCCACCATATGGTAATGCAGAATGATAATACGGTTCAAAATATGCTAATTTCTAAAATATCCCTTTTTGCATAAAAAGATCTGCTAGAAAGCAGTAAGTGCTTTATATAACTTAACACTGAAGAGATATCTGGTTGATCCTACTTTTTTGAGAAGTCATGGAGTCTCACTCCTCTCCTGTCTTGATTGATATCCCATAGGCCAGGGAGATCAAGTGCATGTGAGGTTAAAATAGGACTAAAAGGGGCATAACAAAAAAATAGAAGTCAAGTGATGTCTATCTGCACAGAATGTAGGATAACTACCTACTATGAGGATTATACAGTATACGTAACACATCACCTTTGGGTGATTCTACCCAAACTACCTTCCCACACGTCTGTCTAGATCAGTGATCCCCAACCTTTCTTATCTCGATATCCACATTCAGCTTTAAAAGGGGGTTGAGAGTCATATCTAGAGTGCCCCAGAATAGAGACACTCAATTCCTGCCTCCCCCACAGTAGTGACACCCAGAGCCCCATTATAATGACAGACAAAGCTTTCCCACAGAAATCACAAGGCAGTATACTTGTATCTAGGGGTTCCCACATTACCCTCATTCGGTATATTGGCATTATGCACTCCCACCACGCTATTGCATCCAGTTTCTAGCACCCCCGCTATCAAGGAGCATCATCCTATGTCCAGTTTAGCACTTACTGTACTTAATTTATCTCTTCACCCCAGGCCAGTATATGTTCATCCAGTTCTGCTCACAAAGCTCACCATCTACAGACCTGCTCTTCATAGCTGTTTGCTAGACCTGGTTCCAATATACCAAGCGGGCAGACAGCTGTGAGCCATACATAATGAGCCCACAAGCCACATGTGGCTCCCAAGTCACAGGTTGGAGATCCCTGGTCTAGATGAACATACGTGTACAGCTAAATGTGAAGAGAGAATAAACAGAAAAATTATCTATGTTTCCTACTTAAGTATCTGTTTCTAGGTGTATCTAAAGGAGACCATGAAGTTCAGCATTACTTATGTGGTTAGAAGAAAACAAAGGTGGAGAATCCCTTTAAGGTTTAGATTCTTCCCTTTAGGAAACACACAAACTAACTAAAACCTTTTCGAATGTGGATAACACAAAAATGAACTCAGGCTCCAATTCTGAAACCACAACACCAATTACTTGAAATATTCATATTCACTGTGGCTGCCATATTCATCTTAATTACCCATGGTTATAATGGAAGGATTTCCAGTAAGATATAATAAAATACTAATAAAATATTTAAAGTGAATCCTATGTGAGTAACACGGGAAATAATGATCATTTGCAGAAGATGCAATCAACAAATGGCAGCAGGGCTACATTAAGAGAAATGGTTGAAGCAGCAGATAACAGATAATATTATTAAATTGTTAATGTAATAGGAATATGTAACAGAAAGTTCACACAATCACTGTAGTTACCTTAAGACAGTTAGTACTACACTAAAAGCAAAAAAAAAAAAGGTAAAACGTTAGACCTGAATCATGTAGAGCTGAGCAATCCGGTATTCCTCCACAGTCATGGGAAGCGGGATGCGATATTCCTTAATCAGCATCTTGAAAAAGATCTCTGCCCCTCCAAAGCTGCCAGAATCAGTGACCCGAGGAACTCCGCTTACAGGTTTGTTAAATCACTGCTTGGGAAGTCATTTGGGGAAACCTGAAACAACAAGGCAAATATATGACAGTTATTTTTCCACCTACAGGACAGAACGCATAATCCTACAGTCTTCATATTGCACTCATGCTTTCCTGATGGGAAACATGTCAACTCAGAATGACAGATTTAACCTTTTCAATACTGCAGGTACACAGCACCTGTAAAGCGTGGTACGCATGACCCGATCAGTCACGGTACAACTCATGTTCGCTGAAATTCCATTAAGGCCTCGTTCACACATTTTTGATCAGTATTTCATCAGTATTTGTATGCGAAAACCATGAGTGTCTACAAAACACAGAACAAGTGTCAATCTTTCAACTATAGTTCTCCGTAAGTTCCACTCCTGGTTTTGGCATAGAAACACTGATACAAAATACTGACGTGTGAATAAGCCCTAATACAGTGTTTTTAATATCCCACATTCTCTGTAGAATGATGAATAACCCTGATATTATGTGGTGGTTCAGTGGTTAGCACAGTAGCCTTGCAGAGCTGGGATCTTGGGTTCAATTCTCAGGATCTCAGAAAGAACATCTGCAAGGAGTTTGTATGTTCTCCTAGTGTTTGCTTGGGTTTCCTCCCACACTCCAAAGACATACTGATAGGGAATTTAGATTGTGAGCCCCGTTGGGGACAGTGGTAATGTCTATAAAGTGCTGAGGAAATTTATGGCGCTATAAAATGGCGAGGAAAATAAATTATGAGTAATATGGGCCGACAAACTAAAGATTGCTACTTCCATAACAAGGACTGTGCAGAATATAATCACTATGTGAAACTCCCTCCTCATCTGCCCCTCACCAACACCTAGCTGGTGTCTCACCGTTTAGAGAATGTCATGCATTATTATTCATCCTGAACATTTTTTTTCCCAGTTCCTCATAATAAAAATACACACAAAAAAAAACTGAAAAACAAATGCCAAGGAAGAACAGTGCAAAAAAATTAAGTACTTGTCCTAAAAAAAGGACCCTAAAATGATGGGTTACAAGAGATGGATTTTTGGAATAACAGCTAAAAACATCTGGAATGTCTACTTTGGTTCTAATAGTGCTGTCTGCAACAGAAAGCTAATCGTATGTGAAAAACAACAACTGTGATATGATCTCCTCTAACCTTGACTCTACAATACACTCAGTGTTTCTGCATTGTAATGCACAGGCCGCTGAATCACAGAAAAATAGAACGGAAATGTAAAAAACTCTTATGTCAGGTTTCTTCAAAAAGCATCACGGTATAATGGGGACATGTGACTGCAGGCATCAAACCGTTAACTGGTGACCTTTGTGCACTAGTGCGGTCCTATTTTTAGTACAGAAAAATATTCTCCCTCCTGTGGCAGACCCTCAATGTTTTCTCAACACTGGTCTACAGTCATGGACAAAAGTTTTGAGAATGACACAAATATTAATTTTTACAAAGTCTATTGCTTCACTTTTTCTAATGGCAATTTGCATATACTCCAGAATGTTATAAAGAGTGATCAGCTTAACAGCAATTACTTGCAAAGTCAATATTTGGCTAGAAAATTAACTTTATCCCCCAAAACACATTTCAACATCATTGCAGCCCTGCCTTAAAAGGACCAGCTAACCTCTTTTCAGTGATTGCTCCATTAGCACAGGTGTTGGTGTTGATGAGGACATGGCTGGAGATCAATCTGTCATGATTAACCCCTTCAAGACCCAGCCTATTTTGACCTTAAAGACCTTGCCATTTTTTGCAATTCTGACCAGTGTCCCTTTATGAGGTAATAACTCTGGAACGCTTCAACGGATCCTAGCGATTCTGAGATTGTTTTTTCGTGACATATTGGGCTTCATGTTAGTGGTAAATTTAAGTCGATAATTTTTGCGTTTATTTGTGAAAAAAATGGAAATTTGGCGAAAATTTTGAAAATTTTGTAATTTTCAAATTTTTAATTTTTATTCTGTTAAACTAGAGAGTTATGTGACACAAAATAGTTAATAAATAACATTTCCCACATGTCTACTTTACATCAGCACAATTTTGGGAACAACATTTTTTTTGTTAGGAAGTTATAAGGGTTAAAAGTTGACCAGCGATTTCTCATTTTTACAGCAAAATTTACAAAACCATTTTTTTTAGGGACCACCTCACATTTGAAGTCACTTTGAGGGGTCTATATGGCAGAAAATACCCAAAAGTGACACCTTTATAAAAACTGCACCCCTCAAGCTACTCAAAACTACATTCAAGAAGATTATTAACCCTTCAGGTGCTTCACAGGAACTAAAGCAACGTGTAAGGAAAAAATGGACATTTTAATTTTTCCAACAAAAATTTTCTTTTAGCATAAATTTTTTCATTTTTACATGGGCATCAGGATAAAATGGATCCTAAAATTTGTTGGGCAATTTCTCCTGAGTACACAGATACCTCATATGTGGTCATAAACCACTGTATGGGCGCACGGCAGGCTCAGAAGGGAAGGAGCGCCATTTGACTTTTTGAATGGAAAATATGCTGGAATATTTAGCGGTTGCCATGTCACATTTGGAGAGTCCCTGTGTGCCTAAACATTGGAGCTCCCCACAAGTGACCCCATTTTGGAAACTAGACCCCCTAAGGAACTTATCTAAATGCATAGTGATCATTTTGAACCCCCAGGTGCTTCACAAATTGATCTGTAAAAAAAAGAAAGTACTTTTTTTTCACAAAAATTTTCTTTTAGCCTCAGTTTTTTCATTTTCACATGGGCAACAGTATAAATTGGATCCTAAAATTTGTTGGGCAATTTCTCCTGAGTACACAGATACCTCATATGTGGTCATAAACCACTGTTTGGGCGCATGGCAGGGCTCAGAAGGGAAGCAGCGCCATTTGACTTTTTGAATGGAAAATATGCTGGAATATTTAGCGGTTGCCATGTCGCATTTGGAGAGTCCCTGTGTGCCTAAACATTGGAGCTCCCCCACAAGTGACCCCATTTTGGAAACTAGACCCCCTAAGTAACTTATCTAGATGCATAGTGATCATTTTGAACCCCCAGGTGCTTCACAAATTGATCTGTAAAAAAAAGAAAGTACTTTTTTTTCACAAAAATTTTTTTTAGCCTCAGTTTTTTCATTTTCACATGGGCAACAGTATAAATTGGATCCTAAAATTTGTTGGGCAATTTCTCCTGAGTACACAGATACCTCATATGTGGTCATAAACCACTGTTTGGGCGCATGGCAGGGCTCAGAAGGGAAGCAGCGCCATTTGACTTTTTGAATGGAAAATATGCTGGAATATTTAGCGGTTGCCATGTCGCATTTGGAGAGTCCCTGTGTGCCTAAACATTGGAGCTCCCCCACAAGTGACCCCATTTTGGAAACTAGACCCCCTAAGGAACTTATCTAGATGCATAGTGAGCACTTTGAACCCCCAGGTGCTTCACAAATTGATCCGTAAAAAAAAGAAAGTACTTTTTTTTCACAAAAATTTTCTTTTAGCCTCAGTTTTTTTCATTTTCACATGGGCAACAGTATAAATTGGATTCCAAAATTTGTTGGGCAATTTCTCCTGAGTACACAGATACCTCATTTGTGATCATAAACCACTGTTTGGGCGCACGGCAGGGCTCAGAAGGGAAGGAGCGCCATTTGACTTTTTGAATAGAAAATATGCTGGAATATTTAGCGGTTGCCATGTCGCATTTGGAGAGTTCCTGTGTGCCTAAACATTGGAGCTCCCCCACAAGTGACCCATTTTGGAAACTAGACGCCCTAAGGAACTTATCTAGATGCATAGTGAGCACTTTGAACCCCCAGGTGCTTTACAGAAGTTTATAACGCAGAGCCGTGAAAATAAAATATAATTTTTTTTTCTCAAAAATGATTTTTTAGCCCACTATTTTTTATTTTCACAATGGTTACAGGAGAAATTGGACCCCGAAAGTTGTTGTCCAGTTTGTCCTGAGTACGCTAGTACCCCATATGTGGGGGGGAACCACTGTTTGGGCACACGTCAGGGCTCGGAAGGGATGTAGTGACGCTTTGAAATGCCAACTTGATGGAATGGTCTGCGGGCATCTTGTTACGTTTGCAGAGCCCCTGATGCGCCTAAACAGTAGAAACTCCCCACAAGTGACCCCATTTTGGAAACTAGACACCGCAAAGAACTTATCTAGATGTGTGGTGAGCACTTTGAGCCCCCAAGGGCTACACAGAAGTTTATAACGCCCGGGCATGAAAATAAAAAAATCATATTTTTTCCACAATCAGGATCTTTTAGTCCCCAATTTTTTTATTTTCGCAAGGGTAACATGAGAAATTAGACCCCAAAAGTTGTTGTCCAATTTGTCCTGAGTATGCTGATATCCCATATGTGGGAGAAAACTACTGTATGGGCACACGTCGGGGCTCGGATGGGAAGTAGTGACCTTTTGAAATGCCCACTTGATGGAATGGTCTTCGGGCGTCATGTTACGTTTGCAGAGTCACTGATGTGCCTAAACAGTAGAAACTCCCCACAAGTGACCCCATTTTGGAAACTAGATCCCCAAGGAACTCCTCTAGATGTGTGGTGAGCACTTTGAATCTCCAAGTCCTTCACAGAAGTTTATAACGCAGAGCCGTGAAAATATAAAATAATTTTTTTTCCACAAAAATAATTTTTAGTCCCCGATTTTTTTTTCCCAATGTTAACAGGAGAAATTAGAACCCCAAAGTTGTTGTGCAATTTTTCCCGAGTACGCTGATACCTCATATGTGGGGATAAACCACTGTTTGGGCATACGTCGGGGCTTGGAATAAAGGGAGCACTGTTTGACTTTTTGAACGCAAAATTTGCAGGAATCAATGGTGGCGCCATGTCGCGTATGGAGACCCCCTGATGTGCCTAAATAGTGGAAACCCCTCAATTCTAACTCCAACCCTAACCCCAACACACCCCTAACGCCTACACACACCTAACCCTAATACAAACCCTAATCATAACCCTAACCCCAACACACCCCTAATCCCAACTCTAACCATAAACCTAACTACAAGCCTAACCCTAATTCCAACCCTAACCCAAATTCCAACCCTAACCGTAATTCTAACCTTAGCCCTAATGCTAACCCTAACCCTAGTTCTAACCCTAAGGCTGGGTTCATATTGCGTTTTACCAGCCCGTTCAACACGTAGCGTTGACCGGCTGGTAACGGTATAGCATAACGCGATCGCGTTATGCTATACCCGCTAGCGCAGATGAATCAGCAGATAATCAGCCGCGGATCAGCAACAAAATCAGTCGCGGATCAGCAGCGAAATCCGCAGCGGATCAGCAGCGAAATCCGCCGCGGATCAGCAGCGAAATCCGGATCAGCGAAATCGCGCGGATCAGCAGCGAAATCCGCCGCGGATCCGCAGCGAAATCCGCCGCGGATCGCAGCGAAATCCGCCGCGGATCAGCAGCGAAATCCGCCGCGGATCGCAGCGAAATCAGCGCGGATCCGCAGCGAAATCAGTCGCGGATCCGCAGCGAAATCAGTCGCGGATCCGCAGCGAAATCAGTCGCGGATCCGCAGCGAAATCAGTCGCGGATGCGCAGCGAAATCCGCCGCGGATCAGCAGCGAAATCCGCCGCCGATCAGCAGCGAAATCCGCTGCAGATCAGCAGCGAAATCAGTCGCGGATCCGCAGCGAAATCAGTCGCGGATCCGCAGCGAAATCAGTCGCGGATCCGCAGCGAAATCAGTCGCGGATACGCAGCGAAATCCGCCGCCGATCAGCAGCGAAATCCGCCGCCGATCAGCAGCGAAATCCGCCGCGGATCAGCAGCGAAATCCGCCGCCGATTAGCAGCGAAATCCGCCGCGGATCAGCAGCGAAATCCGCCGCCGATCAGCAGCGAAATCCGCAGCGGATCAGCAGCGAAATCCGCTGCCGATCCGCAGCGAAATCCGCTGCCGATCCGCAGCGAAATCCGCCGCGGATCAGCAGCGAAATCCGCCGCCGATCAGCAGCGAAATCCGCCGCGGATCAGCAGCGAAATCCGCCGCGGATCAGCAGCGAAATCCGCCGCCGATCAGCAGCGAAATCCGCAGCGGATCCGTAGCGAAATCCGCCGCGGATCAGCAGCGATGTCCGCCGCGGATCAGCAGCGAAGTCCGCCGCGGATCAGCAGCGAAATCCGCCGCGGATCAGCAGCGAAATCCGCCGCGGATCAGCAACGAAATCCGCCGCGGATCAGCAGCGATATCCGCCACGGATCCGCAGCAAAATCAGCTGCGGATCAGCAGCAAAATCCGCTAGGGAAAAAAAAAAAAATTATTTATTTTTTTTATTTGTCCCTACCTATGATAAAGGGGGGGTTCATTTACTTTTTTTTATTTTGATCACTGTGACAGTTTATCACAGTGATCAAAATAAATTTTTGAACACTGGGGGGCGCACTGCGCATGCGCCGGCCGGCGGGCGCACTGCGCCCGCCATTTTCCAATATGGCGGCGCCCATGAAGAGGCCCGGGCGGACGCCGGGCCCGATCGTGGGACATCGGTGGATCGGGAGAGGTGAGTAGGGGGTCGGAAGGCTGAGGGGGGGGATAGGAAGTGGGGGCAGTGGACCAAAAGAGGAGGGGAGCTGTAAGTGACGGCGGTGACCGATCGCTGCCATCTTTCGGTGGCGGCGGCCGATCACCGCCGTGACTCGGTGTGGGGGGGGTCAGGGCTCGGTCTCCAGCCATGGCAGATGCTATTGCAGCATCGGCCATGGCTGGATTGTAATATTTCACCAATTAAATTGGTGAAATATTACACATTGCTCTGATTGGCTGTTTCACTTTTAACAGCCAATCAGAGCGATCGTGGCCACGGGGGGGTTAAGCCAACCCCCCTGTGGTGAAGCACAAAGGGTCCTGTAACTGCGGGTCGGGTGACCTTTCAGTGACCCCGGTCTCCCGGCCCGCAGGGACGCGATCCTTTCATGACGCCACATAGGCGTCATGGGTCGGAATGGCACAGGTTTTCATGACGCCTACGTGGCGTCATGGGTCGGGAAGGGGTTAAGTAAGAATGACACCACTGGACACTTTAAAAGGAGGCTGGTGCTTGGCATCATTGTTTCTCTTCTGTTAACCATGGTTATCTCTAAAGAAACACGTGCAGTCATCATTGCAAAGCACAAAAATGGCCTAACAGGGAAGAGTATTGCAGCTAGAAAGATTGCACCTCAGTCAACAATCTATCGCATCATCAAGAACTTCAAGGAGAGAGGTTCCATTGTTGCCAAAAAGGCTCCAGGGCGCCCAAGAAAGACCAGCAAGCGCCAGGACCGCCTCTTAAAAGTGTTTCAGCTGTAGGATCGGGCTACCAGCAGTGCAGAGCTTGCTCAGGAATGGCAGCAGGCGGGTCTGAGTGCATCTGCACGCACTGTGAGGCGGAGACTCTTGAAGCAAGGCCTGGTCTCAAGGAGGGCAGCAAAGAAGCCACTTCTCTCCAGAAAAAACATCATGGACAGACTGATATTCTGCAAAAGGTACAGGCAGTGGACTGCTGAGGACTCGGGTAAAGTTATTTTCTCTGATGAATCCCCTTTTCGATTGTTTGGGACATCAGGAAAACACCTCATGCCAACTGTTAAGCATCCTGAAACCATTCATGTGTGGGGTTGCTTCTCAGCCAAGGGAATCGGCTCTCTCACAGTCTTGCCTAAAAATACAGCCATGAATAAAGAATGGTACCAGAATGTCCTCCAAGAGCAACTTCTCCCAACCCTCCAAGAGCAGTTTGGCGATCAACAATGCCTTTTCCAGCATGATGGAGCACCTTGCCATAAAGCAAAGGTGATAACTAAATGGCTCAGGGAACAAAACATAGAGATTTTGGGTCCATGGCCTGGAAACTCCCCAGATCTTAATCCCATTGAGAACTTGTGGTCAATCATCAAGAGACGGGTGGACAAACAAAAACCTAAAAATTCTGACAAAATGAAAGCATTGATTGTGCAAGAATGGAC
Source organism: Oophaga sylvatica (assembly GCA_033576555.1). Taxonomy (NCBI): domain Eukaryota; kingdom Metazoa; phylum Chordata; class Amphibia; order Anura; family Dendrobatidae; genus Oophaga; species Oophaga sylvatica. The sequence goes on from JARQOD010000001.1 coordinate 809,722,463, forward strand.
TGCTATCAGTCAGGATTTGGTCCAGAAGTTGATTGAGAGCATGCCAGGGAGAATTGCAGAGGTCCTGAAGAAGAAGGGTCAACACTGCAAATATTGACTTGCTGCATTAACTCATTCTAACTGTCAATATAAGCTTTTGTTACTCATATGTTTGCAATTATATTTCTGTCTGTGATAAAAACATCTGTCAAACACACATAAAAACCAGAGGGCAGCAGATCATGTGAAAATATAATATTTGTGTCATTCTCAAAACTTTTGACCATGACTGTAGAAGAAATCGAGAAATAACATCAGCAATGTTCCGCTGACTGACAGGTAGACAGCATGAAATACCCTGGTTAGATTACAACGGACTTGTGCTAATACACAGGAGTCAATCACAAAATGCAGAGGTGAAGTGTAAAGCCCAAGGGATGGAGGAGCAGCCCGAGGGAACATTTTAGACCAACTCTGCCCATATGGAGTCAGCCATCCAACTGTGTGTTTTTGGAAGGACACAACTGGACATCCACTTTTATCTTCCATTATATAGAACACAGTATTTACCAAGGACATTAGTATTTTAATTGAAATCTGAAAGAACATATTATTGGTGTGTGAATAAAAGATGTGCAATGACAGATTTTTTTCATGTCCCTTTAGGGTACATCCACAAATCTGTGTGAAATGTGTGGGTGCTGATTTTTTTTTTAATATACACCCATAATATGTCACAGAATTATTCCCACATCTGTAAAAATATTTAGAGTTGAGAGTCCTCAGTGGTTGATACCTTTTAATGGCTAACTGAAAAGATGGTAACAAATTGCGTACCGTATTAGCCAGTAAATGGAAAAATATTTAGAATTGAGAGTCCTCAGTGGTTGATACCTTTTAATGGCTAACTGAAAAGATGGTAACAAATTGCGGTACGAAGATACACATCTTTCCTATATCCCACATCTGTGAACATCATGGATCCGAGAATGAGATCGGTGAAACTCAGAGCATGCCCTATTCTGATCTGATGTTGAAGATCAGAGTAGGGCATAGTCAGTGGGTCTGTGTGCTTGTCCGACAGAAAAACAAACAAACATTGGGCAGCACACAAACTTTCACGTGGAGGAGTAAATTCACCCTTAGCAACAGGGAAAGTACGCAGTTTACAAACGAAGGGCGAGCTGTGCATTTTAGAATAGTTTGCTAAATTCTTGTTTTCAAAAGTCTGTTGGAACAGGGTCTAGGACCACTTAGGAACTTGGGATCGCAAGATATGACTACAATCCGTTTCACACAAGTGACATCAACACGTCAGTATACATAAAAGTTTTTGCATAGGTTTTCTTATATGACTTCCAAATGAAAAAGAAATGTACTTTTGTTCTTTAAAAGTGGGAAGAAAAGCATAAGCCCCCGTAAGAAAACATCCTATGTAAATATACAGCAGTGGAACACAGGAGTCACAGAAATAAGAGAACAGTCTGTAAGTCAATATTCCAGGGACTGACGTATTTCATTGTGTAGCAATTAGGTGAGGGCGCTGTACTGTGAACTCCAAGCTTTTCTCTCCATAATCAATATCTGTACTGGAGTCTTTATAGAGCCCAGAAGCTGCATCCTGTCCCCGCTATTCTCATCTCAAACAATGCTTCCTCTGATCGATAACCAAACGAGGGCTGCGTATTACCATTGCACTCGCCTAGTAACTGAGGCTTTTAGAGCTTGGCTGATAAAACTCCCATTATATATGTGTGAGTATGCATATATGTATGAATGAATGAATGTATCTATTTACTTACACACACATATATACGGTACATATTAACAATTTTTATTACAAATTCTGTCATGTGTTTTGCAACTCATTAAATATATTTATATATTTTTTTAACAATTTATAACTAGTGACGAGCGAGTATACTCGTTGCTCGGGTGTCCTCCGTTGTATAAATTATTCTTTTGAAAGCTGAAACCCTCCGAAATGTGGTTTAGGGTAAGAAAATAAATTGGCATCAATGCAGAAATATTGATCATTTAATGGACAAAAGTTTGGACACACCTTCTCATTTAAAGATTTTTCTGTATTTTCATGACTATGAAAATTGTACATTCACACTGAAGGCATCAAAACTATGAATTAACACATGTGGAATTATATACTTAACAAAAAAGTGTGAAACAACTGAAAATATGTCTTATATTCTAGGTTCTTCAAAGTAGCCACCTTTTGCTTTGATGACTGCTTTGCACACTCTTGGCATTCTCTTGATGAGCTTCAAGAGGTAGTCACCAGAAATGGTCTTCCAACAATCTTGAAGGAGTTCCCAGAGATGCTTAGCACTTGTTGGCCCTTTGGCTTTCACTCTGCGGTCCAGCTCACCAAAACTATCTCGGTTGGGTTCAGGTCTGCTGATTGTGGAGGCCAGTTCATCTGGCGCAGCACCCCATCACTCTCCTTCTTGGTCAAATAGTCCTTACACAGCCTTGAGGTGTGTTTGGGGTCATTGTCCTGTTGAAAAATAAATGATGTTCCAACTAAACGCAAACCAGATGGAATAGCATGCGGTTGCAAGATGCTGTGGTAGCCATGCTGGTTCAGTATGCCTTCAATTTTGAATAAATCCCCAACAGTGTCACCAGCAAAGCACCCCCACACCATCACACCTCCTCCTCCATGCTTCACGGTAGGAACCAGGCATGTAGAGTCCATCCGTTCACCTTTTCTGCGTCGCACAAAGACACGGTGGTTGGAACCAAAGATCTCAAATTTGCACTCATCAGACCAAAGCACAGATTTCCACTGGTCTAATGTCCATTCCTTGTGTTCTTTAGCCCAAACAAGTCTCTTCTGCTTGTTGCCTGTCCGTAGCAGTGGTTTCCTAGCAGCTATTTTACCATGAAGGCCTGCTGCACAAAGTATCCTCTTAACAGTTGTTGTAGAGATGTGTCTGCTGCTAAAACTCTGTGTGGCATTGACCTGGTCTCTAACCTGAGCTGCTGTAAACCTGCGATTTCTGAGGCTGGTGACTCGGATAAACTTATCCTCAGAAGCAGAGGTGACTTTTGGTCTACCTTTCCTGGGGCGGTCCTCATGTGAGATAGTTTCTTTGTAGCGCTTGATGGTTTTTGCAACTGCACTTTGGAACACTTTCAAAGTTTTCCCAATTTTTCGGACTGACTGACCTTCATTTCTTAAAGTAATTATAGCCACTTGTTTTTAGTTACTTAGCTGCTTTTTTCTTGCCATAATACAAATTCTAATAGTCTATTCAGTAGGACTATCAGCTGTGTATCCACCAGACTTCTGCACAACACAACTGATGGTCTTAACCCCATTTATAAGGCCAGAAATCCCACTTATTAAACCTGACAGGGCACACCTGTGAAGTGAAAACCATTTCTGGTGACTACCTCTTGTAGCTCATAATAATCTTATAATAATAATAATAATAATAATAATAATAAGAGAATGCTCATCAAGAGAATGCCAAGAGTGTGCAAAGCAGTCATCAAAGCAAGAAGTCTGGTGGATACACAGCTGATAGTCCTACTGAATAGACTGTTAGAATTTGTATTATGGCAAGAAAAAAGCAGCTAAGTAAAGAAAAACGAGTGGCCATCATTACTTTAACCCCTTTATTCCATCAGACGTACTCTGATGCCTCCCCAAAAGAAATTCATGAATTGCTGATTTTTGTTCATTCTAACCTCCCAAAAATCAAAATAAAAAGCGATCAAAAAATGTCACGTGGTCATAAATGGTACCAATAAAAACGTCAACTCGTACCGCAAAAAATAAGACCTCACATGACTCTGAGGGCCAAAATATGCAAAAATTATAGCTCTCAAAATGTGGTGATGCAAAAAACTGCTTTTTGCAATAAAAAGCGTCTTTTAGCGTGACAGCTGCCAATCATAAAAACCCGCTATAAATAGTAAATCAAACCCTCCTTTATCACCCCCTTAGTTAGGGAAAAATAATAAAATTAAAAAAATGTATTTATTTCAATTTTCCCATTAGGGTTAGGGTTGCGGCTAAAGTTAGGGTAAGGGTTGGCGCTAACGTTAGGATTAGGGCTAGGGTTGGGATTAGGGTTAGGGGTGTGTTAGGGTTAGGTTTGTGGTTAGGGTTGGGACTAGGGTTAGGGGTGTGTTGGGGTTAGGGTTGGAGTTAGAATTGGGGGGTTTCTGCTGTTTAGGCACATCAGGGGCTCTCCAAATGTGACATGGCGTCTGATCTCAATTCCAGCCAATTCTGCGTTGAAAAAGTCAAACGGTGCTCCTTCACTTCTGAGCTCTGCCATGCGCCCAAACAGTAGTTTACCCCCGCATATGGGGTATCAGCGTACTCTGGATCACAAGAGTTGTTGTGCAATTTGTCCTATTTCTTCTGTTACCCTTGGGAAAATAAAAAACTGGGGGCGACAAATTCATTTTTGTAAAAAAAAATGATTTTTTTTGTTTTTACGGCTGTATGTTATAAATTTTCTGTGAAGCACTTGGGGCTTCATAGGGCTCACCACACTTCTAGATAAGTTCCTTGTGGGGTCTATTTTCCAAAATGGGGTCAATTATGGGGGGTTTCCACTGTATAGGCACATCAGGGGCTCTCCAAATGCGACATGACGCCCCCAGACCATTCCATCAAAGTCTGCAATCCAAAACGTCACTACTTCCCCTCCGAGCCCAGACGTGCACCCATACAGTAGTTTTCTCCCACATATTGGGTATCAGCGTACTCAGGACAAATTGGACAACAAATATTGGGGTCCAATTTCTCCTGTTACCCTTGTCAAAATAAAATATTGGGGCGAAAAAATCATTTTTGTAAAAAAAAAAAGGATTTTTTATTTTTACGGCTGTACGTTATAAACTTCTGTGAAGCACTTCAGGGTTCAAAGTGCTCACCACACATCTAGATAAGTTCCTTGTGGGGTCTATTTTCCAAAATGGGGTCACTTGTGGGGGGTTTCCACTGTTTAGGCGCATCAGGGGCTCTCCAAATGCGACATGACGCCCCCAGACCATTCCATCAAAGTCTGCAATCCAAAACGTCTGTCAGGAATCGAACCCAGTACCTCTTGTCCATCGGCCATCAGCTCTACCATCTGAGCTATTCTGCTGGCTGCAAAGTTCCTTGCTGAACCCAGATACCATTGACTGTTCTTCCTGATCGGCTCCACCCAGTGCTCTCTTGATTGGCCCTCTGATTGCCAATTACACACCCTATATAAGCCTGGCCCTGTGGGTGTGTCATTGCGAGATTATTGTGCTCCTAGCCTCTAGTCAAGCTCTTCCTGCTGTTCCTGATCCATTGATACCAATACCGCTCTCCTGTGAACTGACCTCGGCCTGCCCTTCTGACTACGCTCTCCGCCTGATCCATTGCTACCAATACCGCTCTCCTGTGAACTGACCTCGGCCTGCCCTTCTGACTACGCTCTCTGCCTGATCCAGTGCTACTAATAACGCCTTTCCAGTGTACCGACCCGGCTATCCTCTGACCACGTTACCTGCCTCTGCTTCCCCTAGTGTTTGCAGTAACATCGGCTCCACCCCTGACGGGATCCTGACAGAATAATCTCGCGCCAAAATGGAGTCCGCTGTAAACACCCTGAGGCAGCAAGTTACGGAACTTCAAAATTTTTGTACTAACTATAAAGGAAAATATTCCAAGTTACAAACTGAGTTCACGGGTCTACAACAGGAAGTAATTGAGCTACAAAAACAACTTCTGGACGTGCGCAATTCAGGGTCCGAATCAAACGCGCGGCTGCCGCTGCCTGCAAAGTTCAGTGGGGATCGCCAGCAGTACCGAGGATTCCTCAATCAATGCCGCATATACTTCCAGATGTAACCTGCTCCCTTTACCAGTGAGAGGAAGAAAGTTTTTTTCATGATAAATCTCCTGACGGATGAAGCTCTTGCTTGGGCTTCACCTTATGTAGAAAAGGACTATGACCTCCTTAATGACCTGGAAGCTTTCACCGCAGCTATGAATCAAGTTTTTGATGACCCAAACCGCTGTGCCACAGCAGAAACCAAATTACATAATTTGCGCCAAGGACGTCGCTCTGTTGCGGAATATACATCGGAGTTCCGTCGCTGGGTGGCCGACACCACCTGGAATTCAGCGGCCCAGAGAAGTCAATTTCGACGAGGGTTATCAGAACCAGTGAAAGACGAGCTTGCCAGGGTTGAGACCCCTGACCAGTTGGAGGACTTTATTCAACTGTGTATCCGGATAGACCAGAGACTTACTGAAAGGAGAAAGGAGAGACTGCGAGCACTTGGGAATAGCCCTGGCTTCTCATTTTCAGCATCAGACCACCAAGAAAAGACGCAAGGCGTGTCTGAACCGATGCAGATCGACGTCATCCGAAGACCACTCTCTGCACAGGAGGAGAGGCGACGTGCAGAACATCTCTGCCTCTATTGTGGGGACCCTGGACACTATGCCATCAACTGTCCTAACAAAAGGACTATAGCCTTTACCAACAACAGGTCTGCCAGCAATATGGACCTTTCTCAGCAGTCGGATTCCATCATGCAGACTATCTCATCAGTAACACCAGAAACAGACAAAATACATACTACATCATCTAATTTTGTAATCCCCATTCAGGTCGTAATGGGCACCCAAAAAATACAATGCTCTGCCCTGTTGGATTCGGGAGCAGGAGGAAATTTTATGGACTTAAAATTTACATGTGATAACAATATTTCCAGTAGGACCAAATTCACACCAATTGAAATGGAAACTGTGGATGGATCACCCTTGTCTTCTGGAGCTGTCACGCATGAGACAATCGAACTTGAGATTTGTATCTAACCGGATCATCATGAAGCTGTCAGTTTCCACCTTATTTCATCTCCGAAATTTCCGGTTATCCTAGGGATCCCCTGGTTTTCAGTCCATAACCCTTCTATCAACTGGGCATCAAGGACCATCACCTTTCCATCTGACTACTGCAAGAATAATTGTCATAAGGAACCCCCTGTTCTCCAACAAGTCCAAATCTCTGAGATTTCGCATGAGAAGGAAGAGAAACTACCACCTCAATATCAGCAGTTCTCTGATGTCTGCAGTAAGAAGAAAGCAGATCAATTACCTCCTCACCGTCCTTACGACTGTCCCATTGAATTGCTGCCAGGAACAACTATTCCATTTGGGCGGATTTACAATCTTTCCGAACCTGAATTGAAGGTATTAAGAGAGTTCCTGGATGAAAATTTAGAGAAAGGCTTTATTCGACCTTCCACATCTCCAGCTGGGGCACCCCTGTTCTTTGTTGAAAAGAAAGACTCCACTCTGCGGCCGTGTATTGACTACAGAGAGATTAATAATATCACCGTCAAGAATCGCTACCCGCTACCCTTGATTCCTGAAATATTCGAGAGACTCCGTTCTGCGAAGATCTTTACGAAGCTGGATCTTAGAGGGGCTTACAACCTCATACGGATTCGCCCAGGAGATGAGTGGAAGACCGCCTTCAGAACGAGATATGGACATTTTGAATCTCTGGTTATGCCCTTTGGCCTTAGCAATGCCCCAGCCACCTTTCAACATTTTATTAATGATGTATTTCGAGATTTTTTGGATCAATTCGTTGTGGCTTATCTCGATGACATTCTTATATTTTCAGACACCTTGGAAGAACATCGCAGGCACGTCCAGTTAGTCTTGGAACGACTACAGGAGAACCATCTTTACATTAAACTTGAAAAATGTGAGTTTGAACAAACCAGTATCCAATTTCTGGGATATATCATCTCCCCAGAAGGTCTGAGCATGGATCCCAGCAAAATCAATGCTGTAGAGGACTGGCCTGTTCCAAGAAATTTAAAAGACTTCCAGGGTTTCATAGGATTTGCAAATTTTTACCGAAAATTTATAAAGAACTTTACACGGATCATACTACCAATTACTACACTAACAAAAAAGACCAAAGCATTTTTCTGGTCTCCGGAGGCACAGGAGGCTTTTGACAAGTTGAAAACTCTTTTTACGTCTGCTCCAATGTTAGTACACCCAAATCCTGAATTGCCATTTACTGTCGAAGTGGACGCCTCGGACTCTGCAGTGGGAGCCATTCTGTCTCAGCGAGTTGGGGACAAAATGCAACTTCACCCATGTGCGTTTCTTTCCCACACCATGTCATCTGCAGAAAAAAACTACGACATCGGTAATAAAGAACTGTTGGCCATTAAAGTTGCCTTCTCAGAGTGGAGACATCTTCTGGAGGGTGCCAATCACCTGTGACTGTCCTCACGGACCACAAGAATCTTGAATTCCTCCGTACAGCAAAAAGATTGTCTGCAAGACAAGCACGATGGGCCTTATTTTTCTCAAGATTCAATTTTATAATTTCTTACCGGCCTGGTTCAAGAAATGGCAAGGCTGATGCCCTGTCCAGGATGTGTTCGGAACCTCAGGAGAGGTCTAGTAATACAATTACACGATACAATTCTAGGCCCTAAAAATTTTTTGGGAATCTTGCAGTCTAAAGGACTATGTAATAGAATTAAAGATGGATACCAAGAGGACTCTTTCCTTAACCATCCTTCGGAAGACATCGATCTTTCATTCAAAGAGGGGTTTTGGATGCGGAAACACAAAATATATGTACCTGAATCTTCTCGCCTTGAAGTCCTCAAAAGTGTCCATGATTCTAAACTGGCAGGACATCCTGGAGTTGCAAAAACACAAGACTTACTAGTTCGTTTCTTTTGGTGGCCGAATTGTAGGAAGGACGTGAGGAAATATGTTTCAACCTGTTTAACATGTGCACGAAACAAGACCCCACGATCGTCTCCTCTAGGACTCCTGCAACCACTCCCAGTTCCATCCAGGCCTTGGGGATCTATTTCCATGGATTTTATTGTGGAACTACCCCCTTCCAAACAGATGACCGTCATCCTTGTCACAGTGGACCGACTCACAAAAATGGCCCACTTTATCCCAACTGAAGGAATTCCTACTGCTGAAAAAACTGCAGAACTGATGATCAAAGAGGTATTCAGGTTACATGGAATTCCTGACAGCGTGGTGTCTGACAGAGGCGTTCAGTTTACATCAAAATTTTGGAAGAGTTTCTGTACAGCCTTGGGAGTCACTGTGAATCTTTCACCGCTTTCCATCCTCAGTACAATGGCCAGACGGAGAGAACAAACCAGACTTTGGAGCAATACCTCCGTTGTTTCATTTCCTATCTTCAGGATGACTGGGTGGACTATTTAACAACAGCAGAGTTTGCCTATAACAACTCCATACATAGCGCTACATCTCAAACCCCATTTTTTGCTAACTATGGATTACATCAGTATTTATCCCTAATCTGCCAGTGAACACTCCCATTCCTGCTGTTAATGACAGGCTTGCAAAATTACAGGAATCCCAGAAGGAACTATCAGAGATGTTACTCAAGACCCAGGAAGAATATAAGGAAGCAGCAGATATACATCGGAGAGTGCCCCCTGCTCTTCAGGTTTTAGACAAAGTTTGGCTGTCCACTAAAAATCTAAAGACACAGGTGCCATCCTCCAAATTGGGTCAAAAATTCATTGGACCTTTTCAAATTTCTGCAAAAATTAACCAGGTTGCTTTTCGTTTAAAACTTCCCAACAATCTAAAGATTCATCCAGTATTTCACATATCCTTGCTCAAACCCTTTTGTGAAAACCCATTTCCAGGAAGAACTCAGCCACCTCCTCCACCAGAAAGGATCCGTGATGAAAAAGAATACATTGTGGATAAGATTCTGGACTCCCGAAAATTCAGAGGTAAACTGCAGTATCTGGTGCAGTGGAAGGGTTACGGACCAGAGGAAAATTCATGGGAACCAAAGGACAACGTCCATGCTCCTAGACTTACAAGAGCCTTTCATCAGAGGTACCCAGATAAACCAGCTCCTGAGATGTCCAGAGGCCATCCTGGAAGGAGGGGAGTACTGTCAGGAATCGAACCCAGTACCTCTTGTCGACCGGCCAGCAGCTCTACCATCTGAGCTATTCTGCTGGCTGCAAAGTTTCTTGCTGAACCCAGATAGCATTGACTGTTCTTCCTGATCGGCTCCACCCAGTGCTCTCTTGATTGGCCCTCTGATTGCCAATTACACACCTATATAAGCATGGCCCTGTGGGTGTGTCATTGCGAGATTATTGTGCTCCTAGCCTCTAGTCAAGCTCTTCCTGCTGTTCCTGATCCATTGATACCAATACCGCTCTCCTGTGAACTGACCTCGGCCTGCCCTTCTGACTACGCTCTCCGCCTGATCCATTGCTACCAATACCGCTCTCCTGTGAACTGACCTCGGCCTGCCCTTCTGACTACGCTCTCTGCCTGATCCAGTGCTACTAATAACGCCTTTCCAGTGTACCGACCCGGCTATCCTCTGACCACGTTACCTGCCTCTGCTTCCCCTAGTGTTTGCAGTAACATCGGCTCCAACCCTGACGGGATCCTGACAACGTCACTTCTTCCCTTCCGAGCCCCGACATGCGCCCATACAGTAGTTTACTCCAACATATTGGGTATCAGCGTACTCAGGACAAATTGGACAACAAGTTTTGGGGTCCAATTTCTCCTGTTACGCTTGTGAAAATAAAATATTGGGGGCAAAAAAATCATTTTTGTAAAAAAAAAAAAAAAAGATTTTTTATTTTACGGCTGTACGTTATAAACTTCTGTGAAGCACTTTGGGGTTCAAAGTGCTCACCACACATCTAGATAAGTTCCTTGAGGGGTCTAGTTTCCAAAATGGTGTCATTTGTGGGGGGTTTCCACTGTTTAGGCAGATCAGGAGCTCTCCAAACACGACATGGCATCCAGCCAATTCTGCGTTGAAAAAGTCAAACGGCGCTCCTTCCCTTCCAAACTCTGCCATGCACCCAAACAGTGGTTTACCCCCACATATGGGGTATCAGCGTACTCAGGACAAATTGCACAATAACTTTTGGAGTCTTGTTACCCTTGGGAAAATAAAAATTGGGGTGAAAAGATCAATTTTGTGGAAAAAACATGATTTTTTAATTTTACGGCTCTACGTTATAAACTTGTGTGAAGCACTTGGTGGTTCAACTTGCTCACCAAAGATCTAGATAAGTTCCTTAGGGGGTCTAGTTTCCCAAATGGGGTCACTTGTGGGGGTTTCCACTGTTTAGGCACATCAGGGGCTCTCCAAATGCAACATGGCGTCCAATCTCAATTTCAGCCAATTTTGGTTGGAAAAAGTCAAATGGTGCTCCTTCCATTCCGAGCTCTGCCATGCGCCCAAATAGTGGTTCCCCCCCACATATGGGGTATCAGCGTACTCAGGACAAATTGGAAAACAACTTTTGAGGTCCAATTTCTCCTGTTACCTATGGTAAAATAAAAAATTAGTGACTAAGAGATAATTTTTGTGGGAAAAAAAATAGGATTTTTTATTTTCATGCCGGGCATTATAAACTTGTGTGAAGCACTTGGGGGTTCAAAGTGCTCACCAAAGATCTAAATAAGTTCCTTAGGGGGTCTAGCTTCCAAAATGGGGTCACTTGTGGGGGTTTCCACTGTTTAGGCTCATCTGGGGCACTACAAACGGAACATGACCCCATCAATGTTTGCATTCCAAAACGTTACTGCTTCCTTTCCAAGCCCTGCCGTGCGCCCAAACGGTTTCCCCCCCCCACATATGGGGTATCAGCGTACTCAGGACAAATTGGACAACTTTTGGGGTCCAATTTCCTTGGGAAAAATCAAAAATTTGGGACTAAAAAATCATTTTTGTGGAAAATTGTTTTTTTATTTTTTTCACACCCAGGCATTATAAACTTTTGTGAAACACTTTGGGGTTCAAAGTGCTCACAACAGATCTAGATAAGTTCCTTAGGGGGTCTAGTTTCCAAAATGGTGTCACTTGTGGGGGGTTTCCACTGTTTGTTTAGGCGCATCAGGGGCTCTCCAAACGCGACATGGCGTCCAATCTCAACTCAGCCAATTTTAGTTTGAAAAAGTCAAACGGCGCTCCTTCCCTTACGAGCTCTGCCGTGTGCCCAAACAGTGGTTTTCCCCCACATATAGGGTATTGGCGTACTCAGGAGAAATTGCACAACAACTTTATCTGCCCATTTTCTCCTTTTACCCTTGTGAAAATAAAAAAAAGTTTGTAAAAGATAATTTTTGTGGCTAAAAAGTTAAATATTAATTTTTTCCTTCCACGTTGCTTCAGCTCCTGTGAAGCACCTGAAGGGTTATTAAACTTCTTGAATGTGGTTTTGAGTACCTTGAGGGGTGCAGTTTTTAGAATGTTGTCACTTTTGGGTATTTTCTGCTATATAGACCCGTCAAAGTGACTTCAAATGTGAGGTGGTCCCTAAAAAAATGGCTTTGTAAATTTTGTTGTAAAAATGAGAAATCACTGGTCAACTTTTTAACCCTTATAATTTCCTAACAAAAAAAAATTTTGGTTCCAAAATTGTGCTGATGTAAAGTAGACATGTGGGAAATGTTATTTCTTAACTATTTTGTGTGACATATTTCTCTGTTTTAAGGGAAAAAAATTCAAAGTTTGAAAATTGCAAAATTTTCAAAATTTTCGCCATATTTGCGATTTTTTCCAAATAAACGCAAGGTATATCAAAGAAATTTTACCACTAACGTGAAGTACAATATGTCACGAGAAAACATTCTACTGAACCAGCATGGTACCACAGAATCTTGCAGCGGCATGCTATTCCAATCATGTTTGCGTTTAGTTGGGACAATCATTTATTTTTCAACAGGACAATGACCCCAAACACACCTCCAGGCTGTGTAAGGGCTTTTTGATCAAGAAGGAGAGTGATGGGGTGCTACGCCAGATGACCTGGCCTCCACAGTCACCGACCTGAACCCAATCGAGATGGTTTGGGGGTGAGCTGGACCCCCAGAGTGAAAGCAAAAGGCCAACAAGTGCAAAGCATCTCTGGGAACTCCTTCAAGATTGTTGGAAGACCATTTCCGGTGACTACCTCTTGAAGCTCATAAAGAGAATGCCAGAGTGTGCAAAGCAGTAATCAAAGCAAAAGGTGGCTACTTTGAAGAACCTAGAATATAAGACATTTTTCAGTTGTTTCACACTTTTTTGTTAATTATATAATTCCACATGTGTTAATTCATAGTTTTGATGCCTTCAGTGTGAATGTGCAATTTTCATAGTATGGGCATACAGAAAAATCTTTAAATGAGAAGGTGTGTCCCAAACTTTTGGTCTGTACTGTACAGCATGATCGCATATATAATGTGTAGTAATCCTTTTGTTTCATGTTATCCATAAATTCCTAAAAAAAAAAAAATCAGCTTGTAAACTAGGGGCCAGTCACTGAGTGATCAGGCTGCATTATGAATAGCTAATCAGAGACCAATGAAGAACCCCACAGGCCGCCCCAGAGAACGAGCATATCATTAACTCAAAACTGAAAATAAAGACAGATTTCATCAACCAAGGTATTCATTTAATCGTATAACGGCGCCTGTTGTGAATGGGTTTGAGATGATTTCTGAGCAGAGACTCCCTCTGGTGGTTAACAAGCGGTACTGGCCCTGTTCAGTGAAGATTGTGAGGACTGGGAATCAGGTGTTACTGACTGGTTTTATATAGGGAGTCACCTTCCATCAGGGTTGCCGGTGATCAATTGTTCTGGTCTGAATCCTTCATTCCTGTTCCTTGTAGCCTGCTGTGTCGTGTCTGATCTCCTGCTAAAGATAAGACATTTTCTTCTTTTTGTTTTTGTACTATTTTTTGCATTTTTGTCTGCACTTCTTTGGGGGCCTTCTGGGTCCCCTTCGGGGGCTTTTGCCCTCTCAGTTTAGTTCAGCCATGATGTTTGTACTTTTGCTTTTTCCATTTTTTTTCAGTGGCTGCTGTTTTGATTTTGTTACACCAGAGAACTAATTTGGGTTGGTAGAGGTCGTGTGATCTCAGGTGATTTTGAAATTAGTAGAGTTGGTGCTTTTCAGGGTTTTCTGGATTGCGGGTAAGAAACCCCTTCCTATCCTTTTCTATTTAGTTAGTTTGGGCCCCAGCGTTTGCTCATACTATTTCTTTCTGTGTCAGTATTTCTCTTGTCTAACCGCCATTACTTGTTTGGGGGCTTTCTATTTCTTTGGGGTTCTGTCCGGGGCAGATAGCTTTCCTATTTCTATCTTTAGGTGTAGTTAGTTTCTCAGCTGTGACGAGGCGTCTAGGACCAACGTAGGAACGCTCCAAGGCTGCCTTAGTTGTGGTGGTTAGTCAGGGTACTGCAATCTCATAGATTCCAACTGCTTGGTGTTTGCCTTTTTTACCTGCACTCCTCAGTACCGAAACATAACAGTATCCACGGCCTAAAAATTGAAAATTGTATGGTACTCACAAAAGGGGAAAAAAATATTGTGAAAAAAAAAGGTTGTCAGAGTTGTCGAGATATTTTTTTTATTTGTTGCATTTTTTTTTTTCCCTCTGTATCTTGGGTGCTGGGGAGGGATCTTTTCTCTCAATGGAGTTTGCACGGTTGTCTGGCCGTGTGGATCAGTTGCCACTGAGGTCAGAGTTTTTGCTGCATATCTTGCTAGGTTGCCTGTTGTGGAACCTAGGATCCCATGCCAGATTTGTTTTTGGGGGATCGAGCTAAGTTTCAGAATTTCAAAAATAATTGTAAAATTTTTTTTTGCCTTTAAAATCTAAGTCCCTCAGGGAACGCAAAGGCAGCAGGTTCAAATTATCATCTCTCTCCTGTGCGGCAATCCTCAGGATTGGGCTTTTTCCCTGACACCTGGGGATCCTGTTTTGAGTGATGTTGATGCATTTTTTCAGGCTTTGGGGTTATTGTTTCGATGAGCCTAATGTCACTGATCAAGCTGAAAAAGCCTTGTTGGCATTAAATCAGGGGCCTTATGACGCTGAGTTATACTGTCAAGATTCCGTAGGTGGCAGTCCGACCAAATGGAAATGACGACGCTTTGGCAGCCCTTTTCCGGAAGGTCTGTCAGATAATGTAAAGGATGTTATGGTGGGATTCCCTGTCCCTCTGGTCTTAATGATTCATGTCATTAGCGATTCAAATTGCAGACGTTTTGCGTGAGCGGAGAAGTAGCGTGGAATGGTGTTGCCTTGTGAACCAGTTCTGAACCCATGCAGTGTGATGGAGTGGTGTCTGGGGCACAGGTCATGAGTTTCAAAAGAGCAATGATTATGTTTTCTACTGTGGTGATGCCTTCTCATGCTATTTCAGTTGCCCTAAGCGGGAAGACGTTTTGCACGCTCAGTTGTCTTGGGTAGGTTCAGACTAAGTTTTTATTAACTGTCACTCTGATATGCTCTCTGTCCTCATTTTCTGCTCAGGCTTTTCGTTGATTCTGGAGCAGCTATTAACCTGATGGATTATGATTTTGCTAAACGTTGTGGGTTTCCCTTGATTCCCCTACAGAAGTCTATTCCCCTACTGGGGTCGATTCTACCCCTTTGCTGAGAATAAACCCAGTTTTCTACTCAGTGATAATGAGGGTTGAACCTGATCACCGTGCTGCAAATTTTTGGTTTGTATAATCTGCATGACTTATCGTGCTGGGTTTCCCTTGGTTACAGTCTCATAATCCTGTTTTGGATTGGAAATCTGTGTCTGTACCAGTTGGGGCTGCCAATGTGTTAATACCAACACTCCTGTTTTTTTCTGCCTCCCCCAGGCTCGTGTTCCTGACTTTTTGTTGATTTTTCTGATGTGTTTAGCGAAAGTAAATCTGCATCCTTGCCTCCCCATAGGAGTATGACTGCGCTATTGAATTAGTGCCGGTAGTAAATTCCCTAAAGGTCGGCTTTTTAATTGTCTGTACCTGAACATGACGCTATGCGTCTTATATCAAGGAATCATTGGAGAAGGGTCATATCAGACCATCCTCTTCACCCTTAGGTGCCGGTTTTTTTCTTTGTGGCCAAAAAAGATGGTCATTAGGCCGTGTATTGATTTTGTCTCTGAACAATATTACTGTGAATATCAATACCCTTACCCTTGATTTCTGACCTGTTTTCCAGGTGAAAAACGCTACTTGGTTTACAAGCTTGACCCAGGGGGGCGTATAACCTTATTCGCATTAAGCACGGGGATGAATGGAAGACGGCATTCAATACCCCTGGAAAAGGGCATTTTGAGTACTAGTGATGCCCTTTGGCTCACTAATGCTCCTTCCGTTTCCAGCCTTCATGAATGACATTTTCAAGGGATTTTGTGGACAAATTTCTGATTGTTTATTTGGATGATATCTTGATTTTTTTCTAATGACTGGACTCTCATGTGAAACATGTTCGAACTGTGTTCCAGATTTTGAGAGAGAATGCTCTGTATGTGAAGGGATCAAAGTGTCTTTTTGGCCTACAGGGATCTCATTTCTGGGATTCATTTTGTCCCCATCTTATTGAAATGGACCGGCAAGGTTCAGGCCATCTGTGTTGGGTCCAACCTACTTCATTAAAGGCTCTTCAGAGATTTTTGGGTTTTGCCAATTTTTATCGTAATGTTTATTGGTAATTTCTCGGTTATTGTTAAACCATTAACTGATTTGACCAGAAAGGGTTCTGATGTGGTGAATTGGCTCCTGAGGCAGTCTCTGCGTTTTCAGGAACTTAAGCAGAGATTTCATTCTGCTCCTGTTCTACGGCAGCCTGATGTTTCTCTCCCATTTCAGGTGGAGGTTGATGCCTCTGAAATTGGGGGCAGGTGCCTTTTTTTGTCCCAAAAAGTCAGAGACTCTAAAAGTAACCCTTGTGCCTTTTTCTCTCGAAAATTTTCTCCTACTGAACGTAATTATGACGTGGGTAATCCGGAGTTATTGGCCATGAAGTGGGCTTTTGAAGAGTGGAGACATTGGCTGGAGGGAGCCAAACATCAGGTGGTGGTCCTTCCCGGACATAAGAATCTGGTCTATCTGGAATCTGCCAAGCGACTAAACCCTAGACAGGCCAGGTGGGCCTTGTTTTTCACAACGTTTTAATTTTGTGGTTTCCTTTTCTTCCTGGCACTAAGAATGTTAAGGCGGATGCCCTCTCGAGGAGTTTCCTTGCAGACTCTCCTGAGTTATCTGATCCTTCTGTTTTTTGAAAGAGGGGTGTAGTTCTTTCCGCCATCTCGCCCAATTTGAGACTTGCTCTGGAGGGGTGTCAGGAGGATAGGCCCGAGTGCTGCCCTGTTGGAAAATTGTTTGTCCCGGACCAGTGGAAAAAGAGTGTGATGTCTGAGATTCATTGTTCCGCATTGGCTGGGCATCCCGGAATTTTTGGTACCGAGACTTGGTTAGCGGTCCTTTTGGTGGCCTACCTTGTCTCGTGATGTCAGGGAATTTGTGCAGTCCTGCGGGACTTGCTCTCGCTCCAAGCCTTGCTCTCGCTCTAGTGTTTGTTGATGCCATTGCCTGTGCCCAAGAGACCATGGACCCATATCTCTATGGATTTCATTTCCGACCTTCCTGTTTCTCAGAGAATGACCACCATCTGGGTAATTTGTGATAGGTTTTCCAAAAGATACATCTTGTGCCATTACCTAAGTTGCCTTCCTCCTCTGAATTGGTGCGTTGTTCCTTCAGCACGTGGTTCGTTTACACGGCATTCCTGAGAACATTGTGTCTGACAGAGGAGTCCAGTTTGTTTCCAGATTTTGGAGGACTTTTTGTTCGAAACTGGGTGTTCAATTGTCTTTCTCCTCGGCATTTTCATCCTCAGACCAATGTCAAACTGAGAGAACAAACCAGACATTGGAGACTTATCTTAGATGCTTTGTGTCTGCTGATCAGGATGACTGGGTCTCTTTTTTACCTTTGGCTGAGTTTGCTCTTAATAATAGGGCTAGCTCTGCCACTTTGATGTCTCCGTTTTCTGTAATTCTGGGTTTCACCCTCGATTTTCTTCAGGACAGACGGAGGCTTCTGTCTATCCAGGTGTTGACTTGTTGTGGAGCGTATTGCAACAGATTTGGACCAGGTAGTGGAGAGGTTGTCCCTCTCTCAGGAGAAGGCCCAGCGGTTTGCTAACCGGCATAGGACTGATGGTCCTCGGTTTAAAGTGGGGGACTTGGTCTGGTTGTCCTCAAAGAATATTCTATGAAGTTAGCATCTCCTAAATTTAAGCCTAGGTTCATTGGACTTATAAGATCATTGAGATTCTTAATCCTGTTTCTTTTCGTTTGCTTCTTCCAGGGACATTTAAGATCCATAACGTGTTCCACAAGTCCTTGTTGAAGAGGTTTGTTGAGCCAGTGGTTCCTGCTGCTGACCCTGTTTTGGTTGAGGGCAATCTGGAGTATGTGGTTGAGAAAATATTAGATTCTCGTTTTTCTAGACGGAAACTCCAGTATTTGGTTAAGTGGAGAGGTTATGGTCAGGAAGACAATTCTTGGGTGTTTGCTTCGGACATCCATGCTAGGAGACTCATCCGTGCGTATCATAGAACTCATCTGACCGACCTGGTTGCTCAAATGGGGATCGGTGACCCCTCCTCAAGGGGGGGGTACTGTTGTGAATGGGTTTGAGATGAGTTCTGAGCAGAGACTCCCTTGGTGTTACAAGCGGTATGGTCTGTTCAGTGAAGATTGTGAGGACTCGGAATCAGGTGTTACTGACTGGTCTTATATAAGGGAGTCACCTTCCCCTCAGGGGTTTCCGGTGATCAATTGTTCTGGTCTGAATCCTTCATTTTCCTGTTTTCCCTTGTAGCCTGCTGTGTCGTGTCTGCATCTCCTGCTAACAGATAAGACATTTTCTTCTTTTTGTTTTTGTACTATATTTTTGCATTTTGTCCTGCCCTTCTTTGGGGGCCTTCTGGGTCCCCTTCGGGGGCTTTTGCCCTCTCAGTTTAGTTCAGCCACTGATGTTTGTACTTTTGCTTTTCCAGTTTTTTCAGTGGCTGCGTTTTGATTTTGTTTACACCAGAGAACTAATTTAGGTGGTAGGGGTCGTGTGATCTCAGGTGATTTTAAAATTAGTAGAGTTGGTGCTTTTCAGGTTTTCTGGGATTGCAGTAAGTACCCTTCCTATCCTTTTCTATTTAGTTAGTTTGGGCCCAGCGTTTGCTCATACTATTTTTTTTCTGTGTCATTTATTTCTTCTTGTCTAACCGCCATTACTTGTTTGGGGGCTTTCTATTTCTTTGGGGTTCTGCTCGGGGCAGATAGCTTTCCTATTTCTATCTTTAGGTGTAGTTATTTTTCTCGGGCTGTGACGAGGCGTCTGGGGACCAAAGTAGGAACGCTCCACGGCTGCCTCTAGTTGTGGGGTTATCAGGGTACTGGCAATCTCATAGATTCCAACTGCTCTGGTGTATTGCCTTTTTTACCTGCACTCCTCAGCTACCGAAACATAAAGGCGCCAAACTGACACTGTCTGTAGGTTACTCGCACAATCCTGCTGACAGGGTCCCTTTAAAGTATATAAGATTTTCACACAAGTTACAAAAAGTGGATAAAGAGAACCAAACAAAACACATTAATCTAAAACTATCGGACTTTGCCATTTTTTAAGTAATACTGTATCACGTGTGTGAGTAGATAAGTGGTGAACCTTTGCTTTCAGTTTCTGGGGTGATTGCCCTTGTGCTGCAATTACTGCCTTTAAACATTTTCGGTAGTTGTTGATTAGTACATGCATATTGCTTTTGAACTATTTTAGCTCATTCCTCCCTTCAAAACAGTTTAAACTTTTGTTATCTTGCCGGTATTCTCCCATAACTGTTTGCTTTAGATCCTCGTAAAATAATTCTATAGTATTTAGGTCCGACTTTGACTTAGCCACTCAACTCTTTAACTTTTACCTTTCTTTTGTAGAATAGTTGTCTGCTTTGGGTCATTGGTTTGTTGCATAACCAACGTTCTCTTGAGATTCAGCCATAGGCAAAGAAAAACTCAAGCTGCCCAGGCCTTGATGCAACAAAACAGGCCCAAAACACCATGTAACAATTGTCATTTAAACCAAAAAGCTCTATTTTTTCCAATAGCCGTCTGTTTGTCTTTAGCAAACTGCAGCTGGGCAGCAATGTTCTTTGTGGAGAGCACTGCATTTTCTCCTTGCAATCATGATTATTGCTGTGCATGCCCTCCGATGGTGGACATTAACTAATGTGAGAGAATCTGTAGATGCTTAGAGGTTCGCTTTGGTTCATTTGTAACATCAATGACAATTATACACCTTGCCCTTCGAGTGATCATTGTTTATGTACAATTGGATGAAATTCAAGACTGTTCTTACCCTAACCAAGAGTGGTCAACAATCTGTGGATTGGTGGAGTACAAACTGTTTAGAGATTATTTTATACCATTTTTCACCTTGCTGAACATCAACAACTCTTCTTCTGAGGTTCTTAGACACTGTCTTTGTTTATGCCATGATACACTTCGAAAAACATGACTGATAAATCCCTGTTTATTAAATAAAACAGGTCATCCACTCCACCTGTCATTGCATTGATAGAAAAACACCAAACTCATTTCATATTCAAATTATCTGCTAATCCTAAAGGTTCACATACTTTTGTCACACGGATTATATTGGATCATTCCTCAATAAGAAAAATTACAATATTTTTGCCTCATTTGTTTGATTTAACTTTATTTATCTATTTTTAGGACTTTATGTGTAAAAATTTGATGTAGTTTTAGTTCAAATTTATGTAGAAATAAGGAAAATTCTGAAGGGTTCACAAGCTTTCTAGCACCATTGTACATTTAGTAGGTATACCGGGAAAGCTTCTGACATATACACTAAAATGTGCAGTTTAGGAAATGCAAGCTGAGATCTGATTGGTTGCCAAGTTTAGGTTTATTATTAGTATTAGTATTTTTTTTATTGCATTTTGTATATTTATATGCACAAGTGATAGATGTTTACCACAATCTGTGCCAATATACGAGGTATAGCAAGGGTTGATGATTTGCCAGTTTTGCACTCTGTAGTTTTTTCAGTGATGGAGAGAAATGGTTTAATTGTTTAATTACCCGTAAATTAGAGCAATCATCCCACAGCTATTTGCACGAGTGCTATAAACACATAATAAATTATCAGAAAACGAACATACGTTTTGTACTGTTATTTTTTACTTTTTCGATGCAAGGTATATCGTAGCCGCACCAGCTTGTTAATTCAAGGCCAAAATTAGAATTAGGCCACACTTAGATATACGCAATATAGCTTCATGGCAGATGATAGTGCTATGAAAACAGAACAATAATATGAAGAAAATTTTTTATATATAAATGCATTTACAAAATTGTATTTATGCAAAAACCCTATTTACATAATTCATTTAACACAGCATTCGCTTACCCTACACGGAATAAATAATATTATTATTATTATTATTATTATTTATTATTAATAATAATAAAGCAAATTCCAAAATTGCCCTCAGTTACAAGAAGCCACACACAAAAAATCTCTCTTACTTTAAGGTTTCAGAGAAGAATCACTGTTTCCAGGCACCCAAAATACTGTCATGGAGATAAATAATAAAAAAGGGGCAGAGATAATACTGCTTAATCTTTTTTTTCCATTAATAGATATGATTTGACGTCACTTGTGCAATTCAGAAGCTAAGCGGTGCAGAGAGTGGAAACTCTGGAATCTACAGACTGTCGGAAATCTTGTTATTATTTGTAGGCTAAAAATTATTTCTAAGCTATTCTTAAACTAAAGACTCCTATCTAACCTGTGCCAGCATTGTGCCATGTTGGCTCTAGAAATACAAGAGTAAAAACCTCTTAATGACGTTTTAATACTTATCTGTCCATCTACTATCCAGTGATCTCATATTAGCTGTGCAATTCACTTAATGAAGATGAAATCTTAGGGCCCAGTCACACATAGCGACACACCAGTGATCCCGACAACGATATGCACTTGTCAGGATCGCTGGTGTGTCGCTACATGATCGCTGGTGAGCTGCCAAACAGGCAGCGATCAGGACAGCGACACTGGGGGTAACGTCGCTTAGTTACCCGCAGTGTACGTTGGATACCAGCCCGCTGGTGCAGGGAGCTGGTAACCAAGGTACACATCGGGTTTCCGGGCGCTAAGCGGCACCGGGGAAACCCGATGTGTACGTTGGTTACCAGCTCCCCTGCAGCAGCGTGCTGGTATCCAACGTACACATAGGGTTTCCAGGCGCCGCCCGGCGCCTGGAAACCCGATGTGTACATTGGTTACAAGCTGATCGCTGGTCTCCCGCCTGTCACACGCAGCGATGCGTGCTGGCCAGCAGGAGACCAATGATCAAAAAAATGTACAGGACATTCAGCGACGATCAGCTAAAACCAGCAGGGGGCTGATCGTCGCTGAATGTCACACACACAGCGCTATCGAGATCACTGGGGTGTGACGGGGGCTTTAGGCTATGTGCCCCACAATCTGGAAGTAGGAGAGGTTTGAACGCAGCGCATCTTCACTGCGTCCAAAATGCTGCCTTCTATTGAACGCAGATAAATCCGCATGTGTTCACTGAACCATGCTGATTTACCGCATTCAATACCTTCTATTGATTAAAATTTCTGTTGCAGAGACTGGCTTCTCCGCGAGAGAAATTGACATGCTGCGGTCTTGAAAGACGAGCAATGTAAGTGACTGCGGGTGATCTGCAGGCGCAGAAGCATGCATAGTGGATCCACTATGCGGCAACATCTGGTGGCTGCGGAATTGACGCTGTATGAATATGCAGCGTCAAACCTGCAGCAATTCCTGATCGTGGGCACGTACCCACAATCAGAAATAGCAGCATATTGGACGTAGCGTATTTTCGCTTAATCCAAAACCCTGCATTCTAATTACATCACTTGCTTGTCAGTACATGTGGAATTACTGCATCTAATGACATTCTACTGGTCAAAATCCACAGAGGAGACTAGCGTCTCAAATACAGATAACTGACATGCTGCGGCTCATAAATCCGAACCGCGGGTGAGTTTACACAGTACTTTATAGTAAATACAGCGTTTGGAAGCAGCTCAAATGCTGCTATTCCTGATCATGGGACAAGCAGCTTAAAGATAAAGAAGTTCAAAGGGCCATAACAACAGGCACAAACTGAAAAAAATAAAATAAATAGAACAGTTCACAGACAAACAAGTAGTACAGATTCAGTATCAGGCAAAAGTCTGGACACGTCTGTTCATGCAAAGATTTTCCTTGTTCTTATTGGATGTGCACATTGTTTCATTTAAACTAAAAGCAGCAAAATTACTAAGGAATACATATAGAAACAAGGAGTAAAAGAACATGTGTGAAACAAACCAGAATATGTGTTAAATCTTAGTCCCCGTACACACGTTGCGGATTCATTTGCGGATTTTTCCACGCGGATTTTGTTTAAATCCGCAGGTGAAATGACCTGCGTTTTACCTGCGGATTTAGCGCAGATTTTCCGAGGTTTTGTGCGGATTTCCCCTGCGGTTTTACACCTATAATGGAATAGGTGCATAAGCGCTGCGTAATCCGCACAAAGAGTTGACATGCTGCGGATTTAAATCCGCAGCAATCTGCGCGGAACAATCCGCAGCATGTGCACAGCGTTTTTTTTTCCCCCTTCACTTACATTGTACTGTACATGACATGCGGATCTGCTGCGGATCCGCAGAGCCAAATTCGTGCGGATTCGCAGCACAATCCGCAACGTGTGCACAGACCCTTAGGGTATGTTTCCACGGTCAGGATTGGCTCCATTTTTTGCTCAGGATTTGACGCAGGTGAAATCTGCAATCTGAGGTCACTGGCAGTCACCTGTGTTTTTTACATCACGTTTTTGATTGGTTAAATAAAGACACTAAACACAGTTTTCCCATTTTATTATACTTCTAATTATTGCGACGCCCTCGATTTCCTGCAAAAAAAAACAAAACAATAAACAAACACAAATACTTCCTGCCGACGTAGTCCTTAACCCCTTAACGACCAGCCTGTTGTGAATGGGTTTGAGATGAGTTCTGAGCAGAGGCTCCTCTAGTGGTTACAAGCGGTGCTAGTGAAGATTGTGAGGACTGGGAATCAGGTGTTACTGACTGGTCTTGTATAAGGGAGTCATTTTCCCAATCAGGGTTGCCGGTGATCAATTGTTCTGGTCTGAATCCTTCATTCCAGTTTCCCTTGTAGCCTGCGTGTCGTGTCTGCATCTCCTGCTAACAGATAAGACTTTGTTTCTTTTTGTTTTGCTATATTTTTGCATTTTGTCCTGCACTTCTTTGGAGGCCTTCAGGGTCCCCTCCGGGGGCTTCTGCCCTCTCAGTTTAGTTCAGCCACTGAGTTTTGTTCTTTTGCTTTTTCCAGTTTTTTCAGTGGCTGCTGTTTTGATTTTGTTACACCAGAGAACTAATTTAGGTGGTAGAGGTCGTGTGATCTCAGGTGATTTTGAAAATTAGTAGAGTTGGTGCTTTTCAGGGTTTTCTGGGATTGCAGTAAGTACCCTTCCTATCCTTTTCTATTTAGATAGTTTGGGCCCCAGCGTTTGCTCATGCTATTTTCTTTCTGTGTCAGTATTTCCTCTTGTCTAACCGCCATTACATGTTTGGGGCTTTCTATTATCTTTGGGGTTCTGCTCCGGGGCAGATAGCTTTCCTATTTCTATCTTTAGGTGTAGTTAGTTTCTCAGGCTGTGACGAGGCGTCTAGGACCAACGTAGGAACGCTAAAATTGAAAATTGTATGGTACTCACAGAAGGGAAAAAATATTGTGAAAGAAAAAAGGTTGTCAGAGTTGTCAGAGATATTTTTCTGTTTGTTGCATTTTTTTTTTTTTTTCCTCTGTATCTCTGGGTGCTGGGGAGGATCTTTTCTCCCAATGGAGTTTGCACAGTTGTCTGGCCGTGTGGATCAGCTTGCCACTGAGGTTCAGAGTATTGCTGCATATCTTGCTAGGTTGCCTGTTGTGGAACCTAGGATCCCATGCCAGATTTGTTTTTAGGGGATCGAGCTAAGTTTCAGAATTTCAAAAATAATTGTAAATTGTTTTTTGCCTTAAAATCTAAGTCCTCAGGAAACGCAGCGCAGCAGGTTCAAATTGTCATCTCTCTCCTGCGCGGCGATCCTCAGGATTGGGCTTTTTCCCTGATACCTGGGGATCCTGTTTTGAGTGATGTTGATGCGTTTTTTCAGGCTTTGGGGTTATTGTACGATGAGCCTAATGTCACTGATCAAGCTGAAAAAGCCTTGTTGGCATTAAATCAGGGGCTTGATGATGCTGAGTTATACTGTCAGAGATTCCGTAGGTGGGCAGTCCTGACCAAATGGAATGACGACGCTTTGGCGGCCCTTTTCCAGAAGGGTCTGTCAGATAATGTAAAGGATGTTATGGTGGGATTCCCTGTCCCCTCTGGTCTCAATGATTCTATGTCATTAGCGATTCAAATTGACAGACGTTTGCGTGAGCGGAGAAGTATGCGTGGAATGGTGTTGCCTTGTGAACCAGCTTCTGAACCCATGCAGTGTGATAGAGTGGTGTCTGGGGCACAGCGTCATGAGTTTCGAAAGCGCAATGGGTTATGTTTCTACTGTGGTGATGCCTCTCATGCTATTTCAGTCTGCCCTAAGCGGGGAAGACGTTTTGCACGCTCAGTTGTCTTGGGTAGTGTTCAGACTAAGTTTTTATTAACTGTCACTCTGATATGCTCTCTGTCCTCATTTTCTGCTCAGGCTTTCGTTGATTCTAGAGCAGCTATTAACCTGATGGATTATGATTTTGCTAAACGTTGTGGGTTTCCCTTGATACCCCTACAGAAGTCTATTCCCCTGCTGGGGATCGATTCTACCCTTTGGCTGAGAATAAACCCCAGTTTTCTACTCAGGTGATAATGAGGGTTGAACCTGATCACCAGGAGTGCTGCAAATTTTTGGTTCTATATAATCTGCATGACATTATCGTGCTGGGTTTCCCTTGGTTACAGTCTCATAATCCTGTTTTGGATTGGAAATCTGTGTCTGTAACCAGTTGGGGCTGCCAATGTGTTAATACCAACACTCCTGTTTTTTCTGCCTCCCCCCAGGCTCAGGATGTTCCTGACTTTTTGTTTGATTTTTCTGATGTGTTTAGCGAAAGTAAATCTGCATCCTTGCCTCCCCATAGGAGCTATGACTGCGCTATTGAATTAGTGCCGGGTAGTAAATTCCCTAAAGGTCGCCTTTTTAACTTGTCTGTACCTGAACATGACGCTATGCGGTCTTATATCAAGGAATCATTGTAGAAGGGTCATATCAGACCATCCTCTTCACCCTTAGGTGCCGGTTTTTTCTTTGTGGCCAAAAAAGATGGTTCATTAAGGCCGTGTATTGATTATCGTCTCTTGAACAATATTACTGTGAAATATCAATACCCGTTACCCTTGATTTCTGACCTGTTTTCCAGAGTGAAAAACGCTACTTGGTTTACCAAGCTTGACCTCAGGGGGGCGTATAACCTTATTCGCATTAAGCACGGGGATGAATGGAAGACGGCATTCAATACCCTGAAGGGCATTTTGAGTACCTAGTGATGCCCTTTGGGCTCACTAATGCTCCTTCCGTCTTCCAGTCCTTCATGAATGACATTTTCAGGGATTTTGTGGACAAATTTCTGATTGTTTATTTGGATGATATCTTGATTTTTTCTAATGACTGGGACTCTCATGTGAAACATGTTCGAACTGTATTCCAGATTTTGAGAGAGAATGCTCTGTATGTGAAGGGATCAAAGTGTCTTTTTGGCGTACAGAGGATCTCATTTCTGGGATTCATTTTGTCCCCATCTGTTATTGAAATGGACCCGGTCAAGGTTCAGGCCATCTGTGATTGGGTCCAACCTACTTCATTAAAGGCTCTTCAGAGATTTTTGGGTTTTGCCAATTTTTATCGTAAATTTATTGGTAATTTCTCGGTTATTGTTAAACCATTAACTGATTTGACCAGAAAGGGTTCTGATGTGGTGAATTGGCCTCCTGAGGCAGTCTCTGCATTTCAGGAACTTAAGCAGAGATTCACTTCTGCTCCTGTTCTACGGCAGCCTGATGTTTCTCTGCCATTTCAGGTGGAGGTTGATGCCTCTGAAATTGGGGCAGGTGCCGTTTTGTCCCAAAAAGATCCAGAGACCTCTAAAAGTAACCCTTGTGCCTTTTTCTCTCGAAAATTTTCTCCTACTGAACGTAATTATGACGTGGGTAATCGGGAGTTATTGGCCATGAAGTGGGCTTTTGAAGAGTGGAGACATTGGCTGGAGGGAGCCAAACATCAGGTGGTGGTCCTTACGGACCATAAGAATCTGGTCTATCTGGAATCTGCCAAGCGACTCAATCCTAGACAGGCCAGGTGGGCCTTGTTTTTCACACGTTTTAATTTTGTGGTTTCCTTTCTTCCTGGCACTAAGAATGTTAAGGCGGATGCCCTCTCGAGGAGTTTCCTTGCGGACTCTCCTGAGTGATCTGATCCTTCTGTTATTTTGAAAGAGGGTGTAGTTCTTTCCGCCATCTCGCCCAATTTGAGACTTGCTCTGGAGGGGTGTCAGGAGGATAGGCCCGAGCGCTGCCCTGTTGGAAAATTGTTTGTCCCGGACCAATGGAAAAAGAGTGTGATGTCTGAGATTCATTGTTCCGCATTGGCTGGGCATCCCGGAATTTTTGGTACCAGAGACTTGGTTAGTCGGTCCTTTTGGTGGCCTACCTTGTCTCGTGATGTCAGGGAGTTTGTGCAGTCCTGCGGGACTTGCTCTCGCTCCAAGCCTTGCTCTCGCTCTAGTGGTTTGTTGATGCCATTGCCTGTGCCCAAGAGACCATGGACCCATATCTCTATGGATTTCATTTCCGATCTTCCTGTTTCTCAGAGAATGACCACCATCTGGGTAATTTGTGATAGGTTTTCCAAAATGATACATCTTGTGCCATTACCTAAGTTGCCTTCCTCCTCTGAATTGGTGCCGTTGTTCCTTCAGCACGTGGTTCGTTTACACGGCATTCCTGAGAACATTGTGTCTGACAGAGGAGTCCAGTTTGTTTCCAGATTTTGGAGGACTTTTTGTTCTAAACTGGGTGTTCAATTGTCTTTCTCCTCGGCATTTCATCCTCAGACCAATGGTCAAACTGAGAGAACAAACCAGACATTGGAGACTTATCTAAGATGCTTTGTGTCTGCTGATCAGGATGACTGGGTCTCTTTTTTGCCTTTGGCTGAGTTTGCTCTTAATAATAGAGCTAGCTCTGCCACTTTGATGTCTCCGTTTTTCTGTAATTCTGGGTTTCACCCTCGATTTTCTTCAGGACAGACGGAGGCTTCTGTCTGTCCAGGTGTTGACTCTGTTGTGGAGCGTATGCAGCAGATTTGGGACCAGGTAGTGGAGAGGTTGTCCCTCTCTCAGGAGAAGGCCCAGCGGTTTGCTAACCGGCGTAGGACTGATGGTCCTCGGTTTAAAGTGGGGGACTTGGTCTGGTTGTCCTCAAAGAATATTCCTATGAGAGTAGCATCTCCTAAATTTAAGCCTAGGTTCATTGGACCTTATAAGATCATGGAGATTATTAATCCTGTTTCTTTTCGTTTGCTTCTTCCAGGGACATTTAAGATCCATAACGTGTTCCACAAGTCCTTGTTGAAGAGGTTTGTTGAGCCAGTGGTTCCTGCTGCTGTGCCTCCTGACCCTGTTTTGGTTGAGGGCAATCTGGAGTATGTGGTTGAGAAAATATTGGATTCTCGTTTTTCTAGACGGAAACTCCAGTATTTGGTTAAATGGAGAGGTTATGGTCAGGAAGACAATTCTTG
Source organism: Oophaga sylvatica (assembly GCA_033576555.1). Taxonomy (NCBI): domain Eukaryota; kingdom Metazoa; phylum Chordata; class Amphibia; order Anura; family Dendrobatidae; genus Oophaga; species Oophaga sylvatica. The sequence continues at coordinate 809,751,176 of JARQOD010000001.1, forward strand.
GGTGTTTGCTTCGGACATCCATGCTAGGAGACTTATCCGTGCGTATCATAGAACTCATCCTGACCGACCTGGTTGCTCAAATGAGGGTTCGGTGACCCCTCCTCAAGGGGGGGTACTGTTGTGAATGGGTTTGAGATGAGTTCTGAGCAGAGGCTCCCTCTGGTGGTTACAAGCGGTGCTAGTGAAGATTGTGAGGACTGGGAATCAGGTGTTACTGACTGGTCTTGTATAAGGGAGTCATTTTCCCATCAGGGTTGCCGGTGATCAATTGTTCTGGTCTGAATCCTTCATTCCAGTTTCCCTTGTAGCCTGCTGTGTCGTGTCTGCATCTCCTGCTAACAGATAAGACTTTGTCTTCTTTTGTGTTTTTGCTATATTTTTGCATTTTGTCCTGCACTTCTTTGGGGGCTTTCAGGGTCCCCTCCGGGGGCTTCTGCCCTCTCAGTTTAGTTCAGCCACTGAGTTTTGTTCTTTTGCTTTTTCCAGTTTTTTCAGTGGCTGCTGTTTTGATTTTGTTACACCAGAGAACTAATTTAGGTGGTAGAGGTCGTGTGATCTCAGGTGATTTTGAAATTAGTAGAGTTGGTGCTTTTCAGGGTTTTCTGGGATTGCAGTAAGTACCCTTCCTATCCTTTTCTATTTAGATAGTTTGGGCCCCAGCGTTTGCTCATGCTATTTTCTTTCTGTGTCAGTATTTCCTCTTGTCTAACCGCCATTACATGTTTGGGGGCTTTCTATTATCTTTGGGGTTCTGCTCCGGGGCAGATAGCTTTCCTATTTCTATTTTTAGGTGTAGTTAGTTTCTCAGGCTGTGACGAGGCGTCTAGGACCAACGTAGGAACGCTCCACGGCTGCCTCTAGTTGTGGTGGTTAGTCAGGGTACTGCAATCTCATAGATTCCAACTGCTCTGGTGTATTGCCTTTTTTACCTGCACTCCTCAGCTACCGAAACATAACACAAGCCATTTTGTAGGTTAAAGACCAGGCCAATTTTTACAATTCTGACCACTGTCTCTTTATGAGGTTATAACTCTGGAACGCTTCTACGGATCTTGGCGATTCTGAGACTGTTTTCTCGTGACATATTGTACTTCATGATAGTGGTAAAATTTCTTCAATATAACTTGCATTTATTTATGAAAAAAATGGAAATATGGCAAAAATTTAGAAAATTTTGCAATTTTCAAACTTTTAATTTTTATGCCATTAAATCAGAGAGATATTTCACAAAAATTAGTTAATAAATAACATTTCCCACATGTCTACTTTACATCAGCACAATTTTGGAATCAAAATTTTTTTTTGTTAGGAAGTTATGTGTTAAAAGTTGACCAGCAATTTCTCATTTTTCCAACAAAATTTACAAAACCATTTTTTTAGGGGCCACCTCACATTTGAAGTGAATTTGAGGGGTCAATATGACAGAAAATACCCAAAAGTGACACCATTCTAAAAACTGCACCCCTCAACGTGTTCAAAGCCACATTCAAGAAGTTTATTAACCTTTAGGTACTTCACAAGAATTGAAGCAATGTGGAAGGAAAAAATGAACATTTAACTTTTTTTCCCAAAATTTTTCTTTCGACACAATTTTTTTAAATTTTGTCAAGGGTATCAGGAGAAAATGAACCACAATATTTGTTGTACAATTTCTCCAGAGTACATCGATACCCATGTGTGGGGGTAAACCACTATTTGGGCGCATGGCAGAGCTCGGAAGGGAAGCAGCGCCATTTGACTTTTTTGGCTCGAATTGAGATTGGACGCCATGTTGCATTTGGAGAGTCACTGTGTGCGTAAACAGTGGAAACCCCCACAAGTGACCCCATTTTGGAAACTGGACCCCCCAAGGAACTTATCTAAATGTGTTGTGAGAGCTTTTAACCCCCAAGGGCTTCACAGAAGGTTATAACGTAGAGCCGTAAAATTAAAAAATCATATTTTTTCCACAAAAATGATCTTTTCATCCCAATTTTTATTTTCCAAAGGATAAAAGGACCCCAAAAGTTATTGTGCAATTAGTCCTGAGTACACTGATACCCCATATGTGGGGGTAAACCACTATTTGGGCGCATGGCAGAGCTCGGAAGGGAAGCAGCGCCATTTGACTTTTTTGGCTGGAATTGAGATTGGACGCCATGTCGCATTTGGAGAGTCCCTGTGTGCCTAAACCAGTGGAAACCCCCACAAGTGACCCCATTTTGGAAACTAGACCCCCAAGGAACTTATCTAAATGTGTTGTGAGCTTTTAACCCCAAGGGCTTCACAGAAGGTTATAACGTAGAGCCGTAAAATTAAAAAATCATATTTTTTCCACAAAAATGATCTTTTCATCCCAATTTTTATTTTCCAAAGAATAAAAGGACCCCAAAAGTTATTGTGCAATTAGTCCTGAGTACGCTGATACCCCATATGTGGGGGTAAACCACTATTTGGGCGCATGGCAGAGCTCGGAAGGGAAGCAGCGCCATTTGACTTTTTTGGCTGGAATTGAGATTGGACGCCATGTCGTATTTGGAGAGCCCCTGTGTGCCTAAACAGTGGAAACCCCCACAAGTGACCCCATTTTGGAAACTAGACCCCCAAGGAACTTATCTAGATGTGTGGTGAGAGCTTTGAACCCCCAAGGGCTTCACAGAAGGTTATAGCGTAGAGCAGTAAAATTAAAAAATCATATCTTTTCCACAAAAATGATCTTTCCACCCCCAATTGTTATTTTCCAAAGGGTAACAGGACCCCAAAAGTTATTGTGCAATTTGTCCTGAGTACGCTGATATCCCATATGTGGGGGGGAACCACTATTTTGACGCATGGCAGAGATCGGAAGGGAAGGAGCACCGTTTTTAAATGCAGACTTTGATGGAATGGTCTGCGGGTGTCATGTCGCGCTTGGAGAGCCCCTGATGTGCCTAAACAGTAGAAACCCCCCCACAAATGACCCCATTTTGCAAACTAGACCCCCAAGGAACTTATCTACATGTGTGGTCAGCACTTTGAACCCCAAGGGCTTCACAGAAGTTTATAACGTAGAGCCGTGAAAATAAAAAAATCATATTTTTATCCACAAAAATGACCTTTTTGCCCCCAAATTTTTATTTTTCTAAGGGTAACAGGAGAAATAGGACCCCAAAAGCTATTGTGCATTTTGTCCTGAGTACGCTGATATCCCATATGTGGGGGGGGAACCACTGTGATCGCCTTACTGCGATCTTTGGGAGGCACAATGAATAAATCCACAAAAGGTGAAGAATTGGTTTTCTTTTTTGCGCCGTTCCTCGTGCGGTATTAGTGATTAGGCGACTTTATTCCTCGGATCGGTGCGATTACAGCGATACCAGATTTATACCCTTTTTTCATGTTTAGCTTCTGTCACACACTAAAGGATGCTTTTTTTTGGAATAATTTTTTGTAAGAAATTTTTGCATCGCCGTATTTTGAGAGCTATAATTTTTCCATATTTCGGCCGACAGAGTTATCTGTGGGCTTATTTTTTGCGGGACAAGCTTATGTTTTTATTGGTACCATATTCGGGCACATAACGTTTTTTGATCGCTTCCTATTCCGACTTTTGTGGAAGCAGAATGAACAAAAACCAGCAATTCAGGAATTGTTTTTTTTTTTTTTTTTTCCTCCGTTCCGTGTGTGGTAAAATTGATAAAGCAGCTTTATTCTTCGGGTTACTACGATTACAGCGATACCTCATTTATATATTTTTTTTTATGTTTTGGCGTTTTTTACACAATAAAAAATTTTATAGAAAAAATAATTATTTTTGCATCAGTTTATTCCGCGAGCTATAACTTTTTTATTTTTTCGCTGATGATGCTGTATAGCGGCTTGTTTTTTGCGGGACAAGATGACGTTTTCAGCGGTACCATGATTCTTTATATCTGACTTTTTGATCACGTGTTATTGCACTTTTTCCAAGCGGTATGATGATACCGCTTGGAAAAAGTATAATTTACTACTTTTTTGTGTTTTTTTTTTTTACGGCTTTCACTGAAGGGGTTAACTATGGTTACGCTTTTATAGATGGGATTTTTACGGACTTGGCGATACCAAACATGTCTATGTTTTTTGTTTTTTATTTTTTTTATTACATAAAAATGTGTATTTTTTAGGGGATTTTTTTAAAATTATTTTTTAATATTTTTTTTTTACAGTTTTTTAAAAAAAATGATTTTTTTTTTAACTTGTCCCTTTATGGGACTTTCACTTTTTTTTACTTTTTATTGAAGTTACAATGCATTGCAATGCTCCAGCATTGCAATGCATTGTACCTATGGGGAAAGCTGCTGTGAGCATGATCACAGCAGCCTTCCGTAGCTAGATGACCCGGAGGTTGTCATGACAACCCCCGGGTCATCAAGGCAGAGATCGGGCCCTGCAAATACATTGCAGGGCGCCGATCTGAGGCAGAGGGAGCTCCCGACCCTCTGCCTCCCCCCCTGAGCGCTGCGATCGCGCTCGATCGCAGCAGTCAGGGGGTTAACAGCCAGGGGCGGTGGGGGCTCCGCTCCTGGCTGTCAGTGCAGGAAGCCTGGCCACTGCAGCGCCAAGCTCCTGCACTGATCGCGCTGGAGAAGCTGAAATTTCAGCTTCTACTGCGCGATCGCTGCTGTGTTTGGTCGGTCAGATTGACTGACCAAGCACATCGCTGTAGGTGCGGAGACCGATGGCAAAGGTCCCCGCACCGCTTGCCGTGCCTGTCAGCTGTCTGTGACAGCTGTCGGCACTGATCTACCACTGCGTGTTTACACGCAGTGGTAGATCAAAGGCATGACGTGCACAGTCCGTCCTGGTGCCGGAACTGACACCCGGCCATGACGGACTGTGCACGTCATTGGACATTAAGGGGTTAATAACGAGTGTCCCACGACGAGTCCAGCTCTGCTACATCTGGATGCATGACATCCTGATACAGCAGAGCATGTAGATGACCACCCGAGATCTCCGGCAGTCACCTGCACTGCAGTCCTTACGGTCATCTGACCGTGAGAACTTGCCTAGTGACCGGAGATAACCCCGGCGATCACGTGCACGACAGTTCTCACTGTCAGCTCAGTCATCGCGAGAACTGCAGTGGATGCGAACTTCCGGCGGTCACAAGGTAAGACATTATTTAAATTAGTACACATGCGTAGTAAGCTGCGTTTACACAGTTATTACGCAGGTGACTAATAATTAGATGCGGTTTTATCGCATCTAATGATACAGCAAAACATAATTTTACCTACAAAAATGGTAGTTTCCACAGATTAAAGGGAATCTGTCACCCCAAAAATGCCATATCAAGTAAAGATATGGCTGAATAGAGCGTCCCATAACTAAGCTAACGGTGGGTATCATATATCATGATACCCCCGTTTTCATAGCAAAATACCTTTGTAAAGTTGGTGATTGAACGTGTCAATCACTGCAGTCAGGTCAGGAGGGCGGCGGTTTTCATGTCCTCCCCCGCCCCCGCGGATTTTCCGGGGCAAGGAAAGACTAGCGCATGCGCTGTAGTAATTTTATGCTTTGCCCACTGCTGGGCAAAGCATACTGCGCATGCGCCGGCAGAATTTTGAATTGCGCAATTGCGGGAAACTAACGCCGTCTGTGGTATTCACAGACGGCGATACGAAAGAGATGACGAGGAGGGGGCGGGGGAGGACATGAAAACCGCCGCCCTCCTGACCTGACTGCAGTGATTGACACGTTCAATCACCAACTTTACAAAGGTATTTTGCTATGAAAACGGGGGTATCATGATATATGATACCCACCGTTAGCTTAGTTATGGGACGCTCTATTCAGCCATATCTTTACTTGATATGGCATTTTTGGGGTGACAGATTCCCTTTAAAGAAAATCCAAAATGAAAAAGGAAAGCTGAATGCCATAAAAATATACAAATTTTATTGAGATGAAAAATTACTTTTAAAAACAAATCAAATTAATGCGATCATGGGAACAACATGTGCAAATGAAAGTCACACATAGAGGTAAAGTGCCAAAGTACCAGATAACATGCCAAAAAATGCCAAGAGCTGTATATGCAACATGATATAAGGCCACAAAAAAGGAAGACAGAAATCTGCAACTAGATTTCCTAATATGTAAAAAAGGCCAAAATAATAAGTGCTTTAAACAGATCAAACGTGGCATAAAAAATGACCCAAAAAGTACATATGCCCCTAAAAAGGCAATCAGTGAACCAGTGCAAACGTAAATAGATGATAATAAATATGATATGTGAATCAAAATGGTAGTTAGATGCAAGAGCTTGAACAAATGATAAATATGATCATTCATAAGTATGACAGCATAACGTGCAACAGTAAAGGGCAGATATAGGGTAAATCTGGTGACAAATTACCTTAATGTAATGACCGAACACCCCGACGCGCGTTTTGTGTTTAGCTTTATCCAGGGGAAGTGTGAAACGTCCCCCTGGATAAAGCTAAATGCGAATCGCGCGTCGGGGTGTCTGGTCCTGACCGTGAAAACATATTCTTAGATTCCTGAAAGCATCCCTCATTTAGGCCGGGGTCACATTTGCGAGTGCAATGCGAGAAACTCGAGCAAGTCTCTCGCTTCTAAACTGCCTCAGAATGGCTTGTTATCTTGGTAAGTAAAGCAAGCAGATTTCAGGCTCTTATGCTTTAAGAACAGCTTGTGGTGCTCCAAAGCTGGTCAGCTCGATGGATCCAACTCATCTCAGTCCCCCTACAATTCTTCTATGCTGCAGATGGAAAGGTGCCTCTGCTAGAGACACGGAAGCGAGCTCAGCTCCAAAGGTTGTCCAAACTGTCAATCTTCACAGGGGGGACATATCAGTGCTGCAACCTGTGCGGTCGCACAGGGGCCCAAGAGGTAAGGGGGCCCATTTCTACCTCCAAAGCAGGTGCAATTTTGCATTTTTAGGAATCCTTGGTCTGCAAAGGGCCCATATATTGTTATTGCACAGGGAACCTTTTCTGTCTGTGTCCGCCAGTGAATCTTCAGTAGCACACTGTCTCCTGCAAAGCTGTGAACAGGGGAGCAGTGCACTCCTGAAGAGGGAACATTACAACAACCTTAAATATATTAAATATTTGAACAATACAAGCTCATTATGGGCAAATTTACGAATTTGGCAGTTAACTGCTCTGTTGTGCAACAAAGCTCTGCAGTAAATAAACATTTCCAAAAGCACAATGCCTTCAAAAAGGATTAGCCTAAAAGGACTATTAATTATACAATGGAAACAGCCATAAAAACACAGTTATAGTAATTGTTAGCGCTCAGCGCCAAATCTGTGTAGTGTAATGCAGTTAGTGACTGTCTGCTGAAAGCTCAATCTGCATGTTGTAGGCAGCAATACCACAACCAAAGGTTAATAAAAAAAAACAGCAAATAAAACAATACCTGCAACAAAGAGGTTGCTGGTTTAAATACAGGTCCACGAAAATACATGAAACTCATGAGATTATCAATGGTAACGCCTATTTTGTTCTACAAGCCAATCAGAAGCACCATAAAAATAAAACTTAAAAATAACAAAAGATGAGGCAGTCAGGTGGAATGGTTACGCACCCACCCACAATAGAAGTAATCTTCGAAGACCTAAAAAAAGGAATTGACATTTAAAAAAGAAAAAAACACCCATCTGTGCGTAGATATAGTTCTAAGTTTGTAGAGCAGCCCATGCTCTGTAGGGCAGAGGCTCCTGCAATACACAGTATCATGAGGACACAGGTCTTTAAGATGACAAGAGGGTCACTATAGGTCGATCCCATCTTGAAGAGTAACCACACTTTTTACTTTTATTCCATAAGTCAATAGTGCACAGGAAACTAAACAAATATGCAATATATCTTATCAGAGAAATCTGTTTCTTTCTCCTCCAGAACTTATTATTCATTCTCAATTCATGGGTAAAGTCTGTAATCAGTGAAGACTGAGATAGGAGATGGCAGTTGGTGCTGATAAGATTCTATGTAGAAGGGAGTGGGGAGAAGTATCATCCCTCTGCCTTTAGCTCCTCCCTCCCCCTCTACATAGAATCTTATCAGCACCAACTGCAATCTCCTATCTTAGTGATGTAACAATCTATCATCACTGAATGAATGCAGATTTTACCTGTAAATTGAGAATTTTGAGGATGAATTATCAGTCCCTGAAAAGAAAGAAGTAGATTTCTCTGATAACATACAGAGCGTTTGGAAAGTATTCAGACCCCTTTAAATTTTTCACTCTTTGTTTCATTGCAGCCATTTGGTAAATGCAAAAAAGTTCATTTTTTTCTCATTAATGTACACTCTGCACCCCATCTTGACTGATAAAAAACAGAAATGTAGAAATTTTTGCAAATTTATTAAAAAAGAAAAACTGAAATATCACATGGTCATAAGTATTCAGACCCTTTGCTCAGACACTCATATTTAGGTCACATGCTGTCCATTTCCTTGTGGTCCGCCTTGAGATGGTTCAACTCCTTCATTGGAGTCCAGCTGTGTGTAATCAAACTGATAGGACTTGATTTGTAAAGGCACACACCTGTCTATATAAGACCTCACAGCTCACAGTGCATGTCAGACCAAATGAGGATCATGAGGTCAAATGAACTGACCAAGGAGCTCAGAGACAGAATTGTGGCAAGGCACATATCTGGCCAAGATTACAAAAGAATTTCTGCAGTACTCAAGGTTCCTAAGAGCACAGTGGCCTTTAGACGTTTGGGACCACCAGAAGTCTTCCTAGACCTGGCCGTCCAGCCAATCTGAGCAATTGTGGGAGAAGAGCCTTGGTGAGAGAGGTAAAGAAGAACCCCAAGATCACTGTGGCTGAGCTCCACAGATGCAGTAGGGAGATGAGAGAAAGTTCCATAAAGTCAACTATCACTGCAGCCCTCCACCAGTCGGGCCTTTATGGCAGAGTGGCCAGACAGAAGCCTCTCCTCAGTGCCAGACATATGAAAGCTCGCATAGTTTGCTAAAAAAAAAAAACAACAGATGAAGGACTCCCAGACTATGAGAAATAAGATTCTCTGGTCTGATGAGACGAAGATAGAACTTTATGGTGATAATTCTAAGCGGTATGTGTGGAGAAAACCAGGCACTGCTCATCACCTGCCCAATACAATCTCAACAGTGAAACATGGTGGTGGCAGCATCATGCTATGGGGTGTTTTTCAGCTGCAGGTACAGGACAACTGGTTGCAATTGAAGGAAACAAGAATGCGGTCAGTACAGAGATACAGTATCTTGGATGAAAACCTCTTCCACAGTGCTCTGGACCTCAGACTTGGCTGATGGTTCACATTCCAACAAGACAATGACCCCTAAGCACACAGCTTAAACACCAAAGGAGTGCCTTCAGAACAACTCTGTGACCATTCTTGACTAGTCCAGCCAGAGCTCTGACCTAAACCCAATTGAGCACCTCTGGAGAGACATGAAAATGGCTGTCCACCAACGTTCACCATCCAACTTGACAGGACTGGAGAGGATCTGCAAGGAAGAATGGCAGAGGATTCCCAAATCCAGGTGTGAAAAACTTGTTGCATCATTCCCAAGAAGAATCATGGCTGTACTAGCTCAAAAGGGTGTTTCTACTCAGTACTGAGCAAAGGGTCTGAATACTTATGATAATGTGATATTTCAGTTTTTCTTTTTTAATAAATTTGCAAAAATGTCTACATTTCCGCTTTTTTTCAGTAAAGATGGGGTGCAGAGTGTACATTAATGAGAAAAAAATGAACTTTTTTGCATTTACCAAATGGCTGCAATGAAGCAAAGAATGAAAAATTTAAAGGGGTCTGAATACTTTCCGAACCCACTGTACAGTCATGGCCAAAAGTTTAGAGAATGACACAAATATTAATTTTTACAAAGTCTACTGCTTCACTTTTTCTAATGGCAATTTGCATATACTCCAGAATGTTATAAAGAGTGATCAGCTTAACAGCAATTACTTGCAAAGTCAATATTTGGCTAGAAAATGAACTTTATCCCCAAAACACATTTCAACATCATTGCAGCCCTGCCTTAAAAGGACCAGCTAACCTCTTTGCAGTGATTGCTCCATTAACACAGGTGTGGGTGTTGATGAGGACATGGCTGGAGATCAATCTGTCATGATTAAGTAAGAATGACACCATTGGACACTTTAAAAGGAGGCTGGTGCTTGGCATCATTGTTTCTCTTCTGTTAACCATGGTTATCTCTAAAGAAACACGTGCAGTCATCATTGCAATGCACAAAAATGGCCTAACAGGGAAGAGTATCGCAGCTAGAAAGATTGTACCTCAGTCAACAATCTATCGCATCATCAAGAACTTCAAGGAGAGAGGTTCCATTGTTGCCAAAAAGGCTTCAGGGCGCCCAAGAAAGACCAGCAAACGCCAGGACCGTCTCTTAAAAGTGTTTCAGCTGTGGGATCGGGCTACCAGCAGTGCAGAGCTTGCTCAGGAATGGCAGCAGGCAGGTGTGAGTGCATCTGCACGCACTGTGAGGTGGAGACTCTTGGAGCAAGGCCTGGTCTCAAGGAGGGCAGCAAAGAAGCCACTTCTCTCCAGAAAAAACATCATGGACAGACTGATATTCTGCAAAAGGTACAGGCAGTGGACTGCTGAGGACTGGGGTAAAGTTATTTTCTCTGATGAATCCCCTTTTCGATTGTTTGGGACATCAGGAAAACGCCTCATTCGGAGAAGACAAGGTGAGCGCTACCACCAGTCTTGTCTCATGCCAACTGTTAAGCATCCTGAAACCATTCATGTGTGGGGTTGCTTCTTAGCCAAGGGAATCGGCTCTCTCACAGTCTTGCCTAAAAACACAGCCATGAATAAAGAATGGTACCAGAATGTCTCCCAAGAGCAACTTCTCCCAACCCTCCAAGAGCAGTTTGGGGATCAACAATGCCTTTTCCAGCATGATGGAGCACCTTGCCATAAAGCAAAGGTGATAACTAATTGGCTCAGAGAACAAAACATAGAGATTTTGGGTCCATGACCTGGAAACTCCCCAGATCTTAATCCCATTGAGAACTTGTGGTCAATCATCAAGAGACGGGTGGACAAACAAAAACCTAAAAATTCTGACAAAATGAAAGCATTGATTGTGCAAGAATGGACTGCTATCAGTCAGGATTTGGTCCAGAAGTTGATTGAGAGCATGCCAGGGAGAATTGCAGAGATCCTGAAGAAGAAGGGTCAACACTGCAAATATTGACTTGCTGCATTAACTCATTCTAACTGTCAATATAAGCTTTTGTTACTCATATGTTTGCAATTATTATATTTCTGTCTGTGATAAAAACATCTGTCAAACACACATAAAAACCAGAGGGCAGCAAATCATTTGAAAATATAATATTTGTGTCATTCTCAAAACTTTTGGCCATGACTGTATACTAGAAAGTTGCTTATTTTCATGTGTACTATTGACTTGTAGAATAAGAATTAGAACAATGGTTACGCTTCAAAATTATATTTTCGAATTTTTTCTTTCTTCAATAAAAAGTAATTATTTTATTAATTTAGATCCTAAATTATTACATACAATGTAAATGTGCAGTCAGGATTGCAAAGTTTTGAGTAATAAGAGCTGAGCGAGTACAAACATGTAGACCTTACAATGAAAGTATGCAGTATGCCAAAGGGTGCAAATGCTCCAAGTTCACAGGGTCCTAAATACCTCTCTGTCACAAAGTCATATATAAAACAGGATTACGAACGGCATGTGGAAAGAAGGTCTTCTACAGAATTTGTATTGCGGATTCGAATGAAGCCTCTAGAAACAAAGAAGCATTGTCATAGTATACAGTTTTAAGAGCTTGACTACAATGTACTAAGAGACATCATCACAAGAAAGCCATATTGGTTGCAGAATTGTCTGCAAAGCTGTCTTACAGCACTGGTCCGCTATGCTTGGTGCTTTATAGACGTCTGTCACTATTTTTGGCCTAGAAACTGGATGATGCATGGATTGAACAGTAAAAAAATACTGTTAATTACAATCCTTTTAAAAGTAAAGCAATCCCCCATCAGCGTTGAAGAAGTGAAATAAGATGCCGCTTTCTGTCTGGTAATGTAATGGTTAAATGTGCCTGCCCAGCCTCTGGTGCTGACAGTAATTATCATCTGGAATAATTACAATCTCCCAAACACTCTAACCTTCCACTGCCAAGAAGCACTGTGCAATGCATCCCTATGTCACTAAAATGACAGAGGTTAAAAAGAGTTTGGTAGCTATTAAATGAGAAAGAGCAAGCAAATTAGGGTTGATACTGCTTTTTTTGGGCTGTCTGATGGGATCCTCTTCAGATTTAATGCATTCCTTCCCAGCAGTAATTTCCCACTTAATCTCTGGGGCATGCTTGCTGAGTAGATTAATTCTGTGGCGTAGATGCGCACACACTAGACAATGGGTCATAATCCTGCTGTTAGAAGGGCTGAATAAAACCTCCTTATAGAAATGAATGTCAGCATTATCAATATAAGAGGAAGTATAAGAGCAACCTCCCGAAAACACCCAAATTAACATTATAGGAAGTATTTTAAGAACACTCACATAGAGCTTTCTAAGGCCATCGCTCTCCAGTCATCCACACACAAAAGAGAACTGTAACCTATTTGCTATATTTAGGATTATGTTTTTCTCATTCTTCAAGCAAATCACAAAGCATTGAGAATAGAGATCAAAGATGTAAAACAATATATGGTTCTAGAACTGCCTGCAAGGTCACCGAGATGAGTCATGCACTGTAAGACTTGGGGATTGTAGCTTGCCACTCCATGCAGACCGTCACACAGTGTATTTCAGCCATTGCTAAACTGCTTTTCTTTCTAAAGCTTGGTAAAAATCTAGAAATGTAATTGTTTGAAACAGTGAACAATAATTTTCAGATTAACATTCACTAACAGATATTTGGTTATTTAACACATTGGGGAAGATTTATTAGAGAACACAGCTCAAGACAACAAGAGACCGCTCTTAAAGGTATGTGCACACATTGCAGATTTGCCTGCGGAATTTTCTGCACAGAATCTGCACCTCTTGGCAGAAAACTCAGTATGCGTTTTTGTAAGCTAAATAAAGATATGTTATTTAACAAAAAAAAGGTTTGTGATGTCATTTCTTGTCCAACCTCCTCTTTAAAGGGGTTGTCCAGTACTTTAAATTAACCCCCAATGTATCCCCGGGGCCCCTAATGAATTTTGTAAATACCTCATGTTGCCTATACTGCCTGTGAGCGGCGCTATCATGGCCACTCACAGGCAGCACATGACCCCCGGCTGCAGCCAGCTCTTGCTTCCGCTGACGTCCAGACAAGTGCAGGCAGCCGCCTCACTTGTCCCTCTTCCTCCTTCCGCTCTTGCTGCCAGGCTGTGGGCGGGGTTATCCTCCTGCGTCACATCCGGCATCAACTGCGCGCCCATTCATTGAGAACTCGCGCGGTGGATGCTGGGTGTGACGCGGGGGGTAACCCCGCCCACAACCCAGCAGCCAGCGCTGAGTCACGCCTCACTTGTCGTGACGTCAGCGCTGGGTCGCGTGCTGCCTGTGAACGGCCAGCGATAGCGCCGCTCACAGGCAGTATAGGCAACATGAGGTATTTTCAAAATTCATTAGGGGCCTCGGGGGGATACATTTTGGGGTTAATTTAAAGTACTGGACAACCCCTTTAACATTTGTCCAACCCATACTACATTACACACACAGATACATATAGATAGATGATAATAGTGTAAGGTTTCAACTCACTCGGCTGCTTCAGAGGTAATCAGGAGATACGTTTCTTATGCAAAAAATCATCAGGTTTATTACATCATACACCTCACAGTCACATGCAATACAAATCTTCAGTACTTCAGCTCCTGCCTGGAGCCTCACTCCTCATAGACACAGAGACCTCTCTGTAATGTCCCGCCGGGACACATGGAAGTCTGTCCACACTGGTAGACTCCCACACACTCTCTTCAGACACAGAGACCTCTCTGTAATGTCCCGCCTGGACACATGGTAGTCTGTTCACACTCACAGACTCCCACAACACTCTCTTCAGGTGCCAAGCACACTTCGTTACATAGCTGTAACCCCACCCACAGATGAGGTCAGGATCACATGGTTAGGTCACCTGGTCATGACCTCATCACAGGTCCTTTACAACACAAACCATGCTTCCATGCATATCTCGAGGAGCATACACAGTGCCCCCTAGCTGCATCAGGGGTCACTACACCACAATAGATAGATATGGGATAGATATGGGATAGATAGATAAAAATGGTACATAAATAGTTAAAGACAAATACACACACACAATCTCTACGCAATATATTTAAAAAAAAAAAAAATGGGAAAAAAATGGCGTGGGCTCCCGCACAATTTTCTGCACCGGCCGTGGTCAACATTTCTAGCCTGGGAAGTGGTTAATACCCAAAGGTGCACAAGCAACCAGGATAACTGCAGCCTTGAAAGGATTGTTAAGAAAAAGCCATTCAAAAATTTGGAGGAGATTCACAAGGAGTGGACTGCTGCTGGAGTCATTGCTTCAAGAGCCGCCACACATAGATGTATCCAGGACATGGGCTACAAGTGTCACATTCCTTGTGTCAAGCCACTCATGACCAATAGACAACGCTAGAAGTGTCTTACCTGGGCCAAGGAGAAAAATAACTGGACTGTTGCTCAGTGGTCCAAGATGTTGTTTTCAGATGAAAGTAAATTTTGCATTTCATTTGGAAATCAAGGTCCCAGAGTCTGGAGGAAGAGTGGAGAGGCACACAATCCAAGCTGCTTGAGGTCTAGTGTGAAGTTTCCACAATCAGTGATGGTTTGGGGAGCCATGTCATCTGCTGGTGTAGGTCCACTATGTTTTATCAAGACCAAAGTCAACGCAGCCATCTACCAGGAAATTTTAGAGCACTTCATGCTTCCCTCTGCCAACAAGCTATTTGAAGATGGAAATTTCATTCTCCAGCAGGACTTGGCACCTGTCCACACTGCTAAAAGTACTAATACCTGGTTTAAAAACAACAGAATCACTGTGCTTGATTGGCCAGCAAACTCGCCTGACCTTAACCCCATAGAAAATCTATGGGGTATTGTCAAGAGGAAGATGAGAGACACCAGACCCAACAATGCAGTCGAGCTGAAGGCTGCTATCAAAGCAACCTGGGCTTCCATAACACCTCAGCAGTGCCACAGGCTGATCGCCTCCATGCCACGCCACATTGATGCAGTAATTGATGCAAAAGGAGACCCAAGCATTGAGTGCATTTACTGAACATACATTTTAGTAGGCCAACATTTCGGATTTTAAAATCATTTTTTAAGCTGGTTTTATAAAGTATTCTAATTTACTGAGATAATAACTTTTGGGTTTTCATTGGCTGTAAGCCATAATCATCAACATTAACAGAAATAAACACTTAAAAGAGATCACTCTGTTTGTAATAACTGTATATAATATAGGAGTTTCACTGTTTGTATTGAAGAACTGAAATAAATTAACTTTTTGATGATATTCTAATTTTGTGAGAAGCACCTGTAGATGGAATGCACAGCTCAAAAAAGATAGAGGAGTACAAGCACCCACAATTATTGGCAGGTTAAGTACTGCAGTAGCTTAGATATACAGGCACGGGGGCGTGGTTTGCTGCTGCATGTGAGCAGACGTGCATCTGCTGGGCTCCTGAAGCCCCTGCTCTAAACTACTAAAAAGCGACACTTGGAGGAGATTTTGGCCGAATAATTACTTCTGGAGGACGCCTGACCACTTGTGGATCATAAAAATCCTATTTTTATAGGCCTTTATGCCCAGATTGGGTGAAGACTAGCTGCGGCCTGCAGGAGAGCGGGAAGCCGCGGCCTAGATTAGCTGCGAGCTGCTGACGTCACTCAAGCTCCCGGACCCTTCTTAAGGCCTGTGCCCTGCCGAAAAGAACCCACCCGGCTTTGGGAGACCCATCTGGACTCGGGGATACCCCTTGGAGCCGAGAACTCACCGGCACATAGAAGCGCTGAGCTGAAGTGGTCGGCGGTGCGAGCCGACGGGAACGGAGATCCCCCTGCACCCGCTGCCTGAGACATCGCTCCCGGAGCATCTTTGAAGCCTGTGCCCTGCAATAAAGAGTCCACCCGGCTTTGGGGGACCCTTCTGGGCTTGGGGATACCCCTTGGAGCCTCGGACTTACCGGCATCTGGAAGCGGTAAGCTAAAATCATCAGAGGCGCGAGCCGGCGGGGACGGAGCTTGATTGGCAGCTCCCCCTGCGCTTGCGGCCAGAAGTCTTGCTCCAGGAGCCTTCTTGGGGGCTTGTGCCCTACCGCAAAGTACCTTCCTGGCTCTGAGGGATAAATCTAGGCTCAGGGA
Source organism: Oophaga sylvatica (assembly GCA_033576555.1). Classification (NCBI taxonomy): domain Eukaryota; kingdom Metazoa; phylum Chordata; class Amphibia; order Anura; family Dendrobatidae; genus Oophaga; species Oophaga sylvatica. Next base: position 809,767,522 of record JARQOD010000001.1, read on the forward strand.
TACCCCTTAGAGCCGGAAAATCATTGGCACATATAAGCGCTGAGCTGGGATAGCCGGCGGTGCAAACCGACGGGGACGGAGATCCCCCTGCATCCACTGCCAGGGACCTTGCTTCCCAAACCTTATTGAAGCTTGTGCCCTGTAATAAGGAGCCCACCCGGTTTGAGGAGACCCTTCTGAGTTTGGGGACACCCCTTAGAGCAGAGGATTAACGGTCACTTAAGAAACGACAAGCTATAATTGTTAATATTTCCATACTCTGATTACGCAATTCTGACAGAGGACTGTCTGTCTGCCTGATGTTCGATTGCTCAATTTTAAGTGTCATATAAGCTTCTGTACCTCTTTCATAGTAACAGCTTTTGACTGCCTAGAAATCTTGTTATATTGCCTGACTGTCTATTCTGATTAGAAATCTCTAGGGGATTTGTCAAAGAAACCCATTTACCTTCACTAGTTGCTGAAGCTCACTGATTAATTCTCTGTTGACTCACTCTGCATAATTTGCTTATACAGGGTTTAACAGTTCAATCTACATATACATACATCTGCACAACACTCTACAGACACATCAATTAACTACTCTCGCTAAAATCATTCAGCGAGTTCAATTTTCTGTGGCAAAAATAGATTTTTCATCTTCTAGGTATACAACACTGACAGAAGGAAGTTTATTTACTTGATTGATAAATTCTTTGAGACCGGTGGTCCTTTCAAGAAGACTCAACAATTTCATACTTTGTTGAAGCTTACTGATTGTCTCCCCTGCTGACTCACCCCACATAACTTACTTACACAGAGATTAGCAAATTTCTTTACACATACATATACATACATTTTGTAATATACTCTACATATACACTAACTGAACTCGCTGAAACCACTCAGGGAGCTCAACATCCTGGCCGCTCATATTTCAGCAAAATTTTGTGAGCTGATTTTCGAAAAAAGAGGGCATACAGTTTGCATATTATTTCGTGTATACTATTCTGTATTGTACCTGCTTATATCTTCTTGGTTGTTTGTATACCCCTCCTTGAAAATGAGCACCAAAAGCAACAAAAAATCCCAGGGGGATAAATCGTCACAAAAATCATCACAAAAACATACTAATTGGAAAGATGTTACTGTTCTTGACGAGGCCATATGTATCAGCCCTCCTCATACTTCACCTGCGGAGGGTTATAAGATTGGCCTAAAGGACGATACAAATATGCTAAAAGAAATCCAAGATATTATAGACAATCAGACAGATATGGATACATCTGTCACAAAAAAGAGAAGCTTAACTAAGGCCTGGTCTGACTCTGAGGAAGAGTATCACGATACCACTCCTATTCAGAGCCCAGATAAAAGTAGACCAAGATTCTCCGAAGGGGCCCCCAGGGTTTGCCCTATTGAGGAAATTCACGCTTCTGATACGAGTGTCTCCCAAGCATATGTTAAAGATTTGATGATAGCTCTTAACAATAGTCTCAGATTGACGATAGAGGAGAGTACAAATCGTCTACAGGCCAAATTTGATGTTATAGACTCACGCATTGATAAGCATGACAAAAAAATTGTAAATTTAGAAAAAAGCTCTTCCTCCCTTCAAAAACAGCAAGCAGACACACAGAAAGAGGTTCATTACCTAAGAACCAAGCTTGCTGATATGGAGGACCGCAGTAGGCGGAATAACATCAAGCTAAGGGGGATCTCTGAGAAGGTGGGTCAGGCAAAATTGCTAAGTTACACCATGGGGCTTCTTAAAAAAATTTTCCCGGACGCTCCGGAACTCGAGCTTATGATCGATAGGATTCATAGACTACCCAAGCCCAGATCTATTCCAGAAGGTGTACCAAGAGATATCATACTTAGGTTCCACTTCTACCCCACTAAAGAAAGGCTCTTAGCCTACATGAGGGATAAAAAAAATTTCCCTCCCCCTTTGATCACATCAAAGTTTTCATTGACCTGTCGAAAGACACAATACAATTAAGGAAAAGCTTCGGGGAAGTTACCTCAAATTTACGTAAAATAGGTATACAATACCGATGGGGTTTTCCAACAAAATTACTCGTTGACAGGGGTAATGGAGTTGTTGTTCTACTCACACCGCAGGATGGGATGTCATTCATATCCTCTCTGAAGAAAAATGGAGATAGCCCGGGGTGATAAAATATGTACCTTTTCCTTCAGAATTTATGTTTTCATTGCAGGGGGCTTCTAATGCCATCCACGGACATTCCCACTAAAGGAGATTATCCTTGAACTCAAGGATTCTTCGCAAGATTGTTTATTGTTGAACTTTGTTCTATTGTTCTATTGTTGATCTTTGTTCTATTTTTTATCTTTCTACTATTAGTAAAATGGTTAAGATTCTAACATTCAATGTGAGAGGTCTAAATAGCCCAGTCAAGAGGCATTCAACATGGAAAGAGGTCAAAAAAAGCGGGGCCGAGATTGTGTGTTTACAGGAAGTCAAGCTTGCCAAACTAGTCCACCCAAAATTTGAAAATAAAAAATATCCCCATATCTTCAAAGCCCTAAATGACAAAAAGAAGGGGGGGTTATTACCCTCATTAAAGATTCACTAGATTTTCAATACATAGAGACCCATTCAGATCCAGAAGGAAAGTATCTAATACTGATAGCCATGATTAATAATCAACTGACCACTATTGTAAACGTTTATGCACCTCAAAACGCCCAGATCAAATTCTTTAATGAACTTGACAGTAGAGTACAGGAGGTAAAGAAGGGGATAGTGGTTTTAGTAGGTGACTTCAACATTGTTCCTGACGCCCAACTAGACTCTACTGCAAGATCTAGATCATCTTATCCAGTTCTCAAGGGATGGCTACATAGTCATGAATACCTTGATGTTTTTAGGTGCATAAATACCACGTCGCTGGAGTATACACACTATTCCGAAGTACACAAAACTTTCTCGAGAATCGACCTAATCCTTGCTGATTATTTCTCGATATCCAGGTTTGGGAAAATCGATATACTACCGAAGTCCTTCTCGGATCACTCTCCTGTGATCTGTGAAATAGACCTTGGTTCGTCACCTAAGAGAGACTTCCTTTGGAAATGCAATTCCACTCTCTTATATAATCCATCCTTCAAGGAAAAAATTGAGATAGCCATCAAAAACTACTTTAAAGAGAATAAGTCGGAAGATATAAATCCGTTCACCTTGTGGAATGCCCACAAATGCGTTGTCAGGGGTGTGATGATGGGCTTACTTAGCCAAAAGAAAAAGCAAGATAGAGAAAGGATCCAAAATTTGCAAATGGACCTTAAATACAAAGAAGAAACTCAGCAAAAATTAGCAGTTCCTTCATCAGAGCTTCACTCTGAAATCATCAACCTCAGAATTGCTCTAAGAGCAGCTCTATTTGAGGACTACGATAGATATGCCAAGAAGATGAGAGGGAACTTCTATTCCTCATATAATAAACCATCTAAGCTCATGGCCCAAAGATTTCAAGCCACGAGAGTGAGAAATAGGGTTAAAAGAATAAAATACAACGGAATGACTCCGACCTTCCCAATGAAATAGCAGACCATTTCGCTGATTATATTCTTCCCTTTACAATCTGAAATATGACCCAGACGCATCCCAACCAGAAAAACTCCATATCCATAAATTCCTATCAGATATTAATCTACCCAAACTTTCAGCAGATCAATTGGCAGACATTGATGCTCCTTTTACACAACAAGAAATTTCTGATTCGATCAATAAATTAAAACTCAAAAAATCCTTGGGACCTGATGGGTTCACAAGTGAATATTTTAAAACATTTGCCCCCTCTTGGTTCCCCATCTCGACTCGCTGTTCAATAAAGCCTCATCAATTGGCGAATTCCCACCAGAGATGTTGAAGGCCACCATAATCCTAATCCCCAAAAACAGTAATGACCTAGAATCTGTTAAGAACTACAGACCAATTTCATTAATCAATACTGATGTCAAAATATACGCAAAAATCATGGCCGACAGAATTAAACATATTCTCCCC
>JARQOD010000001.1:809771633-809849061 GCA_033576555.1 Oophaga sylvatica
TGGTTTCCAACCTTTGACCCGGGGGGCTATAACCTTATTCGCTTAAACCCCGGGGATGAATGGAAGACGGCATTTAACACCCCTAAGGGGGCTTTTGAGTACCCTTGTGATGCCCTTTTGGGCTCACTAATGCCCTTTTCCGTCTTCCAGCCTTCTGAAGACATTTTCGGGATTTTGGGACAAGTTTCTGATTGTTTATTTGGATGATACTTGATTTTTTTCTAATGAGGGACTCTCTGGAAGCATGTTCGAACGATTCCAGATTTAGAGAGAATGCTCTGTATGTAAGGGGGATCAAAGTGTCTTTTTGGCGTACAAAGCTCTTTTTGGGGATTCATTTCCCCCCATCTTTTTAAAGGCCCGGGTCAGGGTTAGGCCATTGGATTGGGCCAACCTACTTTTTTAAAGGCTCTTCGGATTTTTGGGTTTTCCAATTTTTATCGTAAATTTATTGGTAATTTCTCTGTTATTTTAAACCATTAACTTTTTTGACCAGAAGGTTCTGATGTGGTGAATTGGCCTCCTGAGGCAGTCCTCGTTTGGGGAATTAAGCAGAGTTCCTTCTCTCCTTTTTTGGGCCCCCGTGTTTCTCTGCCATTTCAGTGGAGTTGTGCCTCAAATTGGGGGGGGTGCCTTTTTCCCAAAAAGCCCCAAGACCCTAAAAGTAACCCTTGTGCCTTTTTCTCTCAAAAATTTTTCCCCCTACTGAACAAAATTATAAGGGGGGAAACCGGGAGTTTTGGCGAAGTGGGCTTTTGAAGAGTGGAAATTTGGGGCGGGGGGGAGCCAAACACAGGTGGGGTCCTTACGGACCTAAGAATCTGGTCTATTGGAATTGCCAAGCGACTCAACCTAGAGGGGCCAGGTGGGCCTTGTTTTTCAATTTTTAAAAATTTTGTGGTTTCCTTTTTTCCTGGCACTAAGAATTTAAAAAGGGCGGTGCCCTTCGGGGGGTTTTCTTGGGGATCTCTGGCTACTGATCCCTCTGTTATTTGAAGGAGGTGTAGTTCTTTCCGCCACTCCCCCCCAATTTGAGACTTCTCGAGGGGTGTCAGGGGGGAAGGGGCCCACGCTGCCCTTTTGGGAAAAAAATTTTTTTTCCCGGCCAATGGAAAAAGAGTTGATGCGAGATTCTTGTTCCCCATTGGGGGGGATCCCGGAATTTTTGGTCCCCGAGAGGGGTTGTCGGTCCTTTTGGTGGTACCTTGTCTGGATGCGGGGAATTTTGCGTCCGGGGGCTTCCCCGCTCCAACCTTGCTCTCGCTCTAGTGGTTTGTTGATGCCATTGCCTTTCCCAAGAGACCATGGACCCATATTCTATGGATTTCATTTCCGATCTTTTCCGTTTCTCAAAAGACCACATCTGGGTAATTTTGTAGGGGTTTTCCCCAAAAATTTATCTTGTGCCCTTACCAATTTCCTTCCTCCTTGAATTGGGGCCCCTTTTTTCCCCAGCACGTGGTTCGTTTAAACCCCATTCCCCAGAACATTGTGTCGAAAGGAGTCCCTTTTTTTTCCCCATTTTGGAGGACTTTTTGTTCCAAAACTGGGGGTTCAATTGTCTTTTCCCGGATTTCTCCTCAGACAATGGGGAAACTGAAGAACAAACCGACATTGGAGACTTACTAAGATCTTTGTGTCTGCTGATCGGATGACGGGGGTTTTTTTTTCCTTTGGCTGAGTTTGCTTTTAAAATAGGGCAGCTCTGCCACTTTGATGTCCCCCGTTTTTCTGTAATTCTTTTTTCCCCTCGATTTTCTTCGGGGCAAAGGGGGGTTCTGTCTGTCCAGGTGTTACTCTGTTGTTGAGCGTATGCCAGATTTTGGGGCCGGTGGGGAAGGTTTTCCCTCTTCAGGAGAAGGCCCCCCGGTTTGCTAACGGCATAGACTGATGGGCCTCGTTTTTAAAGGGGGGAATTGGTCGGTTGTCCCAAAGAAATTCCATGAAGAGCATCTCCCAAATTTAAGCCTAGGGGTTTTTTGGACCTTATAAGACAGGAGTTATTAATCCTGTTTCTTTTCGTTTTTTTCTTCCGGGACATTTAAAACCATAACGTGTTCCACAAGCCTTGTTGAAGAGGTTTGTGGCCAGTGGGGTTCCCCCTCGGCCCCTGACCCTGTTTTTTTGGGTTAGGGCAAAATGGGTATGTGGTTAGAAAATTTGGATTCTCGTTTTTCTAGACGAAGCTCCGTATTGGTTTTTAAAGGAGAGGTTATGGGGAGGGAAACAATTCTTGGGGGTTTCTTCGGCATCCAGCTAGGAGACTTATCCTGGTATCTAAACTCATCCTGACGCCTGGTTTTTCAAAGAGGGTTTGGGGACCCCCTCAGGGGGGGGCTGTTGTGAAGGGTTTTTTGATGATTCTGAGCAGAGGGGCCCCTTGGTGGTTACAACGGTACTAGGGGGGGGTTGTGAACTGGGAATCGTGTTAGATTGGTCTTTTTAAGGGTGTTTCCCATCAGGGTTCCGGGATCAATTGTTTGGTCTGATCCTTCTTTCCATTTTCCCCCCGTAGCCGCTTGTCTGTTTGCATCCCTGCTATAGATAAGCAATTTCTTATTTTTTTTTTGCTATATTTTTGAATTTGGTCCGCACTTCGGGGGGCCTTTGGGTCCCCCCGGGGGCTTTGCCCTCCATTTGTCCCACCACTGTTTTTGTACTTTTTTTTTTCCATTTTTTCGGGGGCGCTTTTTTGTTGCACCGGGGACGGTTTGGGTGGAAGGTCGTGTGTTCTCAGGTGTTTTTAAAAGTGATTTGGGTTTTTTTAGGGTTTTTTGGGTTGCAGGGGGGACCCTTCCGCCCCCTTTTCTATTTAGTTTTTTTGGCCCCGCGTTTCTCAACTTTTTTTCTTCTGTTCATTTTTTCCTCTTTTGGCCGCCATTCATTTTTGGGGGGTTTTTCTATTATCTTTGGGGGGTTCTGTCGGGGAATAGTTTCCTATTTCTATCTTTAGGTGTAGTTATTTCTCGGCTGTGACGAGGCGTCTGGGGACCACGGGGGAGCGCTCCGCGGCTGCCTAGTTGCGGTGGAGTCAGGGTACTGCAACTCATAGATTCCAACTGCTCTGGTGTATTGCCTTTTTTGTTTGCACTCCTCTCAAACCGTAACTTTAACGTCCCGTACGTGGCAAGGGGGTAAAAAGGGGGGTTAATGTCACCTTCTACTGTAAGGTGACATTAAACCCGTGTTGGAATGGAGAGGCGTCAAACCACACCTTTTCCATTTACTTATTCAAGGGTTAAATAAACACACACACAATAAGAAAGTATTTTAATGAAAGAATACACTACACATTTTTTTAAAATCTTTATTATACCCCCTAATCCCATATCAAAGCCCCTCGTCACCCTGGAAAAAATACAAAAAAAAAAGCAACAATATACTCATACCGTCAGCCTTTTCAGTCAAGTCCCACGGCGCATCCATCTTGGGGGGTTAATCAGTTTTGCAGCCTTCTGACTGTAAACTACGGGGAAGAATGGAAGCAGGGGGGACAGGCTCAGTGATGGGGGTGACGTCACTGAGTCTGTGCTCGCTGACAGCTGAACTCCTGTGACCTCACACCGTCTTTCCCATGGTGCTATAACGGGGAAATTTAATGCATTTTTGATTTTCAAAAAAAAAGTTTTACAGATTTTTGATGTAAACAATGCACAATGAAGAAATTTTTTGTATATATATATCATATAAATAATATTGAGCTACAATTGTGTCATTTAACCCTAACTATAATGAGCAAACAGCTTGATAACTCTTATCCAAGCAGCTCAGGTTTACCGAGTATCTGGTTTTGTTATATATTATGTTTTGTCCCTGCCTGCATGAATTTGCGGCTGTTTGATAAGCAATCCCCCCCGTGTTCAGGTTTCTAAAACCCAGGGACAGGAAGCCAGGCTCAGCCATCCTGGACTTCCTCTTCACGTTCACTTTTTTCCGAAAGCAGAGAGTGACGCCATCACGATTGGGCGCCGGGCATCAGTGTCATTCCACTGTTTCACAGCCATGGGAAAGAGTGTGAACCCGCTGAAGGACCATCGGAATTTTTGTTTTAGGAAGGGTGTCCTATAGTGGTCAACCCCTTTAAGGCAGGAAAAACAGATATAAAACGCCCGAGAGTACCAATGGACTAAAAACTGTACAGAATTACCTCTTTTGATGCTTAAATCCCATACAGATAGAATCCTCTAAATGCCGTGATTCATATATGCTGTGATGACATTTCTATAGCATGTCCAAGGGGCACACTGTCCTAACCCATGCAAAGCGATAAGCACTGAGGGTTTGCCGTTACAGCCGGGGGTCTGCTGAAAAATCCCAGCCTGTCAAGACAGTTTCTCCTATGAAATCCAGCAAGTGATTGACGTCATACGAACGTAGTTTTTTTGTATATGCACCTATGGTATTGCGTTTTAAACTATTAAAACATCGGGGAATTGCAGGAAAAACCCTTTGAGGGCACAAAATACAGAAAAAAATTTTTTTAAAAAATATTAAAAAAAAAAAAAAAAAAAAAAATTTTTAATCCCCTATTTTTCCCATTCAAAAAAAAGAAGAAAATATACCAATATTTAAATTTTTGGAACGCTAAAAAACCCTAAAATCTGTATATAAAATCTAAAATTAATTAATCTTTTGGGGAAATGGGGTAATAAAAATAAATAAAAAAGAAAAACTAGGGGTTTTTCCTGGAAAAAATTACATAAAAAGGCGAACAAAATTCATATTACCCTTTTAGATAAATACATCAGTCAGGGGCAAAACCAAGGGGTTTCACAACCCTTTGTTAAAATTGAAACTTATGGGTCCAAATAGGTACACGGAATTTCGTTATGATTTTTAAAAAGTTTTAAAAAAAAAAAGTGTGTTTAGATCACCATTTCGTATGCCTAAAGGAAATGATTTTGGCCGGGCACTTTTACTTTATGATATATGAAAGCCAAAAAATAATTAGAATTGGCCTTTTTATACCGCATTTTTTTTGCAGTGGAATTTTATCCGCTTTTTCCGTACATCACATGGAAGTGCCTTTTAAAAATACATTCGTCCCCCCAAAAAAAAAAAAACTCATATAGCTATATAAAATTGACATTCAGGAAAGGGGTTTTTTTGTTCATGGCTTCCTGCTTCCTTTTGGGTATAAAGGCCCTGTGGTCAATTGAGAGATAGTCCTAGGTCTTGAAGAGGGTTAAGATTGAACAATGTGATGTAAGATTGTTGAGAGGGTTTAAAAGGGAACATGTCTGCAGGCTGTGCTGAGAAACTACAGACACTGTCTTTTTGGCGCAGTTATACTGATTAACCCCTTTCTGACATTCAGACTATTATTCCGCCATGTGACCGGGGACTTATTTTCCCATGACGGAAAGTACTCATCGCGATCCAGCCGCGCTCCCACGGGGGATCCGGGCCGGATGTCAGTTGATTCTCACAGCTGACACCTAGCACTAAGTCCAGGGGAGAGCACAGAACGCTCCCGGCACTTTATCCCCGAAATGCTACGATCAAACATGATCGCGCATTCAGGAGCAGCAAGGAGCTGCCTCTCTTGCTATGAAGGCTAAGAGGTTTCTGAGAGAGGCCCCCTGGGGTTACTGCCCGACTGCCCCTTTTCAGCGGAGGGGCAATCTGGAACACGGACTGGTCTATATAAGGGAGTTCCCTCCCATGATGGTTGCCGGTGATCAATTGTTCTTGTCTCAATTGTGGTTCCTGGTTCATTTGGAAGTTTGCTGGAGTCTTGCCTGCATCTCCTGCTTTCAGATAAGATATTTTTTGCTTTTCTTTTTGTGCTTGCTTTTTGCATTGTTTTCTGCACTTTTGTGGAGGTCACCCCAGGTCCCCTCCTGGGGCCTGAGCTCCTCACAGTTTTTCTGCAGCCACTGTTATTTGCTCATTTGCTTTTTCCTGTTTTTTCAGCGGCTGCGGCTTGGTTTTTGTTCACACTGAGATCTGATTTAGTGGGTGCGAGATCGTGTGATCTCAGTATTTTTGTAATCAGAATTGTTGGATTTTGGTAGGGTTTTCGGGGTTGCAGAAAGTAATCTCTCCTGTCCTTTCCTATTTAGTCAGCTTGTGGCCCCAGCATTTGCTCAGTCTATTTTCTGCCTATGTTTGTATTTTTCATCTTCTCTAACCGCCATTATATGTTTGGGGGCTTCCTATTTTCTTTGGGGGACCTGCTCCGGGGCAGATAGCTTTCATCTTTCTGCCTTTAGGTGTAGTTATCTCTCAGGCTGTGACAGGCGTCTAGGATCAACGTAAGGAACGCTCCACGGCTACCCCCTAGTTGTGTCGTTAGTTTAGGAATCTGCAACCCATCAGTTACCAACATCTCAGGTGTTCGCTGCCCTGCTGTTGTTCCTGTCCTCCTCAGCTACCGAAACATAACACCCTCTGCCTTTGGATCGGAGACCCCACGGCGCCCCAATCGCTGTAATCGTACTGACACGAAGAATAAAACTGCCTCATCAATTTTACCACACGCGGAACGGTATAAACGCCCCCCAAAAGAAATCATGAATTGCTGGATTTTGCTCATTCTGCCTCCCAAAAATCGGAATAGAAAGTGCTCAAAAAATGTCATGTGCTCGAAAATGGTACCAATAAAAAAGTAAATTCGTCCTTCAAAAAACTAGATCTCACATGACTCTGTGGGCCAAAATATGGAAAAATTATAGCTCTCAAAATGTGGTGATACAAAAACTATTTTTTGCAAAAAAAGCGTCTTTTAGTGTGTGTCACTGCCAAACATAAAAAAACGCTATAACGCATTCTTTCACCACGTTCTTAAGGTATATTTCTGGTACCGGAGAAGACAGTGTCCGTGTGTTTTATTACTTGTGGCACCGAGTGGCATGCCTGTGCCTCATCAGCACCACACGGACGGGCTCCAGGGAAGTGTTACAGTAAACGCTGTAAAAATAATGCGTTTTGGAGACCAGTTTTTACCAAATGAGATTAAAATAAAAATCCAAAATCTGTAGTGAGAAATGTTGGCGTGCCAAGGACATAGACTCCATCTTGACCCATGTTGATGTACAAATTATGAAAGTAGTGGTAAAAAAAATGTGCTATGATCAGGCAGCTTGTAGAAAGGACCTTGTCAAAATATTCACCAGGGCTATTTTACGATAGCAGATTTACTTATCATGTTTCATAACATCAGCACGTCCCCATCAAAGTTTTTGGAAAGAACACAGTTTTTCCACATGCTCAATCCAGGTCTGAAGGGAAAGCCTCCAGTGATAGACGCAAAACAGACATTCATTTGCATGACATGCTCATTTGGTTTTGTGAGCTCCATTAAATCTTAGGCAAAACCTGCAAAACTTGACAGGTTTGACATATATGCATGCAAATGCTCACATAAAAACCCATATAGCAAACAGTCATAAAATTAAAAACCCGGGGAAGTGAATAACATTATTAACTTATGACAATGGCATATATAAAGGGTTTTGGGATATATAAGGAAGCAAGTGATTATTCCATTCCTGATATAGGAAAGAAATTCCATTCCTGGAATTAATTTTTAGAGAACAAAAAAATGTAAACATATGAGCAAAGTTAACAAATGCTGAATGAGTGGGTGAGAATATCTCCAAAATGGCATATTTTGAGGAGTGCAGTGTTCAGGGTAAGCAGGGTAAGGCTAGGCTCCACCAGAAGTACAGTAGTCAAATGAAGGACAACTGGTGATAGGGTCATGGGTGCCCAAGGCTCATTTGGGTTCAAAGACTTTCAAATCTGGTTCCAGCTACTATAGCACAAATCCCTATAAAGGTAAAGGTGTTGTTCCCTTTCAGCCCAAGTTAAAAAAATAAAACTGCAATGTACTCACCTTCCCCGGTTCACAGATGAGTCTCGGCCACTGCTCCAGGTATCTGGCATTGGCTGTGCCAATGACTTCATGTCAACAGCACAGTAGCCAATCAGTGAGCTCAGTGAATTCCAGTGCAGAAGGAAAGCCCCCTTTAGAGCCCTGACCTCCATGAATGAGTGCCAAGCTGTTGACGAGATGTCAGCGACACATCCAATTTCAGGCGCCAAGAGCAGCGGCGGGGGCTCGCTGGTTGACCTGGGTAAAGGCAAGTACAGCACGGTTTGCCAAATATCTGTCAGTCAGAGCTGCAGGTGCGGCTACTGGCTACTGAACCAGCGCCGCCCCTATGAATGAATACCATGTGCTGGCGGGAGAATAAAGATCATTTTCTCCCAGCTCCAATCGGCTGCGTGCAGGCGCCGGGCAGCATAATAACGCTGTTAACCTGCAGATTAACAGCGTTATTCCTGGTGACAGGTTCCCTTTAAAGGATCTACTGCTAATCTAATGGTGCTAGATATTACAGAGCACTTTCAGAGTTCCTGTGGTGTAATGTCTTGATGGGTCAGAGCAGTTTTTGTCTGATTGATGAAAACTGTGCTCAGTTGCTTTGTAATATAATTATGAACGATAAACTGCATGGAAAATAATTTTAATACACATTTTTTTTAAAGTGGTTACATTCAAAATATAACACGTGATATATAACATGTAAAAAGGTTCTTTGTTTAAAAGTGGAAAATTAATAGTTTCAAACACAAAGCTGTATTGTTCCCACACGTGGATACACCAGAAGTGAAATGGCTTTTAGTTTCCAAGTAACACTTATTTCTATTTCTTTTTTTGCACTGCTGTTGTACTGTTCCCTAGGAATTTTAGCATGAAAAAAAATAATCAAGTCTTTTAATTTGCTGTAATCCATTAAGATAAGACTAAGGCCATGATTCATCACTGCTATTTCACCAATTTTATGGAGTAATTTGCCCTTTATTAACGGCTTTAGTATTCATGTTTTATTTTCTGTAAAAAAGAAAAAAAAATTTGGCGCCTCTACAGTAACTGCAGTCCCTGCCTGGAGTAAGATTTCTGTTAGATTTTTTTTTATTTGGCACAGCTATAGGGGTTTTCCCAGAAACAAAGTACATTTTAATTAATAGATCTAGAAATAATAATAATAAGCTCCACAATTATATGTGTTAAAAAGAAATGTTCCTGTGCGGAGATAATCTTATAAATGTGTCCCTGCTGTGTGCTGTGTAATGTCTGTGTCTGTCCGTACAGGGACATGGTCTAATCATACCACATCTCTTGGGCAGGGGAGGAGGCAAAAGAGTGTACAGACATTACAGCATGGGATCACGGCTGATTCTTTCTGTGAGGTAAAATATGTTTACAAAGAGGGGAATGTTTTACCTCACAGAAAGCAGCATCTGCTATCCCATGCTGTAATGTCTTTTGGTTCCTCCCCTGCCCAGGAGAAGTGGTATGATCACAGGAACATTTTATTTAAACACATCCAATGGTGGAACTAATTATTATTCCAAGATCTATTCATTAAGATGTACTATGCAACAATTTAAAAGATTTTGAAGTGGCGTAAAACGGTTGAAGATAAAAATACAGAGCATTTTTGCTTTTGTGCCAAATTCACTTTTTTGTCAAATTCAGGAACCACTTGCACCAATTTTGATGAATTTGGACCAAAAACATCAGCGAAAACTGCAAGACTAAAAAGAACGGTGACACATTAAATTCTATTGCTTATTCTTATAAACTAGTGCAAGAAAACAAACCAAACCCATTTAAGATTAGTTAAATTCAACCTAAAGTTGTCTACATTAGACCTCGAGCACGTAACCATTCCATGGCTATTTTTTTTTTTTTTTTTTACAAACTCTGCCCCTGCATACCACTGATTTTATACAAAGGTCTATGTGACTTATAGAAAAAAAGCTATGGTATATATGAGTGTGTAGAGACTATATACGGTATATATCCTTGTAAAGGATTACAGATAGAACATATGTCCTAATGTTTAGAAAATCCTGCCAAAGTAATCAGAGTTTATTGTCCTCGCAACAGAACATCATGCTCCTAATAATGACAATCCTTATACTTATTCAACACGAGCTGGTTCTTGAAAGGCAGATACTAAGGCTACGTTCCCACGATGAGCTTTTGGTGATGCTGCAGAAGTTCTGCACCTATTATTTAAATTAGGTTACTTGTGGGTTTTCATTACGTTTTTGTGTGCGGATTTTTAACGTGTTTTATTGCATTTTTTACACTGCGATTCTGGTCTCTTGTTGGCGTGTCATGCTTTTAATAAAGCTGCTTTGCTTGATCAAACCTCCTATTGATTGACAAAAATGTATTGCTATACTTTGGTGCAGATTTCATACTGCTTTTTTGCTATGAAAAGCTAAAAATGAATGTGTTTTTTTTTTACCTGTGGAATTTCTGCACCTAATGCAAGTCTATGGGGAAAATCCACACATAAAACTCAGTGTATCTGCAAGGGAAATTGACATGCTGCGCATTTGAAACACGCACCGCTGCGTTAAAAAACAGCACAGTGTGCATGAGAGTCTATAAATCCATCCACATTGATGGAAATGTAAGATTCTGTGCTTATGATGTAGAAAATATACTCCAAAACGCACTAGAAGCTCATGGTGGGAACGTAGCCTGAATGTGAATGCATATGCTGCAGGTAAGTTCGGCAACTGATATATTCTGAACCTATTTTCAGCCTCAGAATTCTCTGCAACAAAATCTGCAGCATGTGAATTCACCTGTTGCTATCATATACCCTCGCTTATCATACTTATTAGAACGGAGTAAGTGCCATCATTTTAGATTTTGGACATGACATCCAGGACCTCAGCATGCATCCCACATTAGTGAAGTCATTCATACCACTTTATAAAAGCAGACCAATGGATTCTGTAGAACAAGAACATTAAAGCGGCAAAGTAGGGCCCCATCAAGTAATTAAACGGCAAAAATTAGACTAAATCAATGAGTATCACGGAAAAAGACGGAAAATGGAATCTTAATTGAGAGACATGTTGTCCAAATCAATACATGGTGAAGAGTTCCGTACAAAGGCACCATGCCATGAGCTATGTGCACGTTCAAACCACAAACATGGGTTAACAATACAGATCTTTCCTTTATGAGCTTGCTGTAATGGCTGTAGAGCCCCCTGAAGCCGATGCACAGGCCTGGAGCTCATTGCTCTGGTAGCACAGAAGGTTTCAGTCTGCAGTTACAGAGCAATGAAGCACGTATAACTTAATAATTATTCACTGCAATGGCTGCATACGCCTGAGGAGATGACTTATAATTACACGTGTCGTAGCTACTGCAAGCAAAGGGTTAACTTTTTTTTTTTTTTTTAAGAAATTGTCTAAGAAAACAACAAAACACATAAAGCTGCATAAATGTATATAGAAACGGACATTCCACATTTCCATGCAGGCCGCCCCTGGCTGCAGACGAATTAACACACTGGGCTGAGAGATGATCACAGGCCGTAAACTGAACACCCACACCTAATATTAGGCTTCCAATGCAATACCTTGTGTCTGTCAGGCTCATGGGGGGCACCCACTCCGCCGCTGCAGGCTTCCCCGGCATCACTTGTCATTCCTGCCCGTCAGGCGTGAGGAGCATAACGAACCATGCATGCCATTGAGGATGCAAGAGCCATGTTCAAAAATAGAGTTAGAGACGGAAGGAAGGGGGGAAAAAAAATTGATTCTCTTTTCTCATCTCCTGAAAACCATAGAGCTAAGTTGCCATGGAGAAAAGAGATGAGGCTGAAGAAGATGCGGGGATATGGCAGAGTTACACCGCAGCCATCAGACATATCCTGTACCGTGATGCAAATGTAGAGCTTGTGGACACAGTGACTAATAGCAGATGGACGCCGATGAATGCTGCTTCTTAACCGGCTGAACAGAAGAGGCCGTGGAAACATTGCACCAAAAGGGAACACCTTCTGCACAGCACTGGAAACCCGCAGCACAGAACGTTAGTACGCCGAGAGCCTTCATGTGCAAAGAAAAAACAAATTTCAATAAAAGCACGAAAAATATCAACCAGGATTAACTCAAGAGGTCTTTTTCACCCCTTCACGCCACAGTCCATTTTCGTTTTTTCCTCCCCTTCTTCCCAGAGCCATAACTCTTTATTTTTCTGGCCACATAGCCGTATGAGGGCTTGTTTTTTGCAGAACGATTGACACCACTCATTTTACCCCATAGTGTACTCGAAAACGGGAAAAAAAATTCCAAGTGAGGTGAAATTGAGTAAAAAAAGGACCATACAATATGAATCTTCTCATCAATACGATTACGGCGATACCAAACATGTCCAGTTTTTGTTATTATTTTAGGGGTGAAAAAATATGAACTTTGCAAAAAAAAATTGGGGATTTTGGAGTTGTCGTCATTTTCCAAGAACCTTAACATTTTTCCTTTTCGTACAATGAAGCCTAATGATAATTGGGGCGAAACAAGGTTTTTATTAGTACCATTTTAGAATAGATATGACTTTTTGATCTCGTGTTACAGCATTTTTTGTGGAATTGTGACGACCAAACAAACGTACTTTTGGCGTTCTTGCATTTTTCCATTGACGGTGTTTACTGATCGGGTTTATTGTTTTTATATTTTGACAGATCGGACTTTTCCGATTGCGGCTATATGAAATATGTGTTTTCTTTTTTATATCTTTATTTTCACTGGAGGGAGGGGGGCGGAGGTGATTTGAATTTTTACTGATTTTTTTAAACATTTTTTTTTTACTTTTTATTGATCTGTTAGACCACTTAGGGGGCTTGAAGATCGTCGTGCTATATGCAGTTACCGTATATGCTTCAGCATCGTTGCATATAGCAGAAATCAGTCTCCTTTGAAGCTCTGCCAAAGACAGGGTTTCAAAGGAGCTCTGTGATCACCTTCACTGCTGTCATCAGCTGACCCCCAGCTGTCATGACATCCCATCAGCGACCTACAATCACGTAACTGGTTTTGCGTCTTCGTTTTTTGCTCCCTTTCTTCCCAGAGCCATAACTTTTTTATTTTCAATCAATCTGGCCATGTGAGAGCTTGTTTTTGCGGGACAAATTGTACTTTTGAAAAACACCATTGCTTTTAACATATCGAGTACTGGAAAACAGGAAAAAAATTCCAAGTGCGGTGAAATTGCAAAAAAGTGCAATTCGACAGTTGTTTGTTTTTTTTTACCATGTCCATTAAATGCTAAAACTGACCTGTCATTATGATTCTCCCTTTGCATTACGAGTTCACAAACACCAAATATGTATAGGTTTTTTTTTTATCTAAGTGGTAATAATAAATCTCAAATTTGTAAAAAAAAATAAATATGGCCCCAGAACTGTAGCTCTCCACTTTTCATGATCTGGGGATGGGTGCGGGCTTATTTTTTGTGCACCAAGCTGATGTGTTTATTGCTACAATTTTGGGAAAGATACAATCTTTTGATCACCTGTTTTGCATTTAATTGCAGTGTAGCGGCGACCAAAAAAAAAGTAATTCTGAAGCTTTTAATTTTTTTCTCATTACGCCGTTTAGAAATTGGGTTAATTTTTTTTATACTGATTGATCGAGCAATTCTGAATGCGGTGATACCAAATATGTGTATATTTAATTTTTGTTTTTCTTGTTTTATTTAGAATGGGGCGAAACGGGGTTATTTGAAATTTTATATTTTTTTTATATTTTTAAACTTTTTTTTTTCCTTTTGCATGCTTCAATAGTCTCCATGAGAGACTAGAAGCTGCAGTACTTTGATCACATTTGCTACACACAGGTGATGATCAGATCGCTTGTGTGTAGCAGAAATGCTCACTTGCTATGAGCGCCGACCACAGGGCAGCGCTCATAGCAAACTGGCAATGACGACAACAGAGGTCTGCTGCAGAACTCTGGTTGTCATGTCAACTTATCGGTCACCAGTGATTATGTGATGGGGTCACAGATGAGCGGGATTAGTGACGTGCTTCCTGTAAGAGCGAGTTAAATGATCGCGATTCCACCTGCGGCTGTTGCAGGCGCATGTAGCAGATATATATAGATGTATAGAACAGCTGCAATGTGCCTAGAAAGGTGCAGACTCAGCACAGGAGCCCGCACCAAACAGGGAGAATCCGACATATGCTTATTATTACTACATCAAATGTCAGAAAGTTAATATCAAACCGCAGCTGTTTGCCAAGCCTTTGCTGGTTATTAATTATAGAGGGGACCCTATGTCTTTTTTTGGAGAGGTCCCCCATTTTAATGACCAGGTAAGGCCAAGTATACAGCTGTGAGGTGATATTAACCCCTTTATCCTGAGGGTTGTTTGCATGTTAATGACAGGGACAATTTTTACAATTCTGACCACTGTCAATATGAGGTAATAACTCTGGAATGCTGCAATGGATCCCGGTGATTCTGAGTTTGTTTTTTCATGACATATTGTACTTCATGATAGTGGTAAAATTTCTTCGGTATGCCTTGAGTTTTTTTTGTGAAAAAAATGAAAATCTAGCAAAACTTTGGAAAATTTCGCAATTTTACAACTTTGAATTTTCATGCCATTAAATGACAGATATATGTCACACAAAATAGTTAATAAATAACATTTCTTACATGTCTACGTTACATCAGCACAATTTTGGAACCAACACTTATTTTTGCTAGAAAGTTATAAGGGTTAAAAGTTGACCAGAGCTTTTTCATTTTTCCAGCAAAATTTACAAAACCATTTTTTTTAGGGACTACATCACATTTGAAGTCACTTTGAGGGGTCTATATGATAGAAGATACCCAGAAATGACACTATTCTAAAAACTGCACCCCTCAAGGTGCTCAAAACTACATTCAAGAAGTTTATTAACACTTCAGGTGCTTCACAGGAATAAAAAAAAAAAAAAATTAACTTTTTTTCACAAAAAATTGACTTCAGATCCAATTTTTTTATTTTGACAAGGGTAACAGGAAAATATGGACCCCAAAATTTGTGCTCAGCATACCGATACCCCATATGAGGGAGAAAACCACTGTTTGGGACCACAGCAGAGCTCGGAAGGGAAGGAGCGCCATTTGACTTTTTGAATGTAAAAT
This sequence comes from Oophaga sylvatica, assembly GCA_033576555.1. Classification (NCBI taxonomy): domain Eukaryota; kingdom Metazoa; phylum Chordata; class Amphibia; order Anura; family Dendrobatidae; genus Oophaga; species Oophaga sylvatica. Next base: position 809,786,595 of record JARQOD010000001.1, read on the forward strand.
TTGCTGGAACAAATGACGGGTGCCATGTCGCGGTTGGAGAGTCCCGGATGTGCCTAAACAATGAAAATCCCCCATAAGTGATACCATTTTGGAAACTAGACCCCTCATGGAACTGACTTAGATGTGTGGTGAGCACATTGAACCCTCAGGTGCTTCACAGAAGTCTATAACGTTGAGCAGTAAAAATAAAAAAATAAAATTTTCCCCACAAATATGTTTTTAGTCCAAAATATTGCATTTTCATAAGGGTAAAAGGAGAAACTGCACCACACAATTTGGTGTGTAATTTCTCCTGAATACACTAATACCCAATATGAGTGAGGGAGAAAACTACTGTAGGGCGCACGGCAGGGCTCGGAAGGGAAGGAGCGTCATTTGACCTTTTGAATGTAAAATTTCCTGGACTCATTAGCGGACGTCATATCTGATTTGGAGAGCCCCTGATGTTCCTAAACAGTGGAATCCCCCCACAAGTGACCCCATTTTGGAAACTAGACCCCTCAAGGAATGTATTTTGATGCGTGTTGAGAACCTTGATCGCCCAGGTGCTTCACAGAAGTTTATAACGTTGAGCCATTAAAATAATAAAATCACATTTTCCTCAGAAAAATGTTATATTGGCCCCAAATTTAGCATTTTTTTAAGGATAACAGGAGAAATTGCACCATACAATTTGTAACGCAATTTCTCCTGAGTACGCCGAAAACACATGTGAGGGAAAAAACTACTGTTTGGGAGCACGGCAGGGTTTAGAAGGGAAGGAGCTGCATTTGACCTTTTGAATGCAAAATTTTCTGGAATCCTTAACGGACGTCAGGTCTCATTTGGAGAGGCCATGATCTGCCTAAACAGAAGTTTTGCTTCTTTCTCATTTGTCCAGACCCCATGATGAGTTTTCACATCCACAGCTCGTCTCTGCAGACTTCCATCTTCTCCGCTCTTTTGCAGAAAATCTCCACATGATGCCCTTAAAGATAGAAGTGTCATTATAAACCTCCTGAATAAAATATTGCCCCTCACTATATTGTCTGTACAAAATATGACCCCCACACTGTCCCTCTTATGGTACATGCTTTTACACTGACCTCTCCTTTCCATACTGGCCCCCTCTACACACAGTTCTTTCACACTGTGTCCTCCCTATAGTGCCCAGTCTCTATACTGTACTCTGTCATCACACTCCCCCTTCTTGGTATACTGTCCCCTCCTGGCTGTACCCTTACTCTGTCTCCCCATGCTACGACCCTACTACTCAGTTTCTATTCTGTGTTCACTCTCTTTTCTCCCCCCATACGGTCTCCTCACACTATTCCTCTCCCTCCTTATACTGTCTCCTCTCACATCTCCCCTGTTTATCATACTGCCTCCTCATACATTTACCCCTCACTTTCTATACTGCCTTCTCACACATACCCCCACTGTCTGCACACATCCTATCACCCTCACTCCCCGTACTCTGTTTACATACATCTTTCACATCGCTACTCATACTGTGTCCGCATACATTCCCCTGTTCACTCCCATACTATCTGCACCCATCCCCCATACTGTTTCTTCATACATGCCCCCCATTCTCCAATACTGTTTCCTCATACATGCCCCCACACTGTTTCCTTGTACATGCCTCCCATTGTAAGGTTCTTTGTCTCTGTTGACATGTTCCTTGAAACTCAGTTTTCCGTCGGCCATTTTGCTTTCTGTCTTTCTGCAGCTCTTGCCCTCAGTTAATATGGAGTTTCCAGTTTTCATGTTCCCGCCCTGATTCTTCCCTCTTGCTTCTTAAGCAGCCTCAGCTGAACAATCAGTGCTCCTGAATCAAGCCTCAGTCAGTCTGTGACCTGACTCCTGAAACCTTGGACTTGTACTCCAGCTATTCCCTACTGAGGAACCTTGGAACACTTTTGGACTCTGGAAACCTGCTGTTTGGTGAATCCATGTTTGCAGAGGAATTACGGTACAGAGAAGAGATCCTGAACCTGCTTTGGAGATTTATTGTAGTGCTTGAAGTTACTCTGGCCTGCTGTGTCTCCTGTCGCTGTTCCTGCAAACTGTGTGAACTTTTCAGCATGCTTGTATGAAGTAATACAAGTCATTTCATTTCAACCTATGTCTCCTGTGTTTTCCTCGCACCCAAGCACAAGACGCTATAGGAACAGTACACTATACATGACAAGATTCAGGAGCCAATGTTTAGTGTCTGCTGGGTCTGGGAAAGCCGTGTCTGCTGTGACTGTGGATATCAGATGTCCGTTTAATACCTTATGTGATGACAGTGGTTGTGACTTCTCACAACCATTCCAGGTGAGCGCATTCCCTTAAAATTTTACTCTGGAGTGTTACCACAGGTAAACGCTATTGTTTTTTTTTTTTTTTTTTCCTTTCCTCTTCCAGCACTTCTGCCTTAAAAGATCTGGAAGATGGAGGCCCGCATAAAGGAACTTTGCGGAGTGACTGATACAATCCTTTCAGATGTATAGACTTTAAGAACCCGTTTTGCAAGCCTACAGGACCTCACTAATCATAATTTGCAAGTGTTTGGACAGACTACCCAGGAATTGCGAGCCAGGATTAAGGCTCTAGAGGAACGAGCCCAGGCTTCTGCCATAACCCCGAGTTCTGGGATCCCCAAATTACCTCCTTTTCGTTTTGGCGGTGAACGTGAGAAATTCAGGGGATTTATTAATCAATGCAATTTATTTTTCTCTGCACATGCTTCACAATTTCCCACTGAACGATCCAAAGTGCTTACTATAATCATGTTGCTTACCAATAACGCTTTGATGTGGGCAAACCCTCTGATTGAGACTGAGGATGATTGTTTGAATCACCTTGATGCTTTTATTTCAGCCATGGGGCAGGTGTTTGATGACCCCAATCGAGGTGCAACAGCTGAAGCAGCCATGTTAACTTTGCGCCAAGGTAAGCGTTCAGTAGCCGAATATGCCCTGGATTTCAGGAGATGGGCTCTTGATACCACTTAGGACACTTCCGCTAAAAAATCTATTTTTCGGAAAGGGTTGTCTCCACTGATTAAGGATGAACTTGCTCGTGCCGACCCTCCCACTGCGTTAGGTGACTTTATTAACTATTGTATCCGTATTGATGCTCGTCTGACTGAACGCAGACAAGAGAGATGGTTCGAAAATAATCGCACTAACCTTTTACTACCTCCCTCCTCAGCTAAGGAACCTTTGAGTAGGATCACAAGGGAACCAGAACCTGAACCCATGCAGGTGGACTCTTTACAAAGACGGGTTAGTGATGCACGCAAAGAACATCGTATAAAGGAAAATCTATGTTTCTACTGTGGTAAGTCAGGGCACTTCATTATAAACTGCCCCAGCCGTTCTCGTAAGACTACTGCAGCAGTCATTCACTGTGAGTGTTGCGAGAGGAGCTCTATCATGTCCGAGCCTCAGGCTCCAGAGAGATCTGCTGCAAGAGATCTTGATTTCTCGGACTTAAACTCTGTTAGTTCTGGGGACGATGACGGTATAAACGCTGCAATTTTTCAAGTTTCCTCAGCGGTGTCCCAGCTGAGTTGTAAAAGAAACAATTCTCATTGCTTCCTTTCCATCAAACTCTGGGTTGACTCAGTCTGGGTGTCTAGCTCTGCTATGATCGACTCAGGAGCAAGTGGAAATTTTATGGATATCTCCTTTGCTCTGAAACAAGCGATACGTTCAGTGAAGAAGGCTACTCCAGTACAGATGGAGACTGTGGATGGCTCTCTACTGACTTCTGGACCAGTGGATCAAGAAACAGAGCCTTTGAGGGTCCTTATGGGTAAAGATCATCAGGAGAAAATGTCTTTTTTGCTTATCTCTTCTCCCCACTTTCCCATTATTCTAGGGCTACCATGGCTGCAGGCGCAGAATCCTACGATTAACTGGGAGACCAAGGAATTACACTTTCCGGAGAAACAGATGAGTCAAGAAGTTTCAGCTTGCTCTGTTCCTAAAGGAACCATGTCAGTCCCTGAACTACCAGCTGTATACCAGGACTATGTGGATTTATGTGACAAGAAGAACGCTGATCAGCTTCCTCCTCACCGTCCATATGATTGTCCAATTGAATTATTGCCTGGAGCCGAGATACCTTTTGGTAAGATCTACCCCCTAGCGGGGCCCGAGCTAAAAGCTTTGAAGGATTATATAGACGAAAATTTAGCCAAGGGCTTCATACGCCCCTCTTCATCTCCCGCAGGTGCACCCATCTTCTTTGTGAAGAAGAAAGATGGATCTCTGAGACCCTGCATAGACTATAGGGAACTCAATAAGGTTACTATTAGAAACCGTTATCCATTGCCTTTAATCCCTGAGTTGTTGGAGAGAGTGCGGCATGCCAAAATTTTCTCTAAACTGGATCTCCGTGGGGCCTATAACTTGGTCCGTATTAGACCTGGGGATGAATGTAAGACTGCTTTCAGGTCACGCTATGGACACTTTGAATATCTAGTTATGCCTTTTGGTCTGAGTACCGCCCCAGCCACTTTCCAACACTTCGTGAATGATATCTTCAGGGATCTCCTAGATACATTTGTGGTGATTTATCTGGATGATATTCTAATTTTTTCTAACTCCACAGAGGAACATCATGGACATGTGAGAATGGTCTTAGAACGCCTAAGACAAAATCATCTCTACATCAAACTTGAAAAATGTGAATTCCATAGGACCGAAATTCAATTTCTGGGGTATGTACTATCTACGCAAGGGATTAGTATGGATGGAAGCAAGACCCAAGCCATCAAGGATTGGCCAATTCCTAGAAATGTGAAGGAGGTGCAGCGTTTCATCGGGTTTGCCAACTTCTATAGACGTTTCATTAAGAATTTTTCTGAGGTAGTGTCACCTATCACCCAACTTACCCGGAAACAGTCTAGGTTCTCCTGGACCCCGCAAGCTCAGGAAGCATTTTCCTGTTTAAAGGATAAATTTACCACCGCACCTATCTTAGTACATCCCAACCCCGAGCTTGCCTTCATAATAGAGGTGGATGCTTCAGACTGTGCCGTTGGAGCTATACTCTCTCAGAGAACAGGTGAGAAGAATGTCTTGCATCCCTGTGCCTTCTTTTCCCAGCAGTTGTCTTCGGCTGAGAGGAACTACGATGTGGGCAATAGAGAATTGTTGGCCATTATTGCCGCCTTCAAGGAATGGAGACACCTTCTTCAGGGAGCTGCACAGCAAATAGTCGTCCTGACAGACCATCGTAACCTTGAATTTATCAGGTCGGCTAAGTGCCTGACTCCTCGCCAGGCTCGCTGGAATCTTTTCCTAAACCAATTTAATTTTGTCATTTCTTATAGACCAGGATCGCGCAATGGAAAGGCTGATGCACTCTCTAGGATTCATTCAGCAGAGACACATCCACTTACTCCTCCTAAGACTATTCTTCCTGACTCTAGATTCCTGGGAGTGATTCATAATCAAGACCTACTTAAGGACATCAAGGAAGCATACCATGCGGATTCTTTGTTGGCTCAACCCCCAAGGGACGTAAGTCTTGTCTTTAAGAATGGTGTGTGGATTCAGGGACAACGTCTGTATATACCTGAAACAGTCAGATTGAGAGTATTGCAACTCATCCACGATTCCAAGATAGCCGGGCATAGGGGAATTCTAAAGACACAAGAATTTCTTTCTCGTTTCTTTTGGTGGCCCACTTACAGGAAAGATGTCTTAAACTATGTCACTTCATGTGAAGTCTGTGCAAGATGCAAAACACCTCGCTCCTCACCAACTGGTCTGTTGCAACCTCTTCCCACCCCGTCCCGCCCGTGGGGATCCATTTCTATGGACTTCATTGTGGAGTTACCAACCTCTCAAGGGAAGAACACCATTCTAGTGGTGGTTGACCGTCTAACAAAGGCAGCTCATTTTATCCCTTGTGTCGGCTTACCCACTGCAAAACAGACATCAGACTTGATGATTAAGAATGTGTTTCGCTTACATAGAGTACCGGATGAGGTCATTTCGGATCGAGGGGTGCAATTCACTTCAAGGTTTTGGCAAAATTTCTGTGCAGCATTGGACATTAAAGTAAACCTTTCTTCTGCTTTTCATCCCCAGACTAATGGACAGACAGAACGAACCAATCAGACCCTGGAGCAGTATCTCCGCTGTTTTATCTGCCACCTACAGGATGATTGGGTGGATCTACTTCCACTGGCTGAGTTCTCTTATAACAACTCTCAGAGCGCCTCCACTAAGCAGTCTCCTTTTTACTCCAATCTAGGTTATCATCCTAACATTCTTCCTCGATTTCCCATAGATACGCCCTTGCCGGCAGTGGCTGAAAGAATCACTTCTTTACAAAAGAATATGGATCTTCTAAAGGAAAATCTAGAATTGGCTCAGGAAAGGTACAAGAAAGCAGCAGATAAATTTCGTAAACCTGCACCAGCTTTCAAGGTAGGAGATTTGGTCTGGCTGTCAACCAGAAATCTTAAATTAAAGATTCCATCGTCTAAATTGGGACATAAGTACATTGGACCTTATAAGATCAATAAGATTATAAGTGCTGTTGCTTGTCGTCTTCAACTGCCCAGAACTATGAGAATCCACCCTGTCTTTCATGTATCCCTACTAAAGGCTGCAACACCCAATACGTTTCCTGGACGTTCTTCTCCTTGCCCTGACCCAGTGCTGGTCGATGGTCAGGAAGAATTTATGGTGGAAAGGATTCTAGATTCCAGGTTGTACAGAAATCAGTTGCAATATTTGATTAAATGGCAGGGCTACCCAGTGGAGGACAACTCATGGGAACCAGTCAATAATGTAAATGCTCCTCGCCTGCTCCGCCAGTTTCATCAGAGGTACCCTGACAAGCCTGGTCTGAGGTCATCCGGAGGTTGTCCCTAAGGGGGGAGTAATGTAAGGTTCTTTGTCTCTGTTGACATGTTCCTTGAAACTCAGTTTTCCGTCGGCCATTTTGCTTTCTGTCTTTCTGCAGCTCTTGCCCTCAGTTAATATGGAGTTTCCAGTTTTCATGTTCCCGCCCTGATTCTTCCCTCTTGCTTCTTAAGCAGCCTCAGCTGAACAATCAGTGCTCCTGAATCAAGCCTCAGTCAGTCTGTGACCTGACTCCTGAAACCTTGGACTTGTACTCCAGCTATTCCCTGCTGAGGAACCTTGGAACACTTTTGGACTCTGGAAACCTGCTGTTTGGTGAATCCATGTTTGCAGAGGAATTACGGTACAGAGAAGAGATCCTGAACCTGCTTTGGAGATTTATTGTAGTGCTTGAAGTTACTCTGGCCTGCTGTGTCTCCTGTCGCTGTTCCTGCAAACTGTGTGAACTTTTCAGCATGCTTGTATGAAGTAATACAAGTCATTTCATTTCAACCTATGTCTCCTGTGTTTTCCTCGCACCCAAGCACAAGACGCTATAGGAACTGTACACTATACATGACACCCATTCCCCCGTACTGTTTCCTCGTACATACCCCCATTCCCACATATTGTTTCCTCATACATGCCCCTCATTCTCCTGTACTGTTTCCTCATACATGCATCTCCCCTTTTGCTCCTCATTTTGTGTCCTCAAATCTCCACCACACATTAAATCCCCCATCCCCACTCCATATCTCCCCACACACATTAAATCCCCCCATCCCATCTCCAAATCTCCCCACACACATTAAATTCCCCCATCCCCACTCCAAATCTCCCCCAACACATTAAACACCCCATCCCCACTCAAAATTTCCCCCCACACATTAAACACTCCCATCCCCACTCCAAATCTCCCCCCCACACATTAAACACCCCCATCCCCTCCAAATCTCCCCACCCACATTAAATCCACCATCCCCACTCCAAATCTCCCCCTCAAAATCTCCACCCACACATTAAATCTCCCCCCCATGCACTTAATCTTCGCTGTCTTTAGCTCCACTGGAGCACTTACCACCCATCTGCGTCTCTGCAGCGCCAGCGAGTGACGTCAGCAGCGTGATCACATGACATGATCACACTGCTGACGTGGCTCTGACCCGGAGGTCATAGCTTAAATTGTACTCACGTCTGTAAGGCTGTGTGCCCACGTTGCGCTTTTTAAGCATTTTTGCAGCATTTTTCCATTGCGTAAATGCTTAAAAAATGCATTCCATTAATTTTAATTGCATTCCGCAATTGCTGTGTATTTTTCCAGAGCGTAAGCGCATCGCGATAAAATACGCAGCATGTTCATTAATTTGGCGGAATCGTGGTGATTGCGCCGCCATAGAATTGCATTGAAACACTCACTTAACGCATGTGGCTATGCCCACCATGCGTAAAGTGAGCGATTCATGTGCGGATGGTACCCAGCGTCTGGAGGAGAGGGGACTCTCCTCCAGGCCCTGGGTACAATATTCCTGTAAAAAATAGAATTTAAATAAAAAATAGAGATATACTTACCCTGTGTCGGCCCCCGGAGTCCTCAGCGGTGCACGCGGCGCTGCCAGCAACTTCCGGTCCCAGGGATGCATTGCAAGAATCACCCCAGATGACGTAGCAGTCGCGTGACCGCTACGTCATCAGAGGTCATTCGTGCAATGCATCCCTGGGAACGGAATTTGCCGGCAGCGCCGCTGAGGACCGGGAGGACTCCGGGGGCCGACAGAGGGTAAGTATATCTCTATTTTTTATTATTTTTAACAGTCTATCTTTTACTATGGATGCTGCATAGGCAAACCCGGGCGCCAGGTCGCCAGTGGCGCCTAGAAAATCATGCCTGGCGCCCGGGGAATTAAAGAGGAAAAAGTGCAGGGGCCCTGAGCAGGCGGGGGGGGCCCACTCGCCGTCGGGCACCCCGGCGCCCGTTAGCGGTGTCAGCACCGCCACTGGGCCCCCCCGCTTGCTCAGGGCCCCGGCAGCAGCCAGCGCTATACTTACCTCTCCCCGTGCCTCCGCTGCCGCAGCTCCGAGCTCCAGGGGGCGCCTGCGCCGGCACTTCCTCTCTCACAGCAGCGCCGCTGAATGACGTCATCATTCAGCGGCCGGCTGTGGAAGACAGGCGCGGACGCCGGACAGGTGAGGCGTGTGTGTGCCTGCGTGTGTATATGTGAGAGAGTGCTGCCTGCGGTGCTGTATGTGTGATGGTGGTGGGGGGAGGCAGTGATGGTGGTGAGGAGATGATGATGATGATGGGGAGGCAATGATAATGGGAAGGCAATGATGATGATGATATTAATGGGGAGGCAATGATAATAATGATGATGGGGAGGCAATGATAATGGGAAGGCAATGATGATGATGATATTAATGGGGAGGCAATGATAATGATGATGATGGGGAGGCAATGATAATGGGAAGGCAATGATGATGATGATATTAATGGGGAGGCAATGATAATGATGATGATGGGGAGGCAATGATAATGGGAAGGCAATGATGATGATGATATTAATGGGGAGGCAATGATAATGATGATGATGGGGAGGCAATGATAATGGGAAGGCAATGATGATGATGATATTAATGGGGAGGCAATGATGATGATAGGGAGCCAATGATGATGATGATGGGCAGGCAATGATGATGAGGGGAGGCAATGATGATGATAATGGGCAGGCAAAAATTCTGGCTCCTAAATTTTTTGGCTGGCTCCTAGATTCTGAACAACTTTGTCGACCCCTGATCTATATAAACAATACAAAATACATCATCCATTGACATATCATATCACTGATGAATAGATATTCAGGCAAGCAAGGGGCAAAGGGGAGAAAGAGCCCGGAAAGCATATTCGGGACATCCAGTCCACTGTCCGTCCGAGGATATCCCACCCTAAAAAAATAAATAAAGAAAAAAAAGGGAGAAAAAAAAAAATAAATAAAAAGAGAACATTTAAAAAAAAGGAAAAAAATTTAAACAAAAAATAAAATAAAAATCAATACCTGAATAAATATGCTGATCAGATGTACTAACGAATCAATAAGGGGAAACGTTTCAGGAGAAATCTATATTCAGGCCTCTAGTTTGCAATGTTTCCAATTTAGAAATCCATTTTAACTCTTTCTGTTTTAGGAGTTTAACCCTGTCCCCACCTCGCCTTTGGATTGGGACACTGTCAATCACTCAAAACCTGAGTTGACTGACCAAATGATTATTGTCACAGAAATGTTTAGATACTGGTAGTTCAATTTAGTTCTGATCGTACTTTTATGTTTTCCAATCCGTGCCCTTACTTCCATCGTCGTCTCCCCAACATATACTAATCCACAAGGGCACACAATCATATAGACTACAAAACTACAAAACAGTTTGACAGCTGGCACAGAGAACGGCCGACACTCAGTCCAGGGAGCAGCAGAATGCAGCTGCTGGGGGAGACACTGCGGACCACAGCATTAGGTGGCCCGACTGCGCCCCCTGCCGGCTGAGCCCAGTGCAAATCTAACATTATACCAGGCATAACTGTAGCTCTATAACCAGTGAACCTATTAAGCAATTTACTGCTCAGGCTGTCATCTGCTGACTTCTACATTCTGACCACAGACAGGAAGACCAGCATTGCAGTCTATTGTTTACTGAAAATATTCAGTTTACAACACCCATAAAAAGAACAGGAGTGGTAACTTGCTTAAAGACGCTTGAAATTATTTTTGACCTCAAAAAAAAAAAGCAAAATAACCAGTCAAACAGGATTCTAGAGGAAGGCTTGAGATGCCTATTAAACAACCTTTCAATAATCTAGTTTACAATGTAATGAGTTTACACACTGTATTTTAATGTAAAAGGTCATTTTAGAAACTAGACTCCTCAAGGAATCATATCTAGATATGTGGTGAGCACTTTCACACGTGCTTCACATGAGTTTATAACACAGTCGTGAAAACAAAAAATCACTTTTTCCACAAAATTTGTTCTTTTAGTCTCAAATTATTTATTTTCACAAGGATAATAGGAGAAAATGGAACTCATCATTTTTTTTTTCGCAATTTGTCTTGAGTATGCAGATACCCCATATGTGCGGGGAAAACTACTGCTTGGGTGCACGGAATGGCTCAGAAAGGAAGTGAGTGAGGTTTTGGAATGCAAACTTTGATGGAATGGTCTGCGGGTGTCATGTCGCGTTTGGAGAGCCCCTGATGTGCCGTAACAGTGGAAACTCCCACAAATGACCCCATTGTGGAAACTAGACCCTCAAGGAATTTATCGAGACATGTGGTAAGTAGAGATGGGCGAACAGTAAAGTTCGGCGTCTGTACTGAACACCTACTGTGTTCAAATGCAAATTATTTATTTAAATAATTAAAAAATATGGCGTGGGGACCCCTCTATTCTTGATAACCAGCCTTGCTTAAGCTGACCGCTGAGAGTTGCAGCCCCAAGCTGTGAGTTTTGCCTGGATGGTTATAGAAAATACAGGTGAACCCACGCTGTTTTTTTTTACTATTTATTTACAGCACAGGCGCCGGCTGATGAATACTCCCATCACCGGCTCCTGCTCTCACTGTTATTAGCGGCAGAAGGTGTCGGCTGATGGGAGCAGTAGTCCCATCAGCTGACGCCAGTGACCGGAGGTGAACTTTATACCTCTAATCACAGCTGCGCGCTAGCGCTGTCTTTTGACGGCATGGGAACCGCGGCCATCTGAACGTCTGTAATGATTTAAACGCCGATCAGAAGCGGTGTTTGCCGCACTGTCATGCACATGACAGTGTGGCAAACACTGGATGTTCGGGCCCCCAATTCAAGTGAATGGGGTCCAGGTCCGTGTACTGTTCTGGTACCCGAACTTTTCGTAACTGTTTAGTCCGAACTTGCCGGACCTAAGTATCCAGGTGTGAGTCTATCTTGAACCCCCAGGTGCTTCACAGAATTTTACAATGTTGATCTGTGAAAATGGAAAAAATATTTTTCCCACAAAAATGTTGCTCTAGCCCCAAATTTTCTCATTTTCACAAGGATAGGAGGAAAAAATGGACACCCAAACTTATGGTGCTATTTCTCCTGAGTACACCAGTATGCCACATGTGGTCAAAAACTACTTTTGGGGCACAGGGCAAAGCTCAGGAGGGAAAAAGCGCAATATTGGAGTTCACATTTTGCTGGACTGGTTTGAGGGTGTCACGCTGTCAAAGTCTCTGAGGTGCCAGAACAGCAGAAACTCCCCTTAAGTGACCTATTTTTAGAAACTACACCTTCTAATGAATTCATCTAGGGGTACAGTGATCATATTGACACATGTGCCTCACAGAATTTTATACCATTGGGTGGTGAAAAAAAAAAAATCACATTTTTATCACTAAAATGTTGTTTTTAGCTAAGTTTTTTTTATTTTTCTAAGACTAGTAGGAAAAACTGAACCTCAGTTTGCTGTAAAAATTTCTCCTGATTGTGCCAATACCCTACATGTAATTGGGAACTACTTTTGAGGCAAAGTGCAAAGCTCAGAAGGGAAGGAGCGCCATAAAATAGAGCAGATTTTACGGCTATGGTTTGCTAGTGCCATGACCCACTGGGAGAGCCCTTGAGGTGCCAGAACAGCATAACCCCCCCACAAGTGACCCCATTTTACAAACTACACCTATAAGTAAATTCATCTAGGGGTGCTGTTATGAACTGCTACAAGCACTAAGGAAAGATGGGAACTCTGTCCCTACAATAAAACTGAGCTTGATCCCTACGATGTAACGGGGAACCTGATCCTGCGACCAGACCCGCTAAAGTCCTCAGCTAGTCTGAACGAAGACCTATAGTTGCGAGGGGGAATCCCTACAAGATCTAGGGACTGGGTGAAAAGGTGGACACCTCCTAACAGAAATTGTAGCAGGGAAAATTAAACAGAAAACAAATTACTTAGAGATCCTAAGATTAAGCAAAACTGACAGAGTAAGGCACCTGAGCACCCGGCTAGCTTAAGAGTAGATAATACAATGAAGTCCAGCAAAGCCAGAAGGGCGGAGCCAGACTAAATAGGGAAAAAAGGTCATGTGACCAGCAAACTGAAACAAAATCTAACAAGAGGGTTCTAACAGTACCCTCCCTTCTAAGAGGATCCTCCGGATCCCCTAGGACTTAGGCTTATCCGGAAACCTCTTGTGAAACGCTCTGACAAGTCTAGACGCAGAAACATCATCCGCCCTCACCCATGAGTTATCCTCGGGTCCATAACCCTTCCAAGCGACGAGGTACTGCAAACCCCCTCTATACCGTCTAGAATTTAGGATGCGGGAAATCTCATATTGCCCGTCCTCCACCACCAGGGGAACAGTGGCCGAGACGTCTCCATCTGAGACCTCAGCTTTTTTCAAGAGAGAAACATGAAACACCGGATTAATCTTCCAGGAGGTGGGAAGCTCTAACTTAACAGCAGATTGGTTAATAACCTGAAGCACCTTAAAGGGCCCTACAAACTTGGGACCCAATTTCTTAGACGGAATCCTCAAGCGCAGATTCTTAGAGGACAACCAGACCATGTCACCAATAGCAAACAAAACCTCTTGTCGTTTTCTATCAAAATACACTTTGGATCTTTTGTTAGCCTCCTGAAGATTACCACGCACATCAGTACAAACTCTCTCCAAAACACCAGAAAAATTCTCCTCTTCAGGTACAGCCGATCCCAACTTGGAAAATGACCCAAAAGACGGATGTCTCCCAGTACAACAAAAAAAAGGCGAACAACCAGCAGAAGCGGATGTATGATTGTTAAGAGCAAACTCAGCAAGTGGCAGAAACTCAGACCACCCCTCTTGATTATCAGTCACAAAACAACGCAAGAACTGCTCAACATCCTGGTTTTTCCTTTCTGTCTGGCCTTTAGACTCAGGATGATATCCGGATGAAAACGACAAATGAACTCCCAACCTGTCACAAAAGGCGCGCCAAAAACGAGCCACAAACTGAGGTCCCCTATCAGAAACAATGTCAGTAGGAACACCATGTAGTCTGACAATTTCCTTGACAAAGGCCTTAGCGAGAGTCTTAGCGCAGGGCAATTTGATGAAAGGAACCAAGTGACACATCTTGCTAAAACGGTCCACAACCACCCAGATGACAGTGAAACCCTCAGAGGGGGGAAGGTCAGTAATAAAGTCCATAGCCAAATGTGTCCAAGGTGCACTAGGGACCTCCAGAGGGCAAAGCAACCCCGCAGCAGGAGTATGAGAAGACTTAGATCTAGCACACACAGTGCATTGACGCACCCACTTAATGACTTCCTTCTGCCATCCAGGCCACCAAAAGCTGCGACCCACAAGTCTCTTGGTCTCAGAGATTCCAGGATGACCTGCCAACCGAGAGTCATGACATTCAACAAACAAATCTCTCCTCAGGGTACCAGGCACAAACAACCTCCCATGCGGCGTGTTAGATGGGGCATTCTCCTGTGCTTTAAGAATCTCATCTTCCAACACGGAGTCCAAAACCGCAATAACAACCCCCTCTTGCAAAATGTTTTCCTCCTCCTCAGTACCCACCATAGGAGAAAAGCTGCGAGACAAAGCATCAGCTTTAACATTTTTAGTACCTGGGATGTAAGTAACGGTAAAATTAAAGCGTGAGAAAAACAGTGCCCACCTAGCCTGACGGGCATTCAAGCGTTTGGCAGCATCAAGGTAGATCAGATTTTTATGATCGGTGAAGACTTGAACGGGAAATTCCGCTCCCTCCAAAAAATGACGCCAGTGTTCAAATGCGAGTTTAATTGCCAACAATTCCCGATTACCGATATCATAATTTAGTTCAGACTCAGAAAATTTCTTTGAAAAAAAAGCACAGGGATGTACTCCATCCGTCTTTGCCTGAGACAACACCGCGCCGACCCCCACAGAAGAAGCATCAACCTCAACCAAAAATGGTTTAGTCACATCAGGCTGCGTAAGGATGGGAGCAGAGCTGAACCTCTCCTTTAGCAACACAAAAGCCTCAATGGCCTCAGTAGTCCACTGAACCGCATCAGCACCTTTCCTGGTGAGATCGGTCAGAGGTTTGGCAATCACAGAAATTTTTTTTATGAATTTTCTATAATAATTGGCGAAACCCAAAAACCTCTGTATTGATTTCACACCAATAGGTCTAGGCCAATCCTGCACAGCTTGCACTTTCACAGAGTCCATCTCAAAACCTTCACTGGAGACAATGTAGCCCAAAAAACTAAGTCTCTGTACAGCGAACTCACATTTTTCTAGTTTGGCAAAAAGTGAATTATCACTCAGTAACTGTAATACTTCACGCACACTCCTCCAATGAGACTCCAAATCCGGTGAATAAATCAAAATGTCATCCAAATACACAACCACACTTCTGCCGATCAAAGGTCTAAGGATGTCATTAATAAGATTCTGAAAAAATGCCGGAGCACTGGAAAGTCCAAAAGGCATGACCAGATTCTCAAAATGACCCAGTGGAGTGTTAAACGCAGTCTTCCATTCATCCCCCTCCTTCATGCGCAACAAATTGTATGCCCCTCGAAGATCAATTTTCGAGAACCACTTGGCCCCCACTAACTGATTAAACAAATCAGGAATCAATGGCAGTGGGTAAGAATTGCGTACAGTAATCTTATTAATCTCACGAAAGTCTAGACAAGGCTGTAAACCGCCGTCCTTTTTTTTAACAAAAAAAAATCCAACCGCCACAGGAGATTTGGAAGGCCTAATGTGACCGGCGGCCAAGCTTGTCTGTATGTATTCCTCCAAAGCCTTTCTCTCAGGAATAGTCAAATTAAATAAACGACTTTTAGGAAGAGTTGCTCCAGGGACAAATTCAATCGCACAATCATAATCTCTATGAGGAGGCAATACCTGCGATTCCTTATCAGAAAAAACTTTCCAAAAATCCTGAATAGGTACAGGTAACTCCCCCTTAACTACAGCAGCAATACGCCCGTTACAACACTTGTCATAACACTTAGGACTCCAGGACTTAATTTCATTGGTAGACCAATCCAGTACCGGATTGTGCAATTTTAACCAGGGTAACCCCAAAATCACCGGTGAGGGCAAATTATTCAAAACTACCAAATCCAAATTCTCTTGATGAACACCATTAATAGTAAGAGGAAATTCACAGATATGGTGAGTAACATTTTTCAAGTGAGAACCATCCACAGACACCACATTAATAGGAGAAGACAGAAGTTTGGGTTTTAATTTTAGTTTTTCCAAAAATTTCCCATCAATCACATTGAGAGTTGAACCACAATCCACAAATACCCGAAACTCCATTAATTCCTCCTCAACACCAGTGGTAGCAGAAAGAAAGACACCTTTATTGTTTAAACAAGCTATGCGGGCGACACTGACCTCATTTTTTTTTTTTCTCTTTGTTCATACGAAGCGCACAGTTCTTAATGAAATGCTCAGATTTACCACAGTAGAAACACAATCCTTGAGCAAATCTGCGTTCCTTTTCCCGAGAGTGAGGTGTCATTGCTTCAATTTCCATCGGCTCTGCAATGTCAGTACATTCCTTCTCCAAACCTGGAGCTGACAAAGCAGACTTACTCTCATTAACCCTTGCACGCAGTCTCCTATCCACCCGTATGGCCAATTGCATAGCCTCTTGCAAGTTACCAGGTATAGGATAAGCAATCAGCAAATCTTTAACCCTTTCACTTAATCCTGCAAGAAATAAACTTTTCAAAGCTGAATCGTTCCAGCCCACCTGGGTGGAGCACCTACGGAAGTGAGTACAATATTTTTCCACATTACCCGATCCCTGTCTCAAACGTCTCAACTCTGTCTCAGCTGATGAAACACGATCCGGATCGTCATACAACAACCCCAAAGCAGAAAAAAAAACATCCACTGATCCAAAGCATGGATCACTAGACTGCAGAGAAAAGGCCCAGTCCTGAGGTTCTTTGCGCAAAAGTGACATTATGAACCCTATGCGCTGTGATTCATCACCAGAGGATCTGGGTCTCAAACGAAAATACAACAAGCAAGCATTTTTAAAAGAAAAAAAATCTTGTTGTTCACCAAAAAATAAATCAGGCAAACGTACCTTTGGCTCCACGAAATGTGCTCCAGAACAACTACTCACGTGTTGCTGGATTTCAGCCACCTCCAGAGAGAGACCCTGCAGGCGTTCAGCCAAATCCCGAACCGAGACCATGATGAAAACAGAAAATCTTTCCTTAGAGATTTTTTTTTTTTTTTATTTCTGGGCTGGACTTACTGTTATGAACTGCTACAAGCACTAAGGAAAGATGGGAACTCTGTCCCTACAATAAAACTGAGCTTGATCCCTACGATGTAACGGGGAACCTGATCCTGCGACCAGACCCGCTAAAGTCCTCAGCTAGTCTGAACGAAGACCTATAGTTGCGAGGGAGGAATTCCTACAAGATCTAGGGACTGGGTGAAAAGGTGGACACCTCCTAACAGAAATTGTAGCAGGGAAAATTAAACAGAAAACAAATTACTACGAGATCCTAAGATTAAGCAAAACTGACAGAGTAAGGCACCTGAGCACCCGGCTAGCTTAAGAGTAGATAATACAATGAAGTCCAGCAAAGCCAGAAGGGCGGAGCCAGACTAAATAGGGAAAAAAGGTCATGTGACCAGCAAACTGAAACAAAATCTAACAAGAGGGTTCTAACAGGTGCAGTGATCATATTGACATTTATGGATGTGTCACAGAATTTTATACCATTGGTGTCATGGATGTGTCAGGTGTGACAGACAGTCATTCTGGATCTGGCTGTAGGTCATTACGCTTGGCTCTGCATCTCTGCTGTGGAGTGATATCCATCTCCCTCTAGGACCTAGTGGTGATCTCCACCTTCTGCTGCTGATTAACAAACCCTTGCTGGATGTTCAAATACCTTTAGACGCTTCAGCAAGGCACCAGTGATAGTTCTATTTACCTCTGTCTGCTGGAGGTGCTAGAAGTCGAATACTTTTTTCTTGGAGCATCTTGGAGGATTGCTGGCATGAGCTCCCTTGGGTCGTCTCAAGCTAAGTGTATTCCCTCATTTGTCTTCCTGCTTTGTCTTTAGTTGTAGTGGGTGTTGACTAACGTCCCCTCCCTATCTACGGCCTATCACTAGAAGCAGTCAGGAATTATGTTCTCGCTCGGCGGTAGGTGTGGAACCTATTTACGGACGTAAGGCCAGACAGGGTGCTGTCAGATCTGCCTAGGGGTCTCCACTCCCTCATTCCTAGTGTTTGGGCTTCCCCACCTTTCTCCCATTGTTGTGCACCTAGATTCTCCCTCACCAAGCTTGACATTATCACCGGCCCCTTGCTGGGTAAGGGAGAAGCTAGGTGCACAACCATGGGAAGGGGGTGGGGAAGCCCAAACACTAGGAAAGGGAAGAGTGGAAAACCCTAGGCAGATCTGACAACACCCTGTCTGCCCTTACGTTCCAGAATTAACAAATCAATAGTAGGTGAAGAATTGATTTTATTTATTTTTTATTCCGTTCCTCAAGCAGTATAAGTGATTGGACAACTTTATTCTTTGGGTCAGTGCGATTACAGCGATATAAGATTTATATTGTTTTTTTCTGTTTGGCTGCTGTCACACACTAAAAGATGCTTTTTATATTTTATATATTTTGATAGCTACAATTTTGCCAAAATTTCGTCCGACAAAGTCATGTGAGGGCTTGTTTTTGCGGGACAAGCTCATGTTTTTATTGGTACCATTTTTCGGGCACATGACATTTCTGATCGCTTTCTATTCCGATTTTTGTGAGGCAGAATGAACAAAAAACAGCAATTCAGGAATTTTTTTTTTTTTTAAGTGTTCCGTGTGTGTTAAAATTGACAAGGCAGCTGCATTCTTCAGGTCAGTACGATTACAGCGATGCCGCATTTATACCTTTTTTATGCTTTGATGCTTTTACACAATAAAACCATTTTCTAGAAAAAAAAAATTTTTTTTTCATTGCTTTATTCTGAGAGCTATATATGGAGGTGTATGGTGGCTTGTTTCGTCTCTTTGATCGCGTTTTATTCCACTTTTTGCGTTGCATTATGATAAAGCACCGTTTTTTTGTTTTTTTACGGTGTTCACTGAAGGGGTTAACTAGTGGGACAGTATTAGTGGAACAGTCGGATCGTTGCAGGCGCAGAGATACCAAATATGGTGGGTACTTTTTTTTTTTCATAAAAATATTTATGGGTACAATATACAAGTGAGTGCCGGGTCTCAGCTGTCATATCAGCTGAACATCTGGCGGTGATCACGCATGCACAGCTACTGTGCACGCAAAATTGTTTGGACGTATCCATACGTCCAAGGTCAGTTAAGTACCTACCAACCTGGACATATGGATACGTCAAATGTCGTGAAGGGGTTAGGGGGTAAATAACTTACAACCAGAAGAAGCAGCATTATGAAAGCAGAGAAGCATCCTGTGTATCTAGAAAGAATGGAGGTCGGTGCCTGTCATCTCAAAATAAATGTCATGCTTATGATTAGGGTTAACGATAGTGAAGCACTGGGACATAACGATGCTGCGGCATCTCCCATAGTTTTTCAAAAATAGACAACACAAAGATACTACAAAACAGTGGATGATGAAGAGCATGCTTCGACGGGTCCCTACGCCGACTTCCACCCTCTCAAATCTCTTCATCCTACGCACCTAAGTAGATTACAAGCGGCTCTGAGATATTTATATTGTAGCTGGTAAGTTCAAGCAATTACTGTACCTGCGAGTCCTAATAGGCAGGCTGTGACAAAAGCAGTGGCACAGATACACTACACACCTGACGTGCTCACAGTTATTTGTCTCTGACATGTGCCTTTTTCATTTCATCCCTTTTAGGTGCACTGCACCAGCTAGGTGTGCTAAATATACAGCAACTACAGGGTTAAAACACACAAAAATACACTCACCTCCAAGAAGATTAGGCTACACATTCATCTCATCGTTAGGGCTCATGCAGACGAGCGTATCAGTGCGATGAGTGCTATCTGAATTTTAATCGGACAGCACACTGACCCGTGCTATTCAATAGAGCTGTTCAGACAAATCATTTTTTTTCTCGGACTGAGTGTCCGTAAGAATCGCAGCATACACAACTTTCATCAAAGTCTCAGCTCAGACTCACACATTCAAGTCCATGGGTGCGAGAAAAATCTCTTATCCCACTCGGAAAATCCAGGTGGCATCCGATTTGTACAGATAGATTTCTATTATAAACCTAGGAAACAGTATGTGACCATGTACAGGTTTTAGGGTATGTGCACTTGTTGCGGATTTTGATGCGGATCCGCAGCGTTTTTGGACGCAAGGAATTGCATCAAATCCGCAGTGTAGTGCAGTACCAATGATAGTCAATGGTAATTTGAGAATTGGTGTGCACATGCTGCGGAAGAATCCACGCCATGACAATTCTTTTTGCGGATCTGCTGCGTTGCTGCACCGCATAAAAAACGCATGAAAATCCGCAGGATTTTACCTGCGTTTTCTGCCAAGAGAGGAAGAATCTGCACAGCAAATTCCACAGGCAAATCCGCAACGTGTGCACATACCCTTAATGTATTTGTAGCTGTACAAGGAGTTGTTGTTTTTCTTTATATTGAGGTGATCAAAAATAATTAGTTTTCTTGTGGAAAATGCTTCAGGAGACTTATTTTTGAACATTTTTGGAGCAGTTTTTCATTTCCTGAACTTTTTTTTTCATTAAACATTTTGTGTAGCCTTTTAAAGCTACA
This sequence comes from Oophaga sylvatica, assembly GCA_033576555.1. Taxonomy (NCBI): domain Eukaryota; kingdom Metazoa; phylum Chordata; class Amphibia; order Anura; family Dendrobatidae; genus Oophaga; species Oophaga sylvatica. The sequence goes on from JARQOD010000001.1 coordinate 809,807,210, forward strand.
TTTCCACTATGACTTTTTGGTGAGTTTTTGATGTTGCAGACTTTCTACACCTATTAAGTAAATTAGGTTACTTGCTCTTTTTTCATTGTGTTTTTGAGTGTGCTTTTTACATGTGTATTTATTGTGTTTTTTTTCATGCAGCGGTTTGGTTTCTTTTTGGTAGGTCATGTTTTAAATAAAGTTGCTTTGTTTTTGATACAGTCATGTGTAGACTACTTGTGTTTTTTTCCTGCTACTGTTCCATATCTAATGCAATTCTATGGGTAAAATCTGCACATGAAACTCAGCGTAACCGAAAGAGAAATTGACATGATGCGGATACAGTGAACTTAAAATTTCACGCTGACTTTGCTAGAACTGTGTTTTTGACACAGTGAAAATACATAGCATTAAAAACTCACTATGAAAACACAACCTACCATATTTTTCGGACTATAAGACACACTTTTTTCCTCCTAACATGTGGAGGAAAATGGGGGGTGGCTCTTATAGTTCGGATGTAGGGGCTCTGGCTGTGGTGAGGAGGTGGGGGAGCGGTTTCAGCAGAGCAGCGGGCCACAGAGGCAGGAGCCGGTGGCTCCTTTAACTCCTGTACCCGCTGCTAAAGTGAAATGAATATGCACTGCATTCCACGCCCATGGGCGTGGAGGGCAATAAATATTCATTTTTCTGGCATCCTGATATAATTGGCCCCATCTCGTTGCTGGTATGATTGGTCCCATCCTTATTCTGGTAAGATTGGCCCCATCCCATTCCTTGAATGATTGGTCCCATCCTTATTCTGGCATGATTGGCCCCATCCTGTTCCTGGTATGATTGGTCCCATCCTTATGCTGGTATGATTGGCCCCATCCCGTTCCTTGAATGATTGGTCCTATCCTTATTCTGGTATGATTGGCCTCATCCTGTTCCTGCCATGCATGGCCCCATCAGAAAAGATGAAAAAACAAACCATTACACTTACCTTCCTCCACTCCCTCGCAGTGTCCTACCCTGGTGCCAGCAGCTGCTTAGTGCTTGTAAGCAGCGCATGGCAGGGACGTCATGCGTTGCTCACAAGCAGAGCATAGCTGCCGGGATACTCACTGGGACCCAGGACTGTTCATCGCAGAGAGCGGTGAGTATTCATTTCTCTTCAGTAGCGTGCAGTGTCAGCCACTGGCTTCCTGCTGCTGCGGTGGTCACGTGTGCCGATACAAAAGAGAAATGAATATTCTGAATATTCATTTCTCTTAAGAGGAATGAATACTCAACGCTCTCTGCATTGAACAGTCCCGGTGAGTATTCCGGCAGCTGTGCTCTGCTTGTGAGCAGCGCATGACGTCCCTGTCATGCGCTGCTTACAAGCATTAAGCAGCTGCTGGCACCGGAGTAGGACACTGCGAGGGAGTGGAGGAAGGTAAGTGTAATGTTTTTTTTTTTTCATCTTTCCAGGAACGGGATGGGACCAATCATACCAGGAACAGGATGGGCGCCAATCTTACCAGGATAAGGATGGGGCCATACATACCAGGACTGAGATGGGGGCCAATCATACCAGGATAAGGATGAGGCCACGCATACCAGGACTGGGATGGGGCCAATCATACCGGGATAAAGATGGGGGCATGCATACCAGGACTGGGATGGGGCCATGCATACTTGAACGAGATGGGGACCCTGCATACCAGCATAGTGATGAGGGCGATCATTCCTGCCAGGATGAGGGGGACCAGTCCTACCGGGACAGGGATGAGGGCTGATACGTGGTAGGGACCATGCATACCAGGATAGGGATAAGGGACCATGCATACCAGGATAGGATGAGGGCCATGCATATCAGGATAGGGATAAGGGGACCATGCATACCAGGATAGGGATGAGGGGCCATGTGTATCAGGATGGGATGAGGGGACCATATTTACCCGAATAGGTGATATTAAGTACAGAATTGACCACATTTTTTGCTTCAGTTTTTTTTTTCCTAATTTCCTCCCCTAAATCTAGGAGCGTCTTATGGTCCGATGCATCTTATAGTCCGAAAAATACGGTAATTGGACAGTGCCCAGTTTTAGAGCATTTTCCATCAGGAGACGCTCCAAAGAGGTTACATGCATTATATTGTCTCCAATCAGGCATTTTTTCCAAAATCTGAAGTGGAAGAAAAACTATCAAATAGACTGAACACAAAAGTGGTTTTACAACAGAAATTCATAGAAAAAGTCTTTAAAGCTTTTTTAGCTATCTTTCAGGGATCTTTAGAAGCAGAACTGCTCTAAAAGACTCCTCAAAAACCTCTGTGTGCACATATCCTTACAAATTCTACATTATAAGGCATTTTATTTTACCTAAAATTGACATACTTTGAAGAGAATGTATTACGTATAATTCTATACTAATATAAAAAAAAATAACGATACATATCCTTTTTTCCAAATCAGTTTTCATTTTTTAATTTGTGTTTTATTTATGGTTTCCTCTACAAGATTAAGAGGTTACCCAGATTGCAGTTAACAACATTAAATGATATGTTTTACAACAGCTACATCTACAGATGAAGAAATCAGACTTGTGACGGTCACTGATCTCTATGGGAGTGTTTTTAAATGGAATCTGTCAGTAAGATCAGCTCTCCTAAGTTGTCTATATGGGAATGTAGGTCATACGAAGCCAACTAGCATATCTTGATATCTGCATTCCGATGTCTTATTCCAGAGAAATTCACCTTTTTCTTATATGTAAATGAACTGTTACGATGGTCGGGCACTGGTGGTACTAGGTTGTTTTTTTCTCCCTGCACATCTGGTACCTTGGTACTGTATATTTCTTTCATAAACCTACAGCCTATAGTTTACTGATGATTTGTTTTTGCAACTGACTTACTTTCATGTTTTCACCTATTCCTATTATAGAAGTATTTATTGTTTATTCATAGATCATATGTATTTTTAAGTTGTAACTTATAGGATCATTGTTTCCCATATATTTCTTTTCCATGTAATTTAAAGTGCTTTACACAGAAACTGACACAAATAAATAACTGAAAAAGAGAAAGGGACTCTGTCACCAAAATGATGCTTTCTTCTATCATACAGAATAATCTGAACATTATTTTAAGCACTACGAGTCTATACAGAGTACATACGGTACTTCCTGCAGCTCCAGCCTTTACATCCACTCAGACACAAGTCAGCTTTTTAGGGTTTGCTCACACCACCGTAGAAATCAGATGAATGCAATCTGATTTTTTTTTTATTGGATTGCACTTGGACAATGGCAATGCTGATGACCAATTATCTTCACTGACAGAATCAGCCTGTGAAAAAAATCTCAGCAACCTGAGATTTCAATCAGAAATTGTATGGATGCGAGAAAAAATTCTGATGCAACAGTACAGCATCCGATATTTATGGAGGATACATTACAATTTTGTGACATAGGAAATTGTTAATTGTCCTGTAAATGATCAATACGAGTAGCTGCTGAGTAAAAAAAAAAAAAAAATAAAGGACTGCACATTCATGACAAGTGAGAAAAAAAATTGTCCCACTTTACTGGAAGAAAATCAGACCCATCTTTTATACGCTCGTGTGACCCTAATTTAAAAAAAATTCACTTTAGTGTATTATATCTGAGGCTTTTGCTTGTGGTATATTTAAAAAAAAACATTCAAATGACAAATTTTAATACAAAATTAAAATGTAATGGAAGAATTCACAGTAATTGTACGGTTAGGTCCAGATGGCGGGCCAAGATCGAGCAGTGAGAAGCGTAAAGAAGCAAGAAGCAAACATATGATTCGTACAGAATGAATAGACTGTATATACCGTGACTTAGTAATCCAGAAATACAGTGCTTAATGACACAAACACACAAGCAGGCTTTATGCACAGGACACTGTAGATTGGAATATCCAGAAACAGAAAGGAAATGAAATCATAAAAAGCATATGAAAATGATCATGTGCAGAACTTGAGACATGATCCCCACTTTACAAAGAACAAAATACTTTTATAATGTAAAATCACAAAATTATCTGTCCAACTGTGGAGGAGCTAAGAATTGTGTTGCAGGTATCAGCAGACGATCACATTCACTGCTACTCTACATGGACAAGTACAATTATGTTCAAGTTTATCATTCAGTTCAATTGATGCAGGTATATGAAATCCAGCCCCTAGCCCTGCAATCTGCCTTTACTAACATTTTTGAAAGAATAAATTACCGAACTGAAACATGATATTTTATTGGGCCTTATTCAGATGTCCGTGATTTTTCATATGTAGGTGAATGCTGCCGGGTTGGAGGGCATAGAACAATCGTAACGTGTTCTGAGTAGTGAACTTGAAATTGAACTTCTCTGGCAGTGTGATAGATAAGAATGGGTTTGGTGAATGCCAGGAAAAAGTTCCTGCCTGCATCATGCTAACTGTAAGGTTTGGTGAAGGAGGAATAATAGACAGAGGCTGTCTTTCAGTGGTCAGATTAGGCCCCTTATTCCCTGTGAAAGGAAATGTTAATGCTTCCACATACCTGAAGAAGCTAACGTGAAATGCACGTTGTGGTACCAAACCAGACCTCACTTTTTCCAGGTGGCTCAGTTGAGTATTTTGCATGTTGTGATTATTCCTGAACTGTCTATTTATGCACTAGCTTGCACCTTAGTGATACACTAAATGGCAGGATAACTTTGGATTGAATTCCATGATTTTATTTTTTGATACCTTTCAATAGATATAGGATTACATTGAATAGACTAATCCACTTTCTTCATTCTATGACTACTATATGATCAATGTATTTTTTATGGCATCTAGAGGTGGGCGGAAACCAGGTTGTTCGGGTCTGGCGGGTTCAGCCAAACAGTTAAAAAAAAAAATTCAGGTTCAGGTATCAAAATAGTACCTGGACCCGAACCCCATTCACTTAAGTTCACTGCAGTTCAAATTCACTGCAGTAAAATTGTCCCGATGAACTCGCCTCTGCATCGGGAGACTTTTTCTCACTGTGCTAGCAGTGATTTCCCTGGAGAGAGGCCACCAGAGTTCATTGGCCCAGCTGGGAACGCAGCATCAGTGACCTGTAGTAACCTCGATGATGTCACCGCTAGCCACTGATGCTGCGCTCGCAGCTGCTCATTCCCAAGTGGTTTTCAGCCTGGATGGTCGCATCTTGGCACCGTCCAGGTTGAAAACTATTTATCAACAGACATGGATTATTGCTTGGGACAAAACGACGGACAGGTGAGAGATATTGTTATTTATTTTTGTTTTATTACAGGAGACGAGAGCTTCAATGGAAAGGGTGTTGGGTGAGTATAACTGTGTTTGCTATTTTTAAATAAAAAAAGGAAAAGTGTGTTTCGTTTTTATTTCAAATAAAAGACTTTATACTTCCTGTGTCTTTATTTACAATACAACTATAGGATTAGTAATGGTCTTATAGATGCCTCTCCATTACTAAGCCATGGGCTTGATGTTACCGGACAATACAATGGTGACATCAACCCCATAAATATGAACCCCACTTGCCACAGCTACAGGGCAAGTGGGAAGAGGCGGGCAAAGCGCCAGAATTGGCACATTTAATGGATGAGCCTTTTCTGGGTGGCTGCGGGCTGCTATTTCAGCCCCAGCTGTCTGCTTTAGCAAGGCTGGTAGTCAAAAATGGGGGGACCCCATACCGTTTTTTTTTTAATTATTTATTTAAATTATTTAAGAAAAACAGTGTGGCGACCCCTCTATTCTTGATAGCTAGCCTAGATTGCTTAGAGCACAGATGAATACGTCCATCAGCCATCGCCTGCTCTCACTGTTATTAGTGGCAGCATGCACAGGCTGGTGGGAGCAGTAGTTCCATCAACTGACGCCAGTGATCAAAGGTAAACTTTTTACCTCAGATCGCAGCTGTGGGCTAACGCTGTCATCTGACAGCGTGGGAACCGCAGTTGTCTGACCGGCGACAAACACCCGGTGTTCGGGGGAGCCGAACCCGAACAGTAACACGGACTTCCATTAGGAGTTCGGTATGGATGCCGAACTTTATTGTTTGGGTTTGCCCATCTCAAATTGTATCCTTTTATGTGTGCATTCATTTAATTATCATCTGTTGTATTTACTTATGCATGCTCTCTGAGGTTATAACCATTGATCACCCACTTTTAGATATTCTGATCATATGACTGACCAAAGCCTTACATTTCTTGATACCAGTTGCATGCCCTTGTGTTCACTTACTCGGCTGCAATATTATTTTATTGGTATTGTCACCTGGACACCTGAGGTCTTTTTTTTTCTGCCACTTCTCACCATATTTTAATTGAGTGCTATGAATTAATAAATATTTATCTTTTTAACTAAGTATTACCCAGATTTGCCTCAGATATCACCTTTAGGGCTCATACTCACTTGAGCCGAAAACGGATGATTTTCAGCCGATAAAAAATCGGATTGAAATCGACCGATGTTATTCAATAGGTGACATCTCATTTGCGATTTTTTTTCTCATCCGAAATCGGTGTGAGGGCTCATACTCACTTGCTGGAAAAAAAACAGTCAGTTTTCAGGATGGTCCGATTATGTGCAATTGACATGTATTTGCATGCGATTTTTTCTAGCACCATCTATTGCATTAGCGATTATCATGCCAAAATCGCATCAAATAGCAGCATGTTGCGATTTTTTTCTCACACAAAATCGCAAATGAGATGTCACCTATTGAAAACATTGGTCCGATTTGAATCCGATTTTTTATCTGCTGAAAATCATCCGTTTTCGGCTCAAGTGAGTATGAGCCCTGAGAAAAAAAATCGCAACATACTGCGATTTTGGCATGATAATCGCTAATGCAATAGATGTTGCTATAAAAAAAAATGCATGCAAATCGCATGACAATTGCACATAATCGGACCATCCTGAAAACTGACCTTTTTTCCAGCAAGTGAGTATGAGCCCTTATGGAATAATTTGGGGAAGTCCCAGCATGATTTTACCACAGTGATCAAAGCGAGGTCCATACCGAGCCATAACCTCAACCCCATCGAGCACCTTAGGGATGAACTAGAACAGAGACTGCATGCCAGGTCCTCTCATCTAACATCAGTGTCTGAACTTACAAATGCTCGTCTGGATAAATGAGCAAAGGTTTCCACAGACACTCCAGAATCTTGTGGAAAGCCTTTCCAAAAGAGTGGAAGCTGTTATACCTACATAATAGTGGTGTAGTTGACCAATTCCAAATTTATGCCCATTGATTAAGATTGGGACGTCAAAAGCTCCTGTGGAGGTAATGCACACGTGTCCTAATATTGCGGTCTAGTGTATGATGCATCATAACGCTATGTGCAAGAAGTAAAGGAAAAAAGTGACACATGGAAACTGAAATAAATTCAGCTGATTTTTAATTTGCAAGCTAGTAAAAAAACAATTTGGCTAATAATTTTCTTAATTTTAGATGTCAAAGGTGCATAGGTGATGTTTTCAGCTTGGAATACTAATATAATTATGCAACTACCCAATCTTTAATCTGAGTATCCATATAAAAAATGCATAAATAAAAATCAGGAAAGGTTAAATTTTTTTGACAATTGCCAGCAAAGCAGACGAAATAGGCACTAGACTGACCTTCTCTGTTTTCCGCAGTTCGCTTTGCTGATGCCTTAAGCAGACTCATGTCATTGTCACTAAAGGGTGGGCTGAAGATCTGGAGAAACCAAGATAGCAACATTACACACAGATAAAGTTCTAGCATCTATACTACCAACCCTTGATCTCGGGGAAGGGAACAAAACTACATCACTTACTGGAGACTGATCTATGACATTTACTGTCAACCGACTCATTTATTTCAGCTACCATAAAGCACATATAGCCTAACTTTACTGTCTACAAACAATACAGGATGCAAGTGTGTGAGTCTTCAATATTATATCCCTCAGCAATGTTTTTAAAAATACAATAATACTCTACAAGAGTAAAATCAAAATACAAAATTTACTGGCTTTACTGACTTTTTTCTCTATGCAACAAATTTTTTTTTTATTTTTTTTATACATCTACCCAAAAATGTATATTCTAATCACTTAAATTAAATTGAAATGCATGATATGTACTCTTTATGGCCTGATTCAGACGTCCATTTTGCACATATTTGTTCTGTACTTTTTTTTCATGGATAGAACATGTATCCATTATAATCTATAGTGCTATTCACATGTCTTTTTCATGGACGGTGCACGAATAAAATACAAGTCTATGTGCTGTTTGTATTTAGCATTGCAAAGGAGAAGCACAGCAGACACCTGAGTGTCATTACTGACACCTCTCAGCATTCATCTTCTAGTAGTTAGTGTGGGGAAGTACAGCTGAGTTTAGCTGTGTCACATTAGAAAATCGTTCTATAAGCTCTATCACTATACACATCAGTGCAAATTGTCACATTGCCCAACGCCCCCATAAACATGTAAGCTCAGACTGGTGGTGTATGCATATTACAGGAGAGAAGGGGGTAAAGCTCCAGGCAGAAACCTCTAGCAGGACTTACAAATGGGAAGCACATAACTGATACAAATAAGAAATAAACAAGGAAAACTCAGGAGAAAACTTTGTTATGTCAAAATCTGAAATGCAATAATATTTAGCCTGAAACAAGTGGAGAGCCACATGTAAATACCCCCCTCCTAGTTGTTCACTTAATGACAAGGTTCACATATTTAGTAAGCACAGGCTGCATGTGACAAACGGAAAAAAAAGAGAGCATAAATATCTCAGAACACTTTTAAATGTCCCTGTATTATTTTAGTGTAATTACAGCAGAAGGGATTGGGCATTTTATATCATTTTGTCCAGATCAGTGATAGCATGTAATCAGATTTATGTATCCACCCATGGAAAACCAGGAGGCTAAACCATGGAAAGCAAGCTAGATGATAATGACATGGTTACCACTGTACTCTACTCACTGAAGCACACTAACCAGCACTGTTCATATACGCAAATAGCTATTACTGCTGCTATCTGATACGGATACTCAGAGAGAAAAAATCTACTTATATGCATCCTGGATAATACATATACACAACCTCTGTGTATATTTCTTTGTAGGCAGATGTTCTAACCTTTATACACAATTACACCACTGGATAACCTGCCATATGGTAGAGGAAATATAATGCAAAATTACTTAGCCTCATACTTAGTATTTGTTCTGCTTAATAGGTTCTGTTTACTTCATGTACGGTCCTAGAACATAAATGGTCTGCCTCCTCAAGATAAAAGCTTTCAATTATCCCTCGTCATTAGACCTTCTTTTTCCAATGTTGGACTGTATCTGTATTTACAAAGCAAAAGTCCAAAGGATATTAATGATGACGGCTGCAGGACACAAGAGTGCTGTACCGGTAATTAGGATTTCTCTACCTTAATTCCAACAGAAATGAAAAGATTCTATTGACGGGCATTGGGCGCTTGTCATGGGAACGCAGTTATATCCAGCTTTGCTTTAGATCTCTGCAAAGGGAGGGGGCTGTGGGGATGTTGAAATATTAATTTCAACTTTAAAAGCCTGGGACTCATCACCAGACATGCTGCAGAATGAGAGATTGAATGTTACAGTACCAAATATAGACCATTTTGCATGAAATTTGCAACTGTGACACATTTTCAGCAGAAGGATATTTAAAACAGTCTGTGGGCTAGCTTGGAAATAAATTAACCTATGCATTACCAAGAGACATAAAAAAGGGGCACATCAATTATCAGCATAAAGGAAATACAAAACAGCCAGCTTTTATGTGCAGTTAGCAGACAAAATGAGCAATTATCCAATTGCCAATAGGCATGTTATCCACACTACAGTGTGAAAAATACATGATAGCAGTTTTCTACTTATACCTAATTGACGCTTCATGCTTTCTATTTCACATGACAATGAGAGATAGCATATAGGATTACTATTTAGTGGAGCGCGGCAAGCAGTTTCCAGACAATAGACAAATGACTCACATTGTCAAACTTGGCCTCAAAGCAATAGTCACGACTAGTGTTGAGCGATACTGCTCGATATCTAAAAATATCGGATCGGAATGGTATCGCCGATATCACTAAATATCGTCGATATCCGATTCCGATACCGGAAGTCCCATGTAAGTCTATGGGAACAAAATATCGCAACTAAAAAAACACTTTCTTTCCTTGTAAACACAAAATATACACACTTAGAATACATTATATATATATACATGTCATTGTGACATATATATATACATATATTTATAGTTTATTCACTTCTACATAGTAAAATAGCCTCTGATTCAATTGCCGGGTAAAGCCGGCATTTGTGAAAAGACAGAAGCACCCGAGGGTCCAGTCGCCACAGAGATGTTGCATCGCACCCAGCGAACAGGATTCAGAAGCTCGCTATAAGCGAGTCCTGTGTGCCTTAATTGAACTGTTTTTTTGCTTGAGAATTGCAAAAATCATCATAGACTGTATTTGCCATTTTTCCGTCATATCTGCGCCACGAGGCACAGGTGAAGAATAAGGGGGTGCTCTCGTGGGCGTACACTCACTCCGTGGCGCGAAAACGATGTCCGCACACTCTAAATGTTACTGCAATGTAAGATCGTGCTCCACAGCTCTGGAGTTCCGCCTCCTCATCCTCCTCAGTGGGCGTAAACGAACGCGAAGGTCCCGCCTCCCTACAAAAGATGTCGCCTCTCCTGATGCTAATGACACATGTGACTTTGCTGAGATGGCGAATGGACGTGAGCAGAAGTGGGAAGGGATGGAGGAGTCAGAGCTCTCCCCCCACGGAAGCGACCCGATCGCCACGGAGCCACCGTTTGGCACCCGGCCTGGAAACCCTCCTACGCTGGAAGAAGCGGAGGATACCCTGAGAGACCTGGCCCGGCACCGGGAGGAGGTCGCCAGGATGGAAGCGAGCTGGCGGGCCCTAAAACTACAATTGGAGCGGCGCCAATCCCTCTTACCCCCTGAAGTGTCTGTACCGGAAGGTGAGGCACCCGTTCCAGTAGAGGAGGCCGTGCGGGCATCCCAGCCCTTGCAATCTGAACCGGTTGCCAGTATCTCAGTGGAGGCACCCGTTCCAGTACAGAAGGCCGTGCGGGCATCCCAGCCCTTGCAATCTGAACCGGTTGCCAGTATCTCAGTGGAGGCACCCGTTCCAGTACAGAAGGCCGTGCGGGCATCCCAGCCCTTGCAATCTGAACCGGTTGCCAGTATCACAGTGGAGGCACCCGTTCCTGCAGAAAACGCCGCACCAGCACCCCAGATCCCGCTGTCTGCCCCGTCGCTGAGGCAGAAGAAGCGACACCCGTCCTCATGGAGGAGGCCGCGCAGGCACCAGAGCACTACCTGCCTGTACCGGAGCCCCGACCGTCATCTGTTCCAGAGCCGGCTGCTTCCGCCACAGGTGAGCGCCGCCAGGACTGGCGGGCGCCAGGAGAGCTGCCGCAAACCGGACATCGTAAGCTGGCATTTGATGGTGGAGACATGGAGCAGCTGGTGGAGGAGAATTACAACCGGCGTCAGGAGGAAGAGTGGAGACGTCGGGAGCGGGAAGCAGAGCGACAAAGGGAGCAGAGAGAATCCCAAAAGCTTCGGCAACGTCACCTGGAGAAGGACCTGGCAGAGAAGGCACGTATGAGAAAGGATAAAAGTACGGTGAGGGAGCCGCGGCGTAAGGGTGCAGTACGGAACTTTAAGTTAAAAGGTGGTTGGGGCTTCATCCAGGAGCCTGGACTTTATTTAGAAGTTTTTGTAACCCGGCGGGACGTGGAGGCTCACCTCCCAGAAGGACACCCGGGGAGGGACCTGTTGCCAGGAGACTTGGTGACTTACACCCGACACTGGGGTTACAATGGATGGTACGCCCTAAATGTTACCAGGTGCGACCCCTACTCCCCAGAGTGTCAGGAAACTGACAGACCCTACGAGCCTTCAGCCTCCCCCAACCAGGCCTCTGCACAAGTGCCCACCCCACGCCATAAATCTCCCCAGCCTCCCTCAGTGGTCTCCTCAGCAGCCCCAGCTATGGACATGATAATGATAGTTGGCCCGTACCCGGCGCCTGTTAAGGCTCCCTGGGGTTCGTACAGTCCGGGACATAGGGTTCCAGACCTGGAGGGAGACGAAAGAGGTGGCCACACAGACCCAGATAGCGGGTCACGACGTCACTGTACACGCCACACGACGTCATCAGGTCTGGGTGGACCCTCCTGTCACGGATGTTTGGCAAGCTCCAGAACAGTACCAGGTGGTACCTGGAAGAGGCCAGCCAAAGAAGTCTAAATAACCCGGACAGGGTCTCTGTATGTAAATAGTTAAATTATTGATGTACCCGGACGGGTGAATGTTCATAAAAAGAAGTTTATTGTTGCCTTAATATACCCATGTTGGGTAATGGTTTGATGTACCCGGACGGGTGAATGTTCAGAAGAACAAGTTTATTTTTGCCTTAATATACCCATGTTGGGTAATGGTTTGATGTACCCGGACGGGTGAATGTTCAGAAGAACAAGTTTATTGTTGCCTTAATATACCCAGGTTGGGTAATGGTGTTTCACTGTAATGAAAATGTTGAACTTTGAAGCCATGAACTGTACTGGCTCGCAAACTTTTCTGTAAATAGTTGGCACTTCGGTGCTCCATCTTGGTTTTACAAAAAACTTTACTGTGCACTATTTTCAACTACCTCAGAAACTAAAAACCCGTTTGGTGTGGCCGAAAGTGAGGTCTGCTCAAGGAAAGTCTTGCAGCCCACCCAAGACCACAGTTGGAGGTTTGGAGCGGGTCCTCCACAAGCACAAGTAAAGGACACTGTGAAGTTACCCCGGTGGGGGTAGTCCTAAGAAGTCTCCACGAACTTCGGCACTAATGCTATTTGCACTTTTGTTGAATATGTATTTATTAACACACATGTATAACACATATCAAGGGTATGAACAGTAACAAAACATGTCACATAATATAAGCCATTTGCACTTTTGTAATGTTATTATTAAAAATGTTATTATGCAACGTTTAACTTGAAGTGTTTCCTGCTTTCTTACTACGTCGCATAGTCCACTCTGCTACATCACTTTGCACCATTGCTCTATCTCACATCTATCTGCCCTGGAAGGATAGCGTGTTACCTGTAGAAGACTTTTCACCTACCTGCACTACACCATCCCTTCCAGAGGACCTGCACAGCAGCGCTGGACACCCTGACCAGGTACTACAGGTGGCGTCACGACAAACTACACGAACATTCTTTCATCCCCTGGAAATATCCCACATTCCAGTGATCGCCCAGGTCACGGACCGAGCTGTGCTACTCGTGACATCCCCCATAGAAGTCGACGTGATCGGTGCCGAGTACCCCCAAAACCCCTGTCTCTGTGCGACTCAACTTCCCTCACTGTGCTGGCACTTTACATTTACAATGCCTCTGTGTTTTTTTTTTGGGGGGTGGGGAACATTCAGACTTTTGCTATGGGGCCCCATGATTTATATGTACGCCCCTGCTGCTGAGGAATGGTATTTAAGGCTGTTAAGGAGCCAACATACATGGACCTTGCCAGCCTGATAATACCAGGCCACAGCAGTTTGCTTAGCTTGGTTGGTTAACAAAAATAGGGGATCCCCTCGAAAAAAAAAGGCGTAGGGGTCCCCCTATTTGTGTTAACCAGCCAAGTAAAATGCAGACTGCTGCCGCCTGGTATTAAAAGACTGTCAAGGCCCATGGATTTTGGCCCTCAACAGCCTGATAATACCAGGCTACAGCAGCCCCACATTTGGCGCATCAAAAGATGTGCCAATTGTGGCACTTTACCCGGCTCTTCCCACTGCCCTGTAGCGGTGGCAAGTGGGGTAATAAGGGGTTAATGTCACCGTTGATTGCACGGTGAGAATAAGCCCGGTTAATAATGGAGAGGTGTCAATAAGACACCGATCCATTATTAATCCCAAAGTTTTTAAATGTATTAAAAAAAAGACACAGCAAGAAAAAAGTATTTTAATGAAATAAAAGAGACAACACAGTTTTCATTTATTTTATTACTCTCTCATTCCTGCGACGCCATCGATCTCCTGTAAAAAAAGAAAAAAAACAAAACAACAGTATACCACCTGTCCGACGCAGTCCATAGTAACGACTGTCCCACGGCGATCCAGCTCTGCTACATCGCAATGACAGGCAGAGCCTGTCATCTCGACGCAGCACAGCTGATTACCTGCGTCCCCGGCGGTGACGTCATCGGACTGACTGCTTTACGGCCGGGATTACCCAGCAGTCACTGCAGTTATCGCGAGAAACTGCATATGACCGCCGGGGAAAGATGATGGCGGCCATGAAGCAGTCCAGCCCGTGACCGCCGGCGATCTTCTGCCAGGTAAGTGCCGCTGACTCCTGACAGACCCGACCGACGGACACTGACAGTGACAGTGACAATCCCGATTCCGGTATCCGATAAGACGAAAATATCGGAACTAAGTATCGAAAGGCCGATAGAGCTAATATCGGCCGATACCCGATACTTGCGGTATCGTATCGCTCAACACTAGTCACGACCATGATGTTACAGATGGCCATTAAATTTAGATCTCTTACATGCTACTTCCTTGACGTGGTGAAACTGTTCACATATTAGAATAGAATACTTGACTGTAAATGGAAAAAGTGGGCAAAAAGGTAATAAAATTTGTCTGAAATGTAATACATTTTAAAAGATAGTCAGTACCATCTTACTCGTTCTCAGACATGGGCATAGTGTGGCTAGAGGGCTACATATGGCCTGTTGGGGCTGGAAACAGCAGTGTACAACACGATACTGCCACCTCTCATTCAGCATCTCAATTTCACCATTATCTGCATCCTCAGGATACAGATATCATTCAAAATAAGAGAGTGAAAAAGAGAACTGTCGTCTCAATCTTCTACCTGTCACAACACAGCTGTCGGGTGACCCGGGACCAGGGGCTCCTTACCTGTCCCTAACACTACGGGGCGCCATAGCTCGCCCTACTCCCCGGGATACTTCTAAAGGTGAAGATGCCGGGGCCTCCAGTCTTGCCTTATCTCCTGAGTCAGGCCTCCTTCTGATCTCTTACCCCACTCAGGGAAGAAGGGTGATATTGTGCACCGTATTACACCAACCAGACAAACAAGGCAACACAAACAAGTGTTAACAAAAAACTCCAGGCATACAAAACATTCACTTACATGTAACAGAGGAATGCATTGGAGCGTGGAGGTAGGGGAATAAACTAAAACAGAGAAGGACAGGGAATTACCACGCATACAAACCACGCAACAGTCACAGGAAACTCCTCCAACTCTCCTACTCATATGAACTCCTCTTCCTCCGTTAGGCTGGTTTCACATTTGCGTATCTGTGCGCAGCGTTTGATCCGCATAGATCCGCATGCATCTTGCATACATATATTTAACATGGTGTACGCAGGGACATGCGTTTGTATGCGTTCGCATGTGTTTGCGTACACATGCGTCATTTTGCGGTGTCCGACGAACGCAACATGTTGCATTTTTTTGAAGCGTCAAAAAACTGTCAAATATGCGCATGCGGATGAGTGCGTCAAAACAACACATTACTGTCTATGGGAACGCATTGGTACACAAGGACATGCGCAAGGATGCGTTCGATGTGCATGCGGACTCCAGACTGCGCATGTCCAGAAACTAATTACAGCAGCTGGAAATATCGAACGCATGCGCATAAATAACACAAACGCATGCAAAAACGCATGCTAAAACGCATGCACACGCAGATGTTTTTTGTGTCATGCGTAAGCTGATGCGGATAAAAAACGCTGCGTTAGCATGCCTTTTGGCATGCGCTTGCAGAAGATATGCTGCGCACATACGCAAATGTGAACTTAGCCTTAACCATGCCGCAAATGCTTGCTCTGACAAGGATTTGTAACAGAGCCCAGATTATAAAGGGGAAAGGAGTGGCTTACCGAGCTCAGCTGTGAGCACAAGGATTTCCAACATGGCCAATTAACCCCTGTTCTGCCAGAAGAAATAAACACATTTAAAATGAAGAAGTGCTACTTCTCAGCGTCGGAGTAGGATCAATCAGATGCTGCGATCTTCTGGCTCCACACTGCAGCGGTAACCCCGTGACACTACCTCTGAATCTCAGCGCAGCAGACATGATGATATCCCTATGTTCCCACTGCTGCGCGCAGTCTTCGGGCATACGATGCACTGAGCATTCCATGGGGAGAGAATTGGGTTAGGCAAGTAGTTTTTGTTTTTTTTATTGTATTTGGGGAAAACTTGATGTTACTGTGTGGGAGGGCTGTGAGGATATCATACTGTATTGAAGAGCTGTGAGAGCACTGTACTGTGTGGGATGGCTGTGAGGGCATAGTACTGTGTGTGGGGATGACTGGGGGCATCATATCATGCGTGGAGCTGCGGCAGCATCATACTGTGTGAGAGGAGCTGCTGATCAAGATACAAAGACTGAATAGCAATAGTTCTGTACTTGCAGGTTTTTTTTCCCATGAATGCTGGGGTCTGTCCTGGATAGTAAAATGTTGTATCACATAATTATCCTGAACATGTGGATAATGATTATTTTTGAAATCTTGCTTCACATGTGGAACAATCCATGTAAAACTGTCTGACAACACATATGCATCTGTTGCTGAGCAGAGGTCTCTTATGCATCATTCATGTCCAGCAGTAGAAAGAGCCTAGAGTCTCTTATATCAAAATCATCTTATGGATTTTCTCACTTAATCAGAAGCTTTCTTTCATTTATAAAACACTTTTTTTTAATGAAACAGTGGTAATAACATTTTAAATCTTTTATTCATCCATGTGATTCTGAGATTATTGCCTCGGACGACACATTGAGGGCAGTGTTTTATAAAATGGTTAGGAACACATATGTCGAACTGTAACCCTCTGGCTAAATATGGACCACAGGTTGAGTATATTTGGCCCGCAACACCGGGCGAGTCCCCTGAGTATATTTGGCTTGCGACAACGGGCAGGGTCCCGCCCAGCATCAGATTTTCCACTATATCAACATCCTGGATGCCGATACAGTTGAAAGCAATGATGGAGAATGGAGCTCAGGAGATGCTCCCTCTCCCATCATTCCCCTCTGCGTCTGCCAATCCCTTTAAGTTTTCTTCCATATGAAAAAGTTTATCGCTATATTTGATGATAAGGAAAAATGTTGTCAATTGTAGACATTTTTTTAATAAATATCAAGGTTGGCCCGCGATTTTGTACAAGCTGTTAATTTTGGCCCTCTGTGTATCGGAGTTTGACATCTCTGGTCTAGAAGTAACTCTTTGTTGCCCAAATAAATCAGTCACAGTATAGCCTTTGTTTTTTATCCTGCTACAGAAAAATGAAAGATGATTGGCTAATGTACTGTAGGCTATAACTTTTTCTTATAGATAGTTTGTTGATCCCTTCCCACAAAAATACTTTGTATTAATGTCCTGGGAAGGGGTCCTCGGGTGTGGAGCTGAGCTCCCTTCACTTGCAGCATATTACATAGCTTGCATCTGTCTAACGGCAGCAGCTGGCAACCAATTAAATACTGCTGTCAATCTATGTCAGTGATGTTTAAATGGAACGTGCACCAGTGCTGGCACCCAGCGGCTCTCATCAGCCCCCCAGCGATATTATTGCAGAGGATCGATGGGTTACTATGATAGCCAGGCGTCTGCTGAAGGCCCCCATCACTGTCATGTAGGTAACTCCAGTGAAGCTCAGCTGCAGGCTGGGCTTTACAAGAGACTGAGATTTATATTATATGCTGTTATTGGTTTATACAGTATAAGCGATTGGACTATTGCAGGTGCACGTTCCCTAAGGTGGGTAAAAAATAATGTAAAAAGATTTAATAAAAATGAGTAAGAAAACATATCTAATAATTCAAATTACTCCCCTTTTCCTCCATTAAAATAAAGTAAAATAAAATGATTTGGTATCGCTGCATTTGTAAAATTCTGATATTTCAAGATATGGAATTAATTAACCAGATCGTTAAACGTCAGAAAGAGAAAAAATAAATACGGTAAGTAAAAATGCCAGAATTATGCTTTTCTGGTGATGTCACCTCCTTAAGAAATTATAATAACAAGCAATCAAAGTATAAGTATATTACCATCCATAAAAACATCAGCTCACCTTCCAAAAACTATGCCCTCACTCAGCCCCTTCAACAGAAAAATAATAATGTTATTAATCTAAGAATATGGTGACACAAAGAAAAAAACATTTTTTTTTGCAATATTCAGAATTTTTTTTTCATTACTTAAATAGAAAAAAAGTCAATGAATGTTTGATATCGCTGTAATAGTACTGCCATGAACAATCATTTTTCCAAGTCATTTTATAGCACAAGGTCGTAAAAACAAAACCCAAAAAAACAATGGCGGAATTGCATTTTTTTCACCATTTAATCTCATTTTGATTTTTTTTTTTTTACACATTCTTCAGTATTTTATATGGTACTAAAAATAGTATTATTCCTAACTAGAAACTCGTCCCGCAATAAAATAACCCCTCATAAGTCTATGTTGATGGATATTTTAAAAAGTTATGGCTCTTGGAATAAGGTAAGGAAAGAACGAAAGCGCAAAAACGAAAAATAAGTGATAAAACCTGCTCCATTGTACTTTATGCTACAAATTAAAATCGGTCCATATATTCTTTGCTACTGTGTTAAACTCTGCCAAAAAAAACAATTTATTGAAAACTTTGAAAAATGTACAGTTTTTAAAATTAAAATTTCACTACTTACAACATGCTATTTTAGACAACACTCGCCCAGTTCAGCCCCAGTCCCACCGCATCTCTGCTCATGTTGGTGGAGTAAGTCAAAACTGGTGTGAAAACGGCAAAAGTTGAAAACATTTTGCGCAACCTCTAGTTGCGCAATAATTTTGGGACTTGTCAAACAGCTTTACACACATTGATGAAAATGGGCCTGCATGTTTTTTAGTTGTAGATATGTCAGGTTTCTTTCAATATTTTCTTTTGCCTTAGTTTTTTTTAAACTTCTTACCTAATTTGTTTAACTCAAAAAGGGTAATAGTTAAAGGGAACCTGTCAGGTCCCCATGCCCTCCAACCCAGCAGCATTCACCTATTTATGAGTAAATTCCCTGCCTAACCAGCCCTGTATAATGTTTGAGGTTTAAAAAAAAAAAGCATTTTAGAATGTTTTTCCGATTGCTATGCTAATGAGGGCTGTGACTAGTCGATGGGGGGTTCGTTACCCCACACCAGTCAGGACTCTTTCCATGTTATCACCCCTCTGCAGGTGGGTGAACAGTTCCTGGCTTCAGACGTGCACTGCGCATGTCCGGAAGCTTAGAATATGGCTTCCGGTCTAGCGCAGTGCGCGCCTCTGAAGCCAGGAGGCGTAAATATGGCTTCAGAGATGCAGTGACACTGCCAGAATGAGAGGCCTGCATGCGCAAGATTTGCATGAGCAGCGATGACGCCACTTGTGCCAGTTATATCACGTCCAGAGGGGCGTGATGAAAGAGGGCTGACTAGTCTGGGGCAACTAACGCGCCATCAACTAGTCAAAGACCTCATTAGCATAGCAAACAGGGACAATATAAATGCTTTTTTAAAACCTAATTTGTACAGAAAAACATTATACAGGGCTGGTTAGGCAGGAAATGGAATCATACATAAGCGAATGCTCCTGGGATGGGGGGCATGGTGGTCCTGACAGGTTCCCTTTAACTAGAAAGTCATTTGCTAGGGAATGCCGCATTATTTTTTAAATACGATCAGTGTATGGAAAACGGAAGTTTAGCACAATGCAATGATTAGCATTCAACTAATGTTTCATGGAACAAGCAGAAAAAGGAACACTTGCAGAAGAAAAATTCGGTCTCTGAATGAGGATTAAAATAGATATTAGCCCCACATAAAATCAGTCATGGGTAAGATTTACCAAAGTTTTAGGATAATGCCAGAAAGTGCAGAAGGAAACACCATCTGGCAATGTCACAATTTTTTAAGTAATTTTATTTTTAATTACATTACACAGTTTATAATTTTAGCTGCAATTTTGTAGATTTTCAAGAATATCGTACAACACTTTTTTAAGACTACATCTACAGCCAATTGCGTCCACAGCCAATTTTTCATTTTTAAGTGTGCATTTTTCCTTTCCCTTATCACAAAAGCCATAACTTTTTGTGTAAATCAAGCTTTATTGAATAGCTGAGTAAGAATCATAAAGAACAATCATGACTCTGAATAAGTATGTGATCCAAAAAGCTTACAATAAACAATATAACAATAAAGACATATTGTTTCTAATTATTAAATACTCAAATGTTATCTCTGTTAATGCATTTCGTTCGTAGATCTCATGAAGGTAATAACACTTATAAAAAACTCGTATTATATGATCCAAGGGTTTAGGGTCAATGATGGGAGTAAGATAGAGAAAAATACAACAAGGGGAAGAGATTAAGTGATGGAAGTGAGAGGAAAAGTAAGGAGAAAGATGGAAGGGGGGATAGGGAGGTAGAAAAGAGGTAGAGAAGAGAAGGGAAAGAGATAGAGATATCAATGTCCGAGACCCCCCCCCCGGGGGCACCCCAGTCCCCCCTCTGAAACAGAGATGAAAACATATGAAAAATGGATGACTGAGCTGTGTTGTAAGTTTGACGACAAGTCTTTCCGGGAGCCCACTATTCGTTTCAAAATTATCCAGGGCTACTTCAAAGGCTATTTAAGGTCCGGAGATCCAGGCCTCCAACTCTGGAGACTCCCTAAAAGCCAGCCACTTAATCCAAGTATTATATATTTTATCAGACTCTCCTGTGGATTGTTGGTTGTATCAGCTGTTCTATACGATATATATCATTAAGTTCTGCTACAAACTCTGCCCTGGTAGGGGATTTTACCTGTTTCCAGTATCTAGGTATTAAATTCCTTGAAGCTGTGAGGAAATGTCTGAGTAGGTTCTTCTTGAATCTAGAGATTGACATGTCACATAATGACAAGAGAGCTAATTCCATGGTAGGTCTAATTTTGCGCAGAGATAGTCTAGATCAAAAATAGATAGCCAAAAATTCTTTATAGGTGGACAGCTCCATCATACAGTTAGGTCCATATATATTTGGACAGAGACAACATTTATCTAATTTTGGTTCTAGACATTACCACAATGAATTTTAAACAAAACAATTCAGATGCAGTTGAAGTCCAGACTTTCAGCTTTCATTTGAGGGTATCCACATTAAAATTGGATGAAGGGTTTAGGAGTTTCAGCTCCTTAACATGTGCCACCCTGTTTTTAAAGGGACCAAAAGTAATTGGACAAATGACTCCAAGGCTATTTCATGGACAGGTGTGGGCAATCCCTTTGTTATGTCATTCTCAATTAAGCAGATGAAAGGGCCGGAGTTGATTTGAGGTGTGGTGTTTGCATTTGGAAGGTTTTGCTGTGAAGGAAACATGCGGTCACAGGAGCTCTCCATGCAGGTGAAACAAGCCATCCTTAAGCTGCAAGAACAGAAAAAAACCCATCCAAGAAATTGCTACAACATTAGAAGTGGCAAAATCTACAATTTGGTACATCCTGAGAAAGAAAGAAAGCACTGGTGAACTCATCAATCCAAAAAGACCTGGGAGCCCACGGAAGACAACAGTGGTGGATGATCGCAGAATACTCTCCATGGTGAAGAAGAACCCGTTCACAACATCAACTGAAGTCCAGAACACTCTCAGTGAAATAGGTGTATCTGTCTCTAAGTCAACAGTAAAGAGAAGACTCCATGAAAGTAAATACAAAGGGTTCACATCTAGATGCAAACCATTCATCAATTCCAAAAATAGACAGGCCAGAGTTAAATTTGCTGAAAAACACCTCCAGAAGCCAGCTCAGTTCTGGAAAAGTATTCTATGGACAGATGAGACAAAGATCAACCTGTACCAGAATGATGGGAAGCCAAAAGTTTGGAGAAGAAAGGGAACGGCACATGATCCAAGGCACACCACATCCTCTGTAAAACATGGTGGAGGCAACGTGATGGCATGGGCATGCATGGCTTTCAATGGCACTGGGTCACTTGTGTTTATTGATGACATAACAGCAGACAAGAGTAGCCGGATGAATTCTGAAGTGTACCGGGATATACTTTCAGCCCAGATTCAGCCAAATGCTGCAAACTTGATTGGACGGCGCTTCATAGTACAGATGGATAATGACCCCAAGCATACAGCCAAAGCTACACAGGAGTTCATGAGTGCAAAAAAGTGGAACATTCTTCAATGGCCAAGTCAATCACCAGATCTTAACCCAATTGAGTATGCATTTCACTTGCTCAAATCCAGACTTAAGAGGGAAAGACCCACAAACAAGCAAGACCTGAAGGCTGCGGCTGTAAAGGCCTGGCAAAGCATTAAGAAGGAGGAAACCCAGCGTTTGGTGATGTCCATGGGTTCCAGACTTAAGGCAGTGATTGCCTCCAAAGGATTCGCCACAAAATATTGAAAATAAAAATATTTTGTTTGGGTTATGTTTATTTGTCCAATTACTTTTGACCTCCTAAAATGTGGAGTGTTTGTAAAGAAATGTGTACAATTCCTACATTTTCTAACACATATTTTTGTTCAACCCTTCAAATTAAACGTTACAATCTGCACTTGAATTCTGTTGTAGAGGTTTCATTTCAAATCCAATGTGGTGGCATGCAGAGCCCAACTCGCGAAAATTGTGTCACTGTCCAAATATTTCTGGCCCTGACTGTATGTGTGTATACGATCCTTTATCTTTCAGACATCTCCAGCATGTATCTGGAATCACCGGAAACAGTGTGTATCATGGACGGGCACCTGTACCACCTTGAGAGAACCTTGTAGCTCCTCTCCTGCGACACCGCATTCAGAGACGCCCTAAACGTGAATAAAAGGATTTTGTCTCTTTCCTCTTGGTCTAGAGATCTCCCCAGATCACACTCCCACTTAGCGAAGAATATTGGGAAGCCTCGTGTTGGTAGTTGAGTTGTTTGAAACAAATTATACAGCAATGAGACCGTGTGGACAGGAGGATCCCCCCGACACAAAGCTTCTCAAAGGGAGTTAATGGTCTAAAGAGATCTACTTGTTTGGAAGCTGTGCTGATGAAATTTTTTAATTGTTCATGGAAAAACCAGGCCCCTTCGGGTGGGTCCTCAGCCTGATATATTTCAGCTAGTGATTTTATATTAGACTGATTTATGTAATTATATATGATAGGTGGCATGCTTCTGCGTTTATTTAAGAATAACTCCCGTTGTAAGCCCGCTGGAAAGTCAAGGTTATCATAAACTGGAGTTAATGGTCCAGGTGCTGTAGAGACCTGAAGACCTCCCCCCCTTCACCTAATGAATGAGACCATGTTTCTGGTTAAGAATGATAGGTTCCCAAGACCCACCCCCCCCCCCTTTGGCCGACCATAAGATTATTTGCGGATCATGACCGACGAGATCACTTTCTAGTTTTACCCATTTCTTGTAGTTTCTGTTATGGTAAAGGTCTAGAATACAGGTACCAATCGCCGCACAGCTGTACACTAAGAAGTCTGGTAGTCCAAGTCCCCCACTCCGTTTGGAACAACTGAGTAATAAATCTGAAAAGCGTGCCCGTGTGTGTGACCAAACAAATCGAGTGATTGCCCTCTTGAGACAGGAGAAAAAAGAGGCTGGGAGAAGCATAGGGATTGTTTGAAAATAGTATAGGATACGTGGTAAGAGATCCATTTTGATCACGTTGACTCTCCCTATCCATGATATTTTAAGATTATGCCATTTTTCCAAGTCTAGTTCAGCTTTATGTAAAACAGATTTATAATTTGCGTCATATAAATTGGAGGTTTTAGCTGTTAACTTAATGCCTAAATATGTGAGAGAGTCGGAGCGCCATTTAAAAGGAAAAGCTGTACTAAGCTGTTCCACCATAGGCGGTCGTAAAGATACATTTAGTATTTCGGATTTGTGCGTATTTATTTTGAAGTTACTTAGGAGGCCAAAGGTATGGAGTTCTGACATGATATTTGGTAGACTTATTATGGGAGAAGTGACCAACAGAAGCAAGTCTTCAGCGAAAAGAGCCAGTTTATGTTCCTCAGAATTAAGCTTAATACCTTTGATGGAAAAATATTTAGAGTTGGGAGTCCTCAGTGGTTGATACCTTTTAATGGCTAACTGAAAAGATGGTAACAAATTGCAAGCTTTCGAGAATACTCAGGTCTCTTCATCAGGCAAGACTAATACAAAATCTGAAGAATCAGATTTTGTATTAGTCTTTGCCTGATGAAGAGACCTGAGTAGTCTCGAAAGCTTGCAATTTGTTACCATCATTTCAGTTAGCCATTAAAAGGTATCAACCACTGAGGACTCCCAACTCTAAATATTTTTCTATCTACTGGCTAACACGGTACAAAGATATATATCTTTACTGTACCTTTGATGGAGGGATTGTTTCGTACTGCGGTAGCTAGAAATTCCATTGTTATAATATACAGGAGCGGGGAGAGAGGACACCCCTGTCTTGTGCCGTTTCCAACAGGGAAATGGTCTGAGAGTGAGCCATTAACCTTAACCCGGGCACTGGGGGAGGTGTACAGAGCCGAAATCCTTTGAAGCATAACCTCGTCCAGGCCGATCTCACTTAAGGCTTGGAACATGAATTCCCAGTGTACCCTGTCAAAGGCTTTCTCGGCATTAATCGACAGGATACACATGGGATCCCCCCACCTCCCAGCCCCATCTATCAGCGAAATGGCCCTTATCGTATTGTCTCTAGCCTCTCTCCCTTGAACAAAACCAACTTGGTCCTGATTTATTAATTTTGGTAGGAGAAGACCCAGTCTCCTCGCAATCATCTTTGCATACATTTTAATATCTAGGTTTATCAGTGATATCGGACGATAGTTGCTGCAAAGCGAGGGGTCTTTACCAGTTTTGGGTAATACTGTGATATGGGCCGTCAATGTTTGAGAGGAGAAGGTTCCCCCTGAAGAGATAGAATTACATACTTCCAAAAACACCGGGCTCAGCAAAGTAGAGAATTGTTTGTAAAAACCAGCTGAGAACCCATCCGGGCCGGGGCTCTTCCCTTGCTTCAGACCACCAATGGTTTCGGACACTTCCTCTAATGAAAATTCTTTTTTAATTCTATCAAATCATCTTCTGATAAAGAGGGGATTTTATTTCGCTGCATATAAGTACTAATTTTATGACGAAGTGAGAAGACCGGCATGTCTTTGTAATGGCTCTCTAAAGCCATAACTTTTTACTTTTCTTTTGACACAGTTGTATGAGGGCTTGTTTTTTTGAGTTGTTCTTTTGAATGACACCATTTAGTTTACCATACTGCAGTGTGGCTAATGGTCGCATAGTCGATGGGAGGTATGTGTCACAGAGATGGCTTGTCTCTCTGATGTAACCCAGAGTATCTTCTTTAGTGGACATAAGTACTGAGAGGTTTGTTTGGTGCACCTGGGTCCGGGTTGCGGGTGGCTATGCGTGATGGGCGGGCCTGGCTAATCATATACCTCACATCTGGGTGTGGTTACAGCCTATTTAATGGAGGCTGTTTGTCACATGGTCTGTGTGTTAGGAGGGGGAAGGCCTCCTGTGTTTTGGTGCCAGGCCAAGCCTGAGAACTGGACACTAGCCCAGCCTGTGTGCCCACAGGCCTGAGGGAGCAGAGCCCTGCTAAGGACATTTTGTGTTGTGTTTTGCATGATCTAAAGGCTGTTTATTTTCTGCTTTGCTTCTGGGCTTTATGAAGCAATAAACTCCCGTTTACTTTACAAGCCTCCTGTTTTCCTCCTGCCGCACCCGAATGAGTAACAACCCTACAATACAATGTACTGACACTAAAAAAAATTCAAGTGGGATGAAATGCTAAATAATGTAACTCCACCATGGTTTTTTGGCTTTTGTTTTTTTATTATGGTGGTCAATCTGTTATTTAGGGTAAATTGCTTTTTAGTTCTTTTCTTTTTTCTTTTTAAAGAGGAGTGGTGACCAAAAAGTTGCAATGGATCTTGCAATTATTTTATTTTTTTAACTTATTGTGGCTTCTACTTTATGGGTTAATTAATTTTATACTTTGATAGATAGGACTTTTATGGATGCACAGATATAAAATATGTATTTTGTTTTAAAATATGGCAAAAAGCAGTGATCGCATCATGGGGGATCAATGCTTGCGAGCACTGTCAATACCTCCATTTAAATCCCACTGTCAGAGATTTACAGCACTTGCATGGTTAAATGTAGTTATCAGAGCTCAGCTCCAGAAACTGCTGTTAGAGATAGTAATATAGTTGGCCTTTATCACATGTTTAGAGAGCTCAGCTCCTGAGCCATTTCCACACCATGGGCACCCCAGCAATGACATGCGTACGAAATATTGTACGTTAGGGGGTTAAAAACCACTAATAAAAAGATTTTATAAACTTTACCCATGAATGTATTTAAAACCACATTTAAGAAGCTTGTTATTTTTTTACGGGTTTAAAATTAAAGAAAAAAATGTAGATGAAAGCATATATTTATTTTTTTTAGATAGATGCTCAACTTTAATTCATTTTTGTGCAACAAAATCATACCAGCAAATATTTGAGACAGAAAGATTCATTGCTAAAGAAAGAACAGTAATAATAATCCCAAAAATATTTTTCAACTACATAAACAGTAAGACACCTGAAAATGATTGTTGGTTCCCTTAAAAAAAAAATCTTGGTGGAAGAGAGTGAAGGCCAAAAACTGAAGGAAATGCCTTCTCTTCTACAGTATTTACACAGGAAAATCTAAATTCTCCATTAACCCCTTCCCGACCTATGACGCCTACGTAGGCGTCATGAAAACCTGTACCTTCCAGACCTGTGACGCCTACGTAGGCGTCATGGTATAAATCGCATTCCTGCGGGTCACTGAGCTGTGATTGGTTGCTATGAGCAACAGTTTTCCTTGCAACCAATCCCTAGGCATCTTTCATTTCACCACAGCTGTTTAATAGAAGCTGAGCTGTGATTGGTTGCTATGAGCAACAGTTTTCTCACTCCACGACAACACCTCAGCTGACACTGACCAGGTGGGAGAAATCTAGCATCCCTGGGAACATAAGCTCCAGCCATTGTCTGCCCCCCAGACAGAAGCAAAGAGCACATGACAGAAATGAATCACCAGCTCCCGTGCACATATCCCCATCACACATCCTCCATCCCATAGGCACATCTTCCCTCTTAAAGGGATCTCCGGTATGGAAGTGATGGCAAATCCATCCTGCGCTTTGGTTTGACCCCAGGCCTCTCTTATAGGGATCCCCGGTATGGAAGTTAGGCCCATTACACTGAGCGCTCTGGTTCTGACCCCAGGCCTCTCTTAAAGTGATCCCCGGTATGGAAGTTAGGGCCATTCCACTCAGCTCTGTGGTTCTGACCCAGGGTCTCTTAAAGGGATCATTGGTATGGAAGTTAGGGCAATTCCACTAAGCGCTCTGGTTCTGACTCCAGGCCTCTCTTAAAGGAATCTCCGGTATGGAAGTCAGGGCAAATCCATCCAGCACTTTGGTTCTGATGCCAGGCCTCTCTTAAAGGGATCCCCGATGTGGAAGTGAGGGCAATTGCCTTCAAATGCTCTGGTATTGACCCCAGGGCTCTCTTAAAGGGATCTCCGGTATGGAAGTTAGGGTAAATCAGTCAGCGCTCTGATTCTCACC
Organism: Oophaga sylvatica; assembly: GCA_033576555.1. NCBI lineage: Eukaryota > Metazoa > Chordata > Amphibia > Anura > Dendrobatidae > Oophaga > Oophaga sylvatica. Next base: position 809,834,929 of record JARQOD010000001.1, read on the forward strand.
CCAGGCTTCTATTAAAGGGATCATTGGTATGGAAGTCAGGGCAAATCCATCCAGCGCTTTGGTTGTGACACCAGGTCTCTCTTAAAGGGATCCCGGTATGAAAGTTAGGGCAATTCCACTCAGCGTTCTGGTTCTGACTCCAGGCTCTCTTAAAGGGATCCCCGGTATGGAAGTCAGGGCAATTGCCTTCAAATGCTCTGGTATTGAACCCAGGCCTTTCTTAAAGGGATCTCCAGCATGGAAGTTAGGATAAATCCCTCAGTGTTCTGATTCTCACCCCAGGCTTCTATTAAAGGGATCATTGGTATGGAAGTCAGGGCAAATCCATCCAGCGCTTTGGTTGTGACACCAGGCCTCTCTTAAAGGGATCCCCGGTATGAAAGTTAGGGCAATTCCACTAAGCGTTCTGGTTCTGACTCCAGGCTTTCTTAAAGGGATCCCCGGTATGGAAGTCAGGGCAATTGCCTTCAAATGCTCTGGTACTGACCCCAGGCCTCTATTAAAGGGATCACTGGTATGGAAGTCAGGGCAAATCCATCCAGCGCTTTGGTTTTGACCCAGGCCTCTCTTAAAGGGATCCCCAGTATGGAAGTTAGGACCGTTCCACTCAGTGCTGTGGTTCTGACCCCAGGGTCTCTTAAAGGGATCATTGGTATGAAAGTTAGGGCAATTCCACCAAGCGCTCTGGTTCTGACCCCAGGCCCCTCTTAAATGGATCCCCGGTACGGAAGTGAGGGCAAATCCACTCTGCGCTTTGGTAGTGACCCCATGCCTCTCTTAAAGGGATCCCGGTATAGAAGTAGGTAATCCCTCAGCGCTCTGATTCTCACCCAGGCTTCATTAAAGGATCATTGTATGGAGTCAGGGCAATCCACTCAGTGCTTGTTCTGACGCCAGGCCTCTCTAAAGGATCCGGTATAGAAGTTAGGGCCATTCACTCAGCGCTTGGTCTGACCAGGTGACGGATGATGTGGATTTTAGGGTAGTAGTCCGGTGGCTCTGGCTGACGGGATGATGTGGGATTTTAGGGGGAGTAGTCCGGTGGCTATGGCTGACGGGATGATGTGGGATATTAGGGGTAGTAGTCTGGTGGCTCTGGCTGAAGGGATGATGTGTGATATTAGTGGTAGTAGTCCGGTGGCTCTGGCTGATGGGATGATGTGGGATATTAGGGGCTGTAGTCCGGTGGCTCTGGCTGACGGGACAATGTGGTATATTAGGGGTAGTAGTCCGGTAGCTCTAGCTGACGGGATTGTGTGGGATATTATTGTGAATGTGGCTATGCTGAGTGGGCGGGGCTCTACACTCAGCTTTATATTTATAGATATAATCATTACAATTTGTTATAACTAACAGTAGTTAGTTACTATGCCCGGGCAGCGCCGGGCTCTTCAGCTAGTAATAAAATAAAGGAAATATTTTTATTTTTCTATTAGGGCCTGTGCACACATTGCGGATTTGCCTGCGGATTTTTCCGCGCCGAAACCGCACCTCTTGGCAGAAACCGCAGGCGCGGTTTTGACGCGGTTTTGATGCGGTTTTTGGCGCGGTTTTGACGCGGTTTTTCTCATGCGGTTTTGTATGCGGTTTTTACAGCTAAATAAAGATATGTTGTTTAACAAAAAAAAAAAGATTTGTGATGTCATTTCTTGTCCAACCTCCTCTTTTACATTTGTCCAACCCACACTCCATTACACACACAGATAGAGATAGGCCGGTGTCACACTTGCGAGTGTGATGCGAGTAAGTCGCACGACTTTCTCGCATCAACACCCGGCACGGCCGCTCGCTCTCGGACCCGAGTGTGCGGCTGCATGTATTTCTATACATGTATTTCTATGCAGCCGCACACTCGGGTCTGAGAGCGGGCGGCCGTGCCGGGTGTTGATGCGAGAAAGTCGTGCGACTTACTCGCATCACACTCGCAAGTGTGACGCCGGCCATACATAGATAATAGATACCAGTAGTTAGATAGAAAATACATAGATAGATGGATAATAGATACTTAGAAATATATATAGAAAGATAGATATATAGATAGACAGAAAGATATATAGGTAGATAGATAGATAGAATGGTACATAAATAGTTAAAGACACACACGCGTACACATACACAAAATAACGCAATAGTTAATAAAAAAAAAAATTTAGGAAAAAAAATGACGTGGGCTCCTGCGCAATTTTCTGCGCCAGAGGGGGAAAGCAGACAGCCGGGGCCAATATTTCTAGCCTGGGAAGGGGTTAATACCCATGGAGCTTCCCAGGCTATGAATATCAGCCCGCAGCTAGCCTTCACTGGCTATTAAAATAGGGGGACCCCCCAAAAAAAATGACGTGGGATCCCCCTATAATGTATAGCCAGAAAGGCTACATAGACAGCTGCGGGCTGATATTCATAGCCTAGGAAGGGGCCATGGATATTGGCGCCCCCCCTGGCTAAAAATACCAGCACCCAGCCGCCCCAGAATTGGCGCATCTGTAAGATGCGCCAATTCCGGCACTTAGCCCCTCTCTTCCCACTCCCCTGTAGCGGTGGGATATGGGGTAATAAGGGGTTAATATCACCTTGCTATTGTAAGGTGATATTAAGCCAGGTTAATAATAGAGAGGCGTCAATAAGACGCCTATCCATTATTAATCTTAAATTAATAAAGGGTTAAAAAAAACACACGCATAAGAATAAATTATTTTAATGAAATAAAACACAACACGGTTTTCATATCTTTATTACACACTCAGATCCAAGCGACCTGTTGTGAATGGGTTTGAGATGAGTTCTGAGCAGAGGCTCCCTCTGGTGGTTACTAGCGGTGCTAGTCTGTCCAGCGAAGATTGTGAGGACTGGGAATCAGGTGTTACTGACTGGTCTTATATAAGGGAGTCACCTTCCCATCAGGGTTGCCGGTGATCAATTGTTCTGGTCTGAATCCTTTATTCCAGTTTCCCTTGTAGCCTGCTGTGTCGTGTCTGCATCTCCTGCTAACAGATAAGACATTTTCTTCTTTTGTGTTTGTGCTATATTTTTGCATTTTGTCCTGCACTTCTGTGGGGGCCTTCAGGGTCCCCTCCGGGGGCTTCTGCCCTCTCAGTTTTGTTCAGCCACTGATGTTTGTACTTTTGCTTTTTCCAGTTTTTTCAGTGGCTGCTGTTTTGATTTTGTTACACCAGAGAACTAATTTAGGTGGAAGAGGTCGTGTGATCTCAGGTGTTTTTGGAAATTAGTAGAGTTGGTGCTTTTCAGGGTTTTCTGGGATTGCAGTAAGTACCCTTCCTATCCTTTTCTATTTAGTTAGTTTGGGCCCCAGCGTTTGCTCATACTATTTTCTTTATGTGTCAGTATTTCATCTTGTCTAACCGCCATTACATGTTTGGGGGCTTTCTATTATCTTTGGGGTTCTGCTCCGGGGCAGATAGCTTTCCTATATCTATCTTTAGGTGTAGTTAGTTTCTCAGGCTGTGACGAGGCGTCTAGGACCAAAGTAGGAACGCTCCACGGCTGCCTCTAGTTGTGGTGGTTAGTCAGGGTACTGCAATCTCATAGATTCCAACTGCTCTGGTGTATTGCCTTTTTTACCTGCACTCCTCAGCTACCGAAACATAACAGACGCCCTCGATCTCCTGTAAAAAAACGTAAAAAAATAAAACAACCGTATACTCCCTGTCCGACGCAGTCCAATTAATAACGAGTGTCCCACGACGGTCTCCCCTATAGAACAGTGACATCAGGTGATGTCACCGTTCTATAGGGCCTCCCAGTGATGCACTAGCAGGAGACAATGGCTCCTGCAGTGCATCACTGAGTCCATTCTCTCACTTTATGGCAATGCTGCGTGGGAATTTTCTCACCCAGCATTGCCGTGAGAGAATGAACTGTAGTGACGTCATTCTCTCCCGGCGGCAGAGCGGTACAGATCATGGCGTCGGGGAAGAGGTGAGTATGTACTATATGTTATGTGTTGTATGTCATGTGTATGTTATATTGTTCTGTATGTCATATATGTTATATGTTGTATGTCATGTGTATGTTATATGTTCTGTATGTTATATGTTGTATGTCATGTAATTTTTTTTTTTTTTCATTCAGCACATTAGCCGGATGATGGGACTACTACTGTCCCATCATTGGCTAATGTGTCAGTCACTGTCACTGTAGCAGGCATCGCCGGATGGGACTTGTAGTCCCATCCGACGATGCCTGCATACACGGAGACACGCACACAGGCCCACATACCGCCGCACATACACAGCCCCGCACACCGATCGCGCACACAGCCCCGCACACCGATCGCGCACACAGCCCCGCACACCGATCACGCAGACACCGGCACACAATCACCGCCCACACACACAGCGCCGCACACTATACACGCCCGCACCGCCCACACACATAGCGCCGCACACTATACACACCCACGCACCGCCCACACACTTCCCTCCTCCCGAACTGCAGCGGTTTCACCCGCAGATCTTTTTTAGATCTGCGGTTTTGCTGCGGAAGTGCCCGACTCAATGCAAGTCAATGGGCGCCGAACCGCTGCAGTTCCGCACAAAGAATTGACATGCTGCGGAAAATAAAACGCGGCTAAACCGCGTGTTTTTTTCCGCAGCATGTGCACAGCAGACATGCGGTTCCCATTAGATTACATTGCATGTGCACTGTGCTGCGGTTTGGATGCGTTTCCGCTGCGTTAAAACGCAGCGGAAACGCATCTAAAACCGCAATGTGTGAACGGGGCCTTAGGGTTAGAATTAGGATTAGAGTTAGAATAAAGGGTATGCCACACTAAGCGAGATTGCTAGCGAGATCGCTAACGAGATCGCTACTGCGTCACCATTTGACGCAGTTCCGATCTCGTTAGTGACTTAGCTGTGTGTGACATGTAGCAGCGATGTGGCCCCTGCTGAGATGTCGCTGATCACTTATGAACGTTCTGAGCCGTTTTTTGGTCGTTGGTGTCCCACTGGTGAGCCTGAATCGCTGAGTGTGACACCCTTTATGAACGACCTCACCAGCATCGCAGGTGGGACTAGGTTTTCCCAACGACCGCAGAGGTCATTATACAGATCGCTGATGAGTTGTGTTTGGAATCACAGATCGCTGATGAGTTGTGTTTGGAATCTAACTAGCGATCACATAGCGATCACACTAGCGATCTCGCCAGGTCGTGTCGTTGTCGTAATCGCTAGTGCGATCGCTAAGTGTGGCAGTGCCTTTAGAGTTAGAATTAGGGTTAGAATTAGGTTAGGACTGGAATTAGGGTTAGGGTTGGAATTAGGCTTAGGGTTGGGATTAGGGTTAAGATTAGGGTTAGGGGTGTGTTGGGGTTAGGGTTGCAATTAGGGTTAGGGTTGGGATTAGGGTTATGCTTGTGGTTAGGGTTATGGTTGGGATTAGGGTTAGTGGTGTGTTGGGATTAGGGTTATGGTTAGGGTTGGGATTAGGGATGTGTTGGGGTTAGGGTTGTGGTTAGGCGTGTGTTGGGGTTAGGGTTGGAGTTAGAATTGGGGGGTTTCCACTGTTTAGGCACATCAGGGGGTCTCCAAATGCAACATGGTGCCACCATTGATTCCAGCCAATTTTGCGTTCAAAAAGTCAAACGGTGCTCCCTCCCTTCCAAGCCCCGATGTGTGCCCAAACAGTGGTTTATCCCAACATATGGAGTATCAGCGTACTCAGGAAAAATTGCACAACAACTTTGAGCGTCTAATTTCTCCTGTTATCTTTGGGAAAATAAAAAATTGGGGGCTAAAAAATTATTTTTGTGGAAAAAAATATGATTTTTTTAATTTCACAACTCTGCGTTATAAACTTCTGTGAAGCACTTGGGGGTTCAAAGTGCTCACCACACATCTAGATAAGTTCCTTGGGTGGTCTAGTTTCTAAAATGGGGTCACTTGTGGGGGTTTCTACTGTTTAGGCACATCAGGGGCTCTGCAAAGTTAACAGAACGCCCGCAGACCATTCCATCAAAGTCTGCATTTGAAAACATCACTACTTCTATTCCGAGCCCCGACGTGTGCCCAAACAATGGTTCCCCCCCAGATATGGGGTATCAGCGTACTCAGAACTAACTGGACAACAACTTTTGGGGTCCAATTTCTTCTGTTACCCTTAGGAAAATAAAAAATTGGGGACTAAAAAATCATGCTTGTGGAAAAAATATTTTTTTATTTTCACGCTCGGGCATTCTAAACTTTAGTGAAACATCTGTGGATTCAAAGTTCTCACCACACATCTACAGTCATGGCCAAAAGTTTTGAGAATGACACAAATATTAATTTTTACAAAGTCTACTGCTTCACTTTTTCTAATGGCAATTTGCATATACTCCAGAATGTTATAAAGAGTGATCAGCTTAACAGCAATTACTTGCAAAGTCAATATTTGGCTAGAAAATGAACTTTATCCCCCAAAACACATTTCAACATCATTGCAGCCCTGCCTTAAAAGGACCAGCTAACCTCTTTTCAGTGATTGCTCCATTAACACAGGTGTGGGTGTTGATGAGGACATGGCTGGAGATCAATCTGTCATGATTAAGTAAGAATGAAACCACTGGACACTTTAAAAGGAGGCTGGTGCTTGGCATCATTGTTTCTCTTCTGTTAACCATGGTTATCTCTAAAGAAACACGTGCAGTCATCATTGCAATGCACAAAAATGGCCTAACAGGGAAGAGTATCGCAGCTAGAAAGATTGCACCTCAGTCAACAATCTATCGCATCATCAAGAACTTCAAGGAGAGAGGTTCCATTGTTGCCAAAAAGGCTCCAGGGCGCCCAAGAAAGACCAGCAAGCGCCAGGACCATCTCTTACAAGTGTTTCAGCTGCGGGATCGGGCTACCAGCAGTGCAGAGCTTGCTCAGGAATGGCAGCAGGCAGGTGTGAGTACATCTGCACGCACTGTGAGGCGGAGATTCTTGGAGCAAGGCCTGGTCTCAAGGAGAGCAGCAAAGAAGCCACTTCTCTCCAGAAAAAACATCATGGACAGACTGATATTCTGCAAAAGGTACAGGCAGTGGACTGCTGAGGACTGGGGTAAAGTTATTTTCTCTGATGAATCCCCTTTTCGATTGTTTTAGACATCAGGAAAACGCCTCATTCGGAGAAGACAAGGTGAGCGCTACCACCAGTCTTGTCTCATGCCAACTGTTAAGCATCCTGAAACCATTCATGTGTGGGGTTGCTTCTCAGCCAAGGGAATCGTCTCTCTCACAGTCTTGCCTAAAAACACAGCCATGAATAAAGAATGGTACCAGAATGTCCTCCAAGAGCAGACCTGGGCAAAGTGCGGCCCGCGGGCCACATCCGGCCCTCTTGTTGTCTCAGTCCGGCCCGCGGACCGAGACAGCCGTGGGGCTGAAAACCTGAGGTCCGCAGGCTGCACCGTGCCCGCCCACTCGCTGTCTCTCTACCAGTGATTTTCAACCAGTGACACATGGTCGGGTGTGCCGTGGGGAAAGTTCCCCAAACTATGGTGCCAGGAGCCGGTGGCTGGGATCATACTCACCCCTCCCCGTGCCATTGCTGAGGGTCCCTGCAATCCTGCATTCTCCCCGGCTCTGCAGCTCTCCAGCGCTGAGCGGTGATGTAATACCCGCTCATTAAGGTCATGTAATATGGACGCGACACCACTCCCATGGGCGTGGCTTCCATATTCATGGCCTTAATGAGCGGTATTACGTCACCGCTCAGTGCCGGAGAGCTGCAGGAAGACAGGGAGAACGCAGGATTGCAGGGACCCTCAGCGATGGCACGGGGAGGGGTGAGTATGATGGAGGAGAGGACAAGGAGCACGGAGCTGGACGGGGGATAGAACGGTGGATGGAGGAAGCATAGAGGACGGGGGGGGGAACGGAGGACGGGGAAGCATGGAGCAGGACGGGGGGGAGAACGGAGGACGGGGAAGCATGGAGGAGAACGGGGGGAGAACGGAGGACGGGGAAGCATGGAGGAGGACGGGGAAGCATGGAGCAGGACATGGGGGGAGAACGGTGGACGGGGGAAGCATGGAGGATGACGGGGGGAGAACGGAGGACGGGGGAAGCATGGAGGAGGACGGGGAAGCATGGAGCAGGACGGGGAGGACAGGGGAAGCATGGAGGAGGACGGGGAAGCATGGAGCAGGACGGGGGGAGGACGGGGTAAGCATGGAGGAGGATGGGGGAGAACGGAGGACGGGGGGAGGATGGAGGAGGACAATGAGCACGGAGCAGGACGGGAGGGAGAGGATGGAGGGCACAGAGGAGCATGGAGCAGGACGAGGGGGGGCACAGGAGGACAGAGAAGGAATGGGGGAGCACAGCGGAGGACGGAGCAGGAAGGGGTGAGTACAGAGGAGAATGGGGGAGCACAGAGCTGGATGGGGGAGCAAGGAGCAGGACGGGGGCAGCACAGAGCAGGAGGGCAGTTTATACACCCGGCTTATACACGAGTCAATAAGTTTTCCCAGTTTTTTGTGGCAAAATTAGGGGGGGTCGGCTTATACACTGGTCGGCTTATACACGAGTATATACGGTAGGTAGGAGACGTGTACAATAAGGGTGCTTTCACACGTTGCGGGTTGCAATGCGTGTTTCCTGATGCGCGCTATGTATAATATGACTGTTTTAGTGTCATTTTGTGCTATTTTGGTTGGTGGTGTGCCCCAGGATTTTCTAAGTATAAAAAGTGTGCCGCGGCTCAAAAAAGGTTGAAAATCACTGAGTCTAGGCGCAGTCAGCATTGGTGGAGGAGGGGCCTCAGGCCACTTCCTCCACCAATCAGCGTGTGAAACAGCTGAAGTGATGACGTCATGTCATCGCATCAGCTGTGTACCGCCGGTGAGTCAGCGCATCGGAGACAGCAACAGCAGCAGCAGGGCGCCTGGGAACGGGACTGATGTGAGTATGTGGTGTTATTTTTTTTTTCATGTGTATGAACATGGGGATTCAATGGAAGTGAACATGGGGATTCTATGGAGGTGAACGTGGGGATTCTATGGGGGTGAACGTGGGGATTCTATGGAAGTGAACATGGGGATTCTATGGGGTGAATATGGGGATTCTATGAGGTGAACATGGGGATTCTATGGAGGTGAACATGGGGATTCTATGGAGGTGAACATGGGGATTCTATGGAGGTGAACGTGGGGATTCTATGGAGGTGAACGTGGGGATTCTATGTGGTGAACATGGGGATTCTATGGAGGTGAACACGGGGATTCTATGAAGGTGAACATGGGAATTCTATGGAAGTGAACATGGGAATTCTATGGAGGTGAACTTGGGGATTCTATGTGGTGAACATGGGGATTCTTTGGGGGTGAACACGGGGATTCTATGAAGGTGAACATGGGAATTCTATGGGAGTGAACATGTGAATTCTATGAAAGTGAACATGGGGATTCTTTGGGGGTGAACATGGGGATTCTATGGAAGTGAACATGGGGATTCTATGGGAGTGAACACGTGGATTCTATGAAAGTGAACATGGGGATTCTATGGGGTGAACATGAGGATTCTATGGAGGTGAACATGGGAATTCTATGGAAGTAAACATGGGGATTCTATGGGGGTGAACATGGGGATTCTATAGGGGTGAACGTGGGGATTCTATGGGGGTGACGTACAGCACATGGGGATTCTATGGGGGTGACGTGCAGCACATGGGGAGGCTATGGGAAGGCTGTATACTCATGCAGTATATGGAAAGGCTGTGTGGGGCTCATGCAGTATATAGGGAGGCCGTGTGGGGCTCATGCAGTATATATATATATATATATATATATATATATATATATATATATATGGAGGCTGTGTGGCGCTCATGCAGTGTATATAGGAAGGCTGTGTGGCGCTCATGCAGTATATATAGGGAGGCTGTGGGGCTCATGCAGTGTATATAGGGGGGCTGTGTGGCACTCATGCAGTATGTAGGGAGGCTGTGTGGCGCTCATGCAGCATATAGGGAGACTGTGGGGCTCATGCAGTATATATAGGGGGGCTGTGTGGCGCTCATGCAGTATATATATGGAGGCTGTGTGGGTCTCATGCAGTATATAGGGAGGCTATGTGGGGCTCATGCTGTATATATAGGGAGGCTGTGTGAGGCTCATGCTGTATATAAGGGGCTGTGGGGGGTTCAAATATATATAGGGGGTGTCAGCATACTTAATTCTGCTCAATATTAAGTGATGCAATCAATATTAATAAGTTAATAAGTTGAGTAGAACTTAATTTCAAGCTATTTGTTCGGCCCTCCACAACAGTCATGGTCTCTCATGTGGCCCCTCGGGAAAATTAATTGCCCACCCCTGTCCAAGAGCAACTTCTCCCAACCCTCCAAGAGCAGTTTGGCGATCAACAATGCCTTTTCCAGCATGATGGAGCACCTTGCCATAAAGCAAAGGTGATAACTAAATGGCTCAGGGAACAAAACATAGAGATTTTGGGTCCATGGCCTGGAAACTCCCCAGATCTTAATCCCATTGAGAACTTGTGGTCAATCATCAAGAGACGGGTGGAAAAACAAAAACCTAAAAATTCTGACAAAATGAAAGCATTGATTGTGCAAGAATGGACTGCTATCAGTCAGGATTTGGTCCAGAAGTTGATTGAGAGCATGCCAGGGAGAATTGCAGAGGTCCTGAAGAAGAAGGGTCAACACTGCAAATATTGACTTGCTGCATTAACTCATTCTAACTGTCAATATAAGCTTTTGTTACTCATATGTTTGCAATTATATTTCTATCTGTGATAAAAACATCTGTGAAACACACACATAAAAACTAGAGGGCAGCAGATCATGTGAAAATATAATATTTGTGTCATTCTCAAAACTTTTGGCCATGACTGTAGATAAGTTCCTTGAGGGGTCTAGTTTCCAAAATGGTGTCATTTGTGGGGGGTTTCCACTGTTTAGGCACATCAGGAGCTCTCCAAATGCGACATGGCGTCCAGATAATTCTGCGCTGAAAAAGTCAAACGGCGCTCCTTCCCTTCCAAGCTCTGCCATGCACCCAAACAGTGGTTTACCCCCACATATGGGGTATCAGTGTACTCAGGACAAATTGCACAATAACTTTTGGGGTTTTGTTACCCTTGGGAAAATAAAAATTGGGGTGAAAAGATCTTTTTTTGTGGAAAAAATATGATTTTTTAATTTTATGGCTCTATAAACTTGTGTGAAGCACTTGGGGGTTCAAAGTGTTCACCACAGATCTAGATAAGTTCTTTAGGGGGTCCAGTTTCCAAAATGGGGTCACTTGTGGGGGGTTTCCACTGTTTAGGCACATCAGGGGCTCTGCAAACGGAACATGACACCCATCAAAGTCTGCATTCCAAAACGTCATTACTTCCCTTCCGAGCCCTGCCGTGCGCCCAAACAGTTTTTCCCACATATGGGGTATCAGCGTACTCAGGACAAATTGTACAACAACTTTTGGGGTCCAATTTCCTTGCCAAAAATCAAAAATTGGGGACTAAAAAATCATTTTTGTGGAATTTTTTTTCCACACCCAGGCATTGTAAACTTTAGTGAAACACTTGGTGGTTCAAAGTGCTCACAACAGATCTAGATAAGTTCCTTAGGGGGTCTAGTTTCCAAAATGGCATCACTTGTGGGGGAGTTTCCACTGTTTAGGCACATCAGGGGCTCTCCAAACGCAACATGGCGTCCAATCTCAATTCCAGCCAATTTTGGTTTGAAAAAGTCAAATGGCGCTCCTTTCCTTCCGAGCCCTGCCGTGCGCCCAGACAATGGTTTTCCCCCACATATGGGGTATGGATGTACTCAGGAGAAATTGCAAAACAACTTTATCTGTCCATTTTCTCCTTTTAACCTTGTAAAACTTAAAAAAAAAATTGTAAAAGATCATTTTTGTGACTAAAAGTTAAAATGTTCATTTTTTCCTTCCACGTTGCTTCAGCTCCTGTGAAGCACCTGAAGTGTTAAAAAACTTTTTGAATGTGGTTTTGATTAGCTTGATGGGTGCAGTTTTTAGAATGGTGTCACTTTTGGGTCTTTTCAGCCATATAGACTCCTCAAACTGACTTCAAATGCGAGGTAGTCCCTAAAAAAAATGGTTTTGTAAATTTTGTTGTAAAAATGAGAAATCGCTGGTCAACTTTTAACCCTTATAACTTCCTAACAAAAAATTTTGCTTCCAAAATTGTACTGATGTAAAGTAGACATGTGGAAAATGTTATTTCTTAACTATTTTGTGTCACAGAATTCTCTGGTCTAACAGCATAAAAATTCAAAATTTTAAAATTGGAAAATTTTCAAAATTTTCGCCAAATTTCCGATTTTTTCACAAATAAACGCAAAAATCATTGACCTAAATTTACCACTAACATGGAGCCCAATATGTCACGAAAAAACAAATCTCTGAATCGCTAGGATCGGTTGAAGCGTTCCTGAGTTATTACCTCATAAAGGGACACTGGTTAGAATTGCAAAAAATTGCCAGGTCATTAAGGTCAAAATAGGCTGGGTCATGAAGGGGTTATATGTCACCTACCTGACCCAGCAAGAAGGCACCGGAACAAAAATACAAAAACAGATAAATCCCTGGATCCAGACACCATACACCCCCAAGGCTACAGGAAGTAAATGGGTTTTATGGTACAGACACATTCACTTCACACACACAAACACAAAAAAAATAGCCATTCTTGTGTTCTGTAAGGCTATGTGCACACGTTGCGGAATTTTTGCAGAAACTTCCTGAGGAAAACCGGACTTTTTTCCAGAAAAAAAGCATGCGTTTTTTATGCGTTTTTTGCGCGTTTTTACCGCAAATTTTTTCTGAACATTCTAGGTCAATAATATAGCGGGAAATACGCAGATTTACCGTGTAATTAATTAACTTGATGCGTTTTTTACCGCGATGCGCACCATGTGCACAAAAATTGCGAATTCATTCTAAGTAATAGGATGCTTAATTCATGCGTTTTTAAAGTGTTTTTGCCGCGAAAAATCCGCAACGTGTGCACATAGCCTAAGGGTGTGTGCACACGGTCAGTAATTGACAGCGCTTTGGATGCAGCACATGTCCGCTCTGTCCAAAGCGCTGCCGGCTTTTGAACGCAGGTGATTCCGCATATGTCCATTGAACCATGCGGTATCACCGCATTCAATACATTGTATGGGTGACATTTATCTTGTGGAGACTCGTGTCTCCGAAAGATAAATAGACATGCTGCGGTCTGGAAAGATGTACCGCATGTCAGTCTCGGCAGTGAAGCTGCAGGCGTCGGTGCACACATAGTGTACATGGCATTTCTTGAAATCCCATCCACTATGCTGTAACATCTGGATGCTGCGGTTTGGACGCTGCGGATGTACACAGCGTCCAACCCACAGCGTTTACTAACAGTGGGAACGTACTCCTACGGTTTACAGCCTGAACATCCTGCCACTTCTCCCTCTGCGCATTTAGACTACCAAGAGGCAGCACTGCATTACTCCCACCATCAGTTCTGCTTGACCCTAGACAAAGAACCATCCTGAGACTGTAATACAGTCTTAAGACAGATGTACACACAGTTTACTCTTCCTAACAATCTTCTCAGTTCAGCTAGCATATGGTATCACCCTGCGGTCAATGTTACAAGTGTTGGCAATGGCAACCTCAAGTTCAGTGTACTGTAAGGGATCCATGAAGCCTATAATGCAAAAACATACAATGTAAACTAACATTCTGAAATGCCCAACATCTTCAAGGGCCACAAATTGACAAGAATATTATTCTCTGGGAACCTGCACTGCTCCCATGCTGTACAGTCGTGACCAAAAGTTTTGAGAAAGACACAAATTTTAGTGTTCATAAAGTATGCTGCTTCAAATTTCATAGCTGCAATTTGCATTAACTCTTACGTTGTGATCAGATGAATTGCAAAAAAATGCAAAGTCATTCCTTGCCAAGATCCCATGTCCACTGAATTTCAGCTCTGTCACAAAATGACCTGTTTATATAATTTTAATAATCTTGATAGCTCAGGACAAAGTGTTATTGAGGACAAGGTAGCGGATATCTATCACTCTGTCATATTGATTGAATTATAAAAGCAAACTGGTTTCTTTAAGGGACGATGGTGCTAGAAATCATTGTCTTCTTCGGCTAATCGTGGTTACTTCCAAGAAAAA
>JARQOD010000001.1:809849161-809967172 GCA_033576555.1 Oophaga sylvatica
AAAGGATAAAAACCTTGAATAATACAGATAATAAATAATAATACAAACAAAAGTGACCCCAAACACAGTATGATACCTACACACAGTGAATTGCTCCACATTACCCTCCTCACACACAGTATGATGACCCTACTGTATCACCCTTCGCTCAATCCCTGGGACAATGAATGGTGACCCTATCACAGTATAGTCCCCAAACAGCCCTCCTTAAAGTATAATGGCCACAAAACATCCTTCAGACAGTATGATGGGCCCCACATAGTCCTCCATACAGTATAACTTGTCTCTGCAATGCCTTCCATAGAGTATAGTGGCTCCACACAGCCCTCCATACAGTAGAATGGCCACAAAAAATGCTTTATACAGTAATATGAGTAGTAATGAAACTCGGAACACAAAACAATATGTTGCAAAACAAGGTGAATGTATTTACAGTCTGAGGATCAACAGTTAGTGGATAACGTTTTGGTGGTAAAAGGTATGTCTGCGCTGGGGAGGGTAGGCTGAAAGCAACAGTCAGGAAGCGCTTCATCTAATAGATTGCAAACAGGGAAAAGGAAAAAGGAAAAATTCAGCTCACCAATTTCAGCAGGAGTTTGCCCTCAATACACGCTCAAGGCATCAGTTCCAGAGGAACAGTGAAGTAGTACACGCACGGAGGTGCCTTGATCAGAGGCGTTGTCCATAACAAGGAGAAACGGGGAAAGGAAGAATAATCTCCAGCGTGAAAACTTGGATAAAAATGCAAATTTATTAAAAAAAATTATTAAAAATAAACATTCATAAAGATACGATACATGGGCAGGGTCCCTGGTACAACCAACGCGTTTCGACCCATTGGGGTCTTAATCATGGTAGGATACCATGGTACCATGATTAAGACCACAATGGGTCGAAAGGCGTTGGTTGTACCAGGGACCCTTCCCATGTATCGTATCTTTATGGATGTTTATTTTTAATACATTTTTTTAAATTAATTTGCATTTTTATCCAAGTTTTCACGCTGGAGATCATTCTTCTTTTCCCCGTTTCTCATCTAACAGATGCCCCTTTTCTGGGCAGCTGCGGGCTGCTATTTTTAGGCTGGGGGGGACAATATCCATGGTCCCTTACCAGCCTGGGAATACCAGCTCCCAGCTATCTGCTTTAGCTTGGCTAGTTGTCAAAAATGAAGGGGACCCCACGCCATTTTTTAAAATTATTTAAATAATTAAAAAAATAGTAGTGGGAGCCCCTCTATTCTTGAAAACCAGCTTTGCTGAAGGTGACAGCTTCAGTGGAATGGGCGTTAGGCGAGAATAACAGTGTTTGTTATTTTTAAATAAAAAGGTAAAAGTATGTTTTTTTTAAATTTCAAATAAAGGACTTTATTCTGGCTGTGCATTTATTTATAGTACAACTATAGGATTAGTATTGGAGAGACTTTTTACAGATGCCTCTCCATTACTAAGCCGTGGGCTTGATGTCACTGGACAAAACAAAGGTAACTTCAACCCCACAAATATGAACCCCACTTGCCATCACCACAAGGCAAATGGGAAAAGCCAAGCAAAGCACCAGAATTGGCGCATCTAATAGATGCGCCTTTTCTGGGGTGGCAGCAGGCTATCCATGGCCCCTTACCAGCCTGGGAATACTGGCCCCCAGTTGTCTGCTTTATCTTGGAAAGTTGCCAAAAATGGGGTCCCCCACAGCGTTTTTTAAAATTATTTAAATAATTTTGAAAAACAGCGTGGGGACCCCTCTATTCTTGAAAACTTGCCTTGCTAAAGCTGACAGCTGAGGGTGGCAGCCCACAGCTGTCAGTTTTGCCTGGCTGGTTATCAAACATACAAGGGAACCCACAATGGTTTTTTTACATTATTTAGAGCACAGACACCGGCTAATAATACTCCCATCAGCAGCCGCCTGCTATCGCTGTTATTAGCGCAGCAGGCGTAAGTTGATAGGAGTAGTAGTCCCATCACCCGATGCCAGTGGTAAACATTTTACCTCCAGTCACAGCTGCGGGCTCATGATGTCATTTGACAGCATGGGAGCCGTGGCTCTCGGACAGGCGGTAATGATTAAATATATGAGGATAGCTGTGACCCTTCACCCAGATGATAAATTACATTGGGAGTACCTGTCTTGCACATTGAAACATTGTGAGAGAATCAAACACATCTTCCAATGCCTTACATCATGACACTTAAATGACATTCCCTTTTTATAGTCTTGTTCAGGTCTCCAGCGTCAAGATACCCAAAGTTCCCCTAAAGTCTTCTGTACAGTAGCATTCTGTACAAAAAAGGCTGACTAAACCTTGTATCTCGTCCCTGGTGTAGTGGATTGCAACAATCCTTTTCTACTTTTTAAATAATTTACTTGAATCTTGTTCTTTATGTCTCTCTGTGTTTAATTGGTCTATATCGAACAATAGTTTCAATTGATATGATAGATGCCATATTGGGGTCTTTGGCTCTAATTACTTATGGAAGCGACAACGTAGAGCTTCCGCTAAGATGATATGAGCCATTTTGGGCACAGTGGCACAGCCTGCTGTACAATCCTCTGGGGTTCTAACCTGGTAAAATAAACCTGCCTGTGCTTTAAAGGAAATGTCTAGATGCAAAATATCTATGTATATATTCTGATACCTTCTATCAGCACTCTTGTGTGAACGTCCATTCCCATACTCGATGCTATAAATTATTGAGTGGAGTTCAATACTTCAGGCATACTGTAATATGATGGCTGTATATTAAAGTCATACAAGGCGGAATCAGTTTAACGTAGGTTCCTCTCCATCGTTAATTTTTTGCATTTTGCACCAGCAAACATTTTATTGAGACTGATGTAAAGTATGCTGATCTTAAAGAGTACCTGTGAGGGGTTTGTCCTTATATTAGAAGCACTTTATCAGCCTCCTAATAACATTTATTTTTTTTAAGATGCCCAAATGTTGTTGCAGTCTCTTCAATCCCAGTGCACATGTACCTGTAAGCACCGCCATTCATCCCTGTATTTTACTTGTATCACACCCACAGTTACGTAATTGACAAACCAGCATGGGACGGCAGGGAGAAGGATAAGTTCTCCCTCTTCTTCTCCCTGCTCATTCTAGTTTATCAATTGCGCCGCTGTGAATGCGATAACCAGACTAGTTGGCATACACAAGCTGTGAGAGCAAATATTTTTTTCACAGACTGCAGTAATACTTGGTTGTAATGAAGGCATCATTAAATACATTTTAGGGTTAATTCCCCTTAACAGATTCTTCTTTATGAACGTCCTCCAATTTTTCCAGCATACAAACCAAACCGTCAAATGGCAGTTATCTAAAAATACAGTCCCTATGGGTTCGGACAGCTATGAATGATACTAGCTGACACTTTTATATAAAGCACCTAGCATTTACACTTTGCTGTCCTCTAATGTAATGCTCTTGTACAAGTTCCAGCAAATGATACATAAATAACTATAGAGCAATAGCCGTCCACTGTGACCTTACAATCAAAAATAGATTTTAACACAAGGGAAATTAAATTATGGCTAATTATCGTAAAACTCTCTGGAAATAAATAGCACATGAATGACATATAACGGGCTCTGCAGGAGGCAGAACGAATATCTGGAAATAGCATTTCAAATGGATATAATCTGGTTACAAGAGATGTCCTGCTGCACAGGCAAGATAGAGGACGAGAGGCACGAGAAAGCAGGAAAGGACTAAGAAAATCGAGCTCGTCCCAATCTACAAAGCACACAATGGCTTAAATGGAAATATTACCTGTTTGGCTCCTAGTCTTTCAGGTACAATGGACATCTGGAAATCCCAAAAGCATAAATTTCCATCATTTTGTCATCACGCTAAAGAAAAAACACAGATTACAGACCATAAGTGCATGATTACACAATCTTATGTACCGCTATACAGTGCAAATATATGCACAATGTACAAAAATGGAAGCTATGTTTTGAGATATGACAGGAGGCAAGTACAATAAGGTTTATGGTGATGTAGGAAAAGTAGATCTGTGGTGCTCTTTGGCAGGATCTTCACACTAACAAATGCTTCAGCTCTCCTTATAAACAATCCTAAAAGGGCATTCTCTGGAGGAAATAGGGGGATGCTGATACTTCTCTTTTCCAAACTAACATAATAGCAGGATGAAGATTCTTTTTTTCCAAACACACATAACCATAATAAATAAGAAGCACTAAAAACCTGCAGCCATTCTTTGCTGTTACTCTGGAGGTGGAGTCTTAATGATGTGCATCGGGTCATATAAGCACTTGTACGATATGTGACCCCCCATTGAGAGCATAGAGATCTGGATGTATTACCTTGTCTTGCATTGGTAACATATTTAAGCCACTGGTAGTCATAAAGTAAGGCTAAAGGAATAGTGTTTATTAAGTGAAATAACACGCTAATACATTATCATAATAGCATACTCTGGTTTCCCTTTGAGGGCTTTGAAGAGCACGCCAAATCCAAACATCTCTACACCTTTAGCATGATTTAAAAGCAGGAAGGTAGGAAACGATTGATAATTCCAGTAACCGTTTGAAGATTAAAATTGTTGTACACATGAAAAAGAATGTTTAGATGTATTTGAAACATAAATCAATAGAACTTTCTAATATTCTGATACAGTTGGGAAAATAAGTATTTGATACACTGACGATTTTGCAACTTTTCCTACCTACAAAGAATGGAGAGGTCTGTAATTTTTATAGTAGGTACACTTCAACTGTGAGAGACAGAATCAAAAAATAATAATCCAGAAAATCAGACTGTATGATTTTTACATAAATAATTTGCATTTTATTGCATGAAGTAAGTATTTGATACAAAAGAAAAACACAACTTAATATTTTGTACAGAAACCGTTATTTGCAATTACAGAGGTCAGACTTTTCCTGTAGGCCTTGACCAAGTTTGCACACACTGCAGCAGAGATTTTGGCTCACTCCTCTACTCTACAGATCTTCTTCAGATCTTTTGGGTTTCAAGCTGTCGCTGGGTAACATTGAGTTTCTGCTTCTCCTTCCAAAGATTTTCTATTGGGTACAGATCTGAAGATTGGCTAGGTCACTCTGGGACCTTGAAGTGCTTCTTACAAAGCCACTCCTTAGTTTCCTCGACTGTGTGTTTCGGATCATTGTTATGCTAGAAGACCCAGCCACAACCCATCTTCAGTGCTCTTACTGAAGCAAGGAGTGTTGTGAATGTTTTAGAAATGAATTCTGAGCAGAAGCTCCCTCTGGTGGTTACAAACAGTACTAAACCATTCAATGAGGATTGGCAATCAGGAATCACAGACTGGCTGGATATAAGGGAGGTTCCCTCCCATCATGGTTGCCGGTGATCAATTGTTCTTGTCTCAACGTTGTTTCCTGGTTCACTTGGAAGCTTGCTGAGTCTTGCCTCTTCTCCTGCTCTCAGATAAGATATTTTCTGTTTTTTTGTTTTTGTGCTTTCCATTTGCATATTTCTCTGCATTTCTGTGAAGTTAGCCAGGTCCCCCTCCCCGGGGGGCTTGAGCTACCCTCAGTTCCTCTGGAGCCACTGTTATTTGTTCATTTGCCTTTTCCAGTTTTTTCAGTGGCTGCAGCTTAGTTTTGTTACACCAGGGAACTAATTTAGGTGGTAGAGGTCGTGTGATCTCAGGTGTTTTTGCAATTAGTAGCGTTGGTTTTTTTTGGATTGCAGTAAGGATCCTTCCTATCCTTTTTCTGTCTAGGCAGATTGGGCCCCAACGTTTGCTCATACTATTTTCTGTCTGTGTCTGTATTTCCTCTTGTCTAACCGCCATTACATGTTTGGGGGCTTCCTATGTTCTTTGGGGATCTGCTCCGGAGCAGATAGCTTTCCTCTTTCTATCTTTAGGTGTAGTTAACCTCTCAGGCTGTGACGAGGCGTCTAGGACCAACGTAGGAACGCTCCACGGCTGCCTTTAGTTGTGGTGGTTAGTCAGGGTACTGCAATCCAGTAGATTCCAACCTCTCTGGTGTATTGCCGTTTTTGCCTGCTCTCCTCAGCTACCAAAACATAACAAAGGAGGTTGTTGGCCAAAATCTCATGATACAAGACCCCATCTATCCTCCCTTCAATACAATGCAGTTGTAATGTCCCCTTTGCACTCCCAAAATAAGATGTTTTTCCCACAATGTTTCCTAGTTGGGACAGTGTTTGTGAGGTTGTACTCATCCTACTTCTTCCTCCAAATACGGCGAGTGGAGTTAGACACCAAAAAGTTTTATTTTTAGTCTCCTCTGACCACTTGACTTTCTCCCATGCCTTGTCTGGACCATCTAAATGGTTATTGGCGAACTTCAAACGGGCCTGGACATGTGCTGGAGTGATCAGGGGGACCTTGCGTGTCCTACAGGATTTTGATCCATGATGGCATAGTGTGTTACTAAAGGTAATATTTGAGACTGTAGTCCCAGATCTCTTCAAATAATTGACCAGGTCCTCCCACATAGTTCACGTCTTATTCCTGACCTTCCTCAGAATCATCCTTACCCCACAAGGCGAGAACTTGCATGGAGCCCCAGTCCGAGGAAGTCTGACAGTCATCTTGTGTTTCTTCCATTTTCTAACAGTTGCACCAACAGTTCTTGCCTTCTGGCCATGCTGCTGCCTATTGTCTAGTAGCCGATCCCAGCCTTGTGCAGGTCTACAATTTTGTCCCTGGTGACAGCTCTTTGGTCTTGGCCATGGTGTAGAGGTTGGAGTGTGATTGATTGAGTGTTTGGACATATGTCTTTTATGCAGGTAATGAGTTCAAACAGGTTCAATTAATGAAGGTCATGAGTGCAGAGTTGGAGGGTTTCTTAAATAAAAACTAAAAAGTCTGTGAGAGCTAGAATTCTTGCTGGTTGGTAGGTGATCTAATAGTCATTTCAAGCAATAAAATGCAATTAAATTATTAAAAATCAGACAATGTGATTTTGTTTTTATTTTTAGAATTCTGTCTCTCACAGTTGAAGTGCACCTATCATAAAAATTATAGACCTCTCCATTCTTTGTAAGTGAAAAAACTTGCAAAATCGGAAGTATATCAAATATCTATTTTCCCCACAAAGGTGTTCTGAGCTTCCAATATTAGAATCAGGCCAGAGCGCTCCACTTCATGTTTGCACTTGTGACAGCACATTATCAGAGACGTGTTTCAAGGAGGATGGCTGATTGACTCCTTTCAATAACCAAGCCAGCCTCATTCTTTATCACAGCCAATGTATAATCAGAGTAGTGAAATGGCTTAGCTATCGAAATGAGTCACTCAACCAGTTCCCTTTACACGCAATATTGGTTATGTGCCAACATAGGAAAAGTGTAGTTGCCAGGATTGGGCACAGATGCCGATACCTGAAGACTGGTCCTTTGTTAATAAAAGTATTTACTAAGTTGCATATAATTTCAATTTCAAAAACATCGAAACCATTTTCTTTAAGTGGAAAATCAATTTAAGGTTTTAGAACTGGGGCTTTCAACAATTATGTGAACTAAGTGCAGGTTTTAGATAAGATGAAGTTCTGGAAGAAAATAAATAGGATGTCATTAAAGCAATATTTCTTCCCTTATAACAATAAAAAAAATAAATCCTTGTGAGGAGCTGGTCTTGTTCTAAAGACTGCTGGACCGGCTCTGAGGGATGCAGACTTTTTCCAGCACAAAGCACCGGTTACGACAAAATTACTGTTGTGTTATATTAGAAATTTGCTTGCTGTGTTTTATTGAAGATTCACTTGCTAGTCAGTTTAAGTGAACTGATGGAGAGTGTTCAGCCTCTGGAATCAATGTTTCCATTTGGTGACAGTAAGCAGAGGAAGACGTGCTGGCTGGATCTTATGTATATATGAGATAAAGGTAAAAGCAATCATTCCATTATTCTTGATAGTGTATCAGATGCCTCAATTGAGTAATTGTTTCATATTAGACTGTACGCTGACTTTTGTTGCATGTTAATTTGTGAATGCATGCTGATTACGTATCGTATCAACCCACTGCAGTTTACTAGCCTACACAATTTAGGAAAAATATGCAGATTATTTGAACAATTAAACAATGAAGGATCACCTCACCCCCCCCACCTTCCTCCAAACCCGTGGAAGAATGTCCTGACTGGGAGCTATGGATATAAAAAGTCTCTTGCTCCTTCTGCAAAGAGACCCTCTTCAGGAATAGTCCAAGTAACCATCGCTCTATATGGTAGAATAGAGGTCCGCTCCTCAACTCACCACTGAACCCACAAAGACATTTGGATAACCCCGGCTGGAACCGTACTATATGTGGTTGCCGGCTGGAGCTTGATACATGTGCTATGGTCGTGATATCTATAGTTTGGATGTGAGGAATTATCTTAAGGACGTTTGTTGCCAGCTGGAGCAGGAGACGTGCTATGGTCATGGTATGGGGCATGGATTTTGACTATAGACTATACTGGCGGGAGATAGAAAAGCTGTGGGCCAATCAAAAGTTGAGAGATAGTGGATAACGGGGGCAGTGGAACTATTGGCCCCAGGATGGGATCTTGTGGACTGGGGACATTGCATTGTTACCACCTACCAAGAATTGCTGTAAGACCATGGATGTAAGGAATAAAAAACAGTTGCATTGTTAACCTGCCCAGGTGATTATTACAACCCATAACCTCAGATCTTCACACCTCTAATAACCAAAAGCAAAACAATCACTCGAGTGATAATTGTGCACAGATCCTATTAATTTGAATAGGAATCGCCCCTTTGGCATTGTACTGCTGCCTCGTCAATGGTACCACAAAGTATGTACGCGCTTCCCTTTGCAGGATCTCTGATTAAATGGAAGTGTAACAGTAAAGGGACACTTTAACCCTTAATGATGTGTCTATGTTGGTCCTTCAGGACAAAGATATTTTTTTTTCATTTTTTGTCACATTTCAGGAGCCATAGTGCTTTCTAGTACTTTTTTCTTTGAGCTAGCTGTATGAGGGCTTTTTTTCAAGATGACTTACAATTATCAGAAGCAGCATTTTAGAGTACAAGTACGGTAACTTATTGCCTAACTTTTATTTACGGGTAAAAAATATAAAAAAAAACCAGTGGTACTGATGGTTTTTTTTATGTTTTAGATTTTCCGCTATTCATGTGCTATACCAATGAGGTACTATATAATTCTATTGTTCAGTACAACTATATCGCTACCAAATTTATAGCTTTATTTATGTTCTACTACTTTTGTACAATAAATACGCTATTTGATAGAAAAAAAATGTTTCTTGTTGCCATATCATGAGTCATGTCTTAAGCCCCCGTCTCACATAGCGATACACCAGCGATCCCGACAACTATCAGGATCGCTGGTGTGTCGCTACATGATCGCTGCTGAGCTGCCAAACAGGCAGCTCAGGCAGCGATCAGCACAGCGACACTGCGGGTAACGTCGCTTAGTTACCCGCAGTGTACGTTGGATACCAGCGCCCTGATGCAGGGAGCTGGTAACCAAGGTACACATCGGGTTTCCAGGCGCTGCGCGGTGCCTGGAAACCCGCTGTGTACCTTGGTTACCAGCTCCCTGCATCAGGGCGCTGGTATCCAAGGTACACATCGGGTTTCCAGGCACAGCCCCGCGCCTGGAAACCCGCTGTGTACCTTGATTACCAGCGGATCGCTGGTCCCCCTCCTGTCACACGCAGCGATGCGTGCCTGTCAGCGGGAGACCAGCGATCAAAAAAATGTCCAGGACATTCAGCGACGATCAGCGATACCCAGCAGGGGGGCTGATCGTCGCTGAATGTCACACACAGCGATATCGCAGGGGAGATCGCTGTTGCGTCACAAAACTAGTGACTCAGCAGAGATCGCTGGTGTGAGACGGGGGCTTTACAACTACCTGTTAATGGAGCTGCAAGAGGGCTTATTTTTTGCATGACAAGATGTAGTTTTCAGTAATGCAATTTTCTGGAATGTATGACCTTTTTATTACACATTTTGGTGGAATGTACAAAATAAACAACAATTCTAGATTTTTTTAAGCACTGTTCATCATTCAGCCCATCTGATACATTAACTTTGTTCTCTAGATCAATATGATAATACCAACAGCCAATTTTATGTATTATTGCTCACAAAACAATTGTATATATACATACATACACACATATATACACACATTTATGTATATAATTATATTTCTGGGAGGTTGGGAATGTTCATATTAATGAAGGACCCATAGTGTTTTTATTTCTCCATAAACACTTATGTGAGGGCTCACTTCTGCAGGCCAAGCTGTAGTCTTGACTGGTGCCATTATTTTTGGGCACACACAATGTTGTTTTCTTTTTTTTTTTTTTTTTTTTTTTTTTACGATTTGTTAATTCATTATTATGTGAGGCTGGAACAGCAAAATCCATCAATTGTTGAACTAATATATATATATATATATATATATATATATATATATACAGAACAGACCAAAAGTTTGGACACACCTTCTCATTCAATGATTTTTCTGTATTTTCATGACTATGAAAATTGTAGAATCACACTGAAGGTATCAAAACTATGAATGAACACATGTGGAATTATACATTACACTTTACAAAAAAGTGTGAAACAACTGAAAATATGTCTTATATTCTAGGTTCTTCAAAGTAGCCACCTTTTGCTTTGATTACTGCTTTGCACGCAGAAAAGGTGAACGGATGGACTCTACATGCCTGGTTCCCACCATGAAGCATGGAGGAGGTGGTGTGATGGTGTGGGGGTGCTTTGCTGGTGACACTGTTGGGGATTATTCAAAATTGAAGGCATAGTGAACCAGAATGGCTACCACAGCATCTTGCAGCAGCATGCTATTCCATCCAGTTTGCGTTTAGTTGGACCATCATTTATTTTTCAACAGGACAATAACCCCAAACACACCTCCAGGCTGTGTAAGTGCTATTTGACCAAGGAGAAGAGTGATGGGGTGCTACGCCAGATAACCTGGCCTCCACAGTCACCAGACCTGAACCCAATCGAGATGGTTTGGGGTGAGCTGGACCGCTCACCGCTTCAATTTTGAATAAATCCCCAACAGTGTCACCAGAAAAGCACCCCCACACCATCACACCATCACACCACCTCCTCCATGCTTCACGGTGGGTACTAGACATGTAGAGTCCATCCGTTCACCTTTTCTGCGTGCAAAGCAGTAATCAAAGCAAAAGGTGGCTACTTTGAAGAACCTAGAATATAAGACATATTTTCAGTTGTTTCACACTTTTTTGTAAAGTGTAATGTATAATTCCACATGTGTTTATTCATAGTTTTGATGCCTTCAGTGTGATTCTACAATTTTCATAGTCATGAAAATACAGAAAAATCATTGAATGAGAAGGTGTGTCCAAACTTTTGGTCTGTACTATATATATATATATATATATATATACAACACACACACACACACACACACACCGTATATACTCGAGTATAAGCCGACCAGAGTATAAGCCGATCCCCCTAATTTTGCCACAAAAAACTGGGAAAACTTATCGACTCGAGTATAAGCCTAGGGTGGAAAATGAGGCAGCTAATGGTAAAAAGAAATAAAAAATAGATATCAATAAAAGTAAAATTAAAGTAGGTTAAATGTTTTTGAATCAGGAGCCCCATATGCTGCTCCATAGATTATGCCCCATATGCTGCTCCACAGATTATGCCTCATATGCTGCCCCATATATTATGCCCCATATGCTGCCCTATGTATTATACCTCACAAGCTCCATAGATTGTGCCCCATATGCTGCACCATGTATTATGCCCCACAAGATGCTCCATAGATTGTGCCCCATTATGCCCCCATATGATGCTCCATAGATTATGCCCCATATGCTGCCCATGTATTATGCCCCACAAGATGCTCCATAGATTGTGCCCCATTATGCCCCCATATGATGCTCCATAGATTATGCCCCATATGCTGCCCATGTATTATGCCCCACAAGATGCTCCATAAATTGTGCCCCATATGCTGCCCATGTATTATGCCCCACGAGATGCTCCATAGATTATGCCCTATATGCTGCCCTTGTATTATGCCCCACGAGATGCTCCATAGATTATGCCCTATATGTTGCCCATGTATTATGCCCCATGAGATGCTCCATAGATTATGTCCTATATGCTGCCCAATGTATTATGCCCCCATATGTTGCTCCATAGATTGTGCCCCATATGCTGCCCCATGTATTATGCCCCCATATGCTGCCCCATGTATTATGCCCCACAAGATGCTCCATAGATTGTGCCCCATATGCTGCCCCATGTACTATGCTCCACAAGATGCTCCATAGATTATGCCCCATATGCTGCCCCATGTATTATGCCCCCATATGCTGCTCCATAGATTGTGCCCCATATGCTGCCTCATGTATTATGCCCCCATATGCTGCCCCATGTATTATGCCCCACAAGATGCTCCATAGATTGTGCCCCATATTCTGCCCCACGAGATGCTCCATAGATTATGCCCCATATGCTGCCCATGTATTATGCCCCACGAGATGCTCCATAGATTATGCCCTATATGTTGCCCATGTATTATGTCCCACAAGATGCTCCATAAATTATGCCCTATATGCTGCCCCATGTATTATGCCCCATATGTTGCTCCATAGATTGTGCCCCATATGCTGCCCATGTATTATGCCCCACAAGATACTCCATAGATTGTGCCCCATATTCTGCCCCACGAGATGCTCCATAGATTATGCCCCATATGCTGCCCATGTATTATGCCCCACGAGATGCTCCATAGATTATGCCCTATATGTTGCCCATGTATTATGTCCCACGAGATGCTCCATAAATTATGCCCTATATGCTGCCCCATGTATTATGCCCCCATATGTTGCTCCATAGATTGTGCCCCATATGCTGCCCCATGTATTATGCCCCTATATGCTGCCCCATGTATTATGCCCCACAAGATGCTCCATAGATTGTGCCCCATATGCTGCCCCATGTACTATGCCCCACAAGATGCTCCATAGATTATGCTCCATATGCTGCCCCATGTATTATGCCCCCATATGTTGCTCCATAGATTGTGCCCCATATGCTGCCTCATGTATTATGCCCCACAAGAAGCTCCATAGATTGTGCCCCATATTCTGCCACACAAGATGCTCAATAGATTGTGCCCCATATGCTGCCCATGTATTATGCCCCACAAGATGCTCCATAGATTGCGCCCTATATGCTGCCCCATGTATTATGCCCCACAAGATGCTCCATAGATTGTGCCCCATATGCTGCCCCATGTACTATGCCCCACAAGATGCTCCATAGATTATGCCCCATATGCTGCCCCATGTATTATGCCCCCATATGTTGCTCCATAGATTGTGCCTCATATGCTGCCTCATGTATTATGCCCCACAAGAAGCTCCATAGATTGTGCCCCATATTCTGCCCCACAAGATGCTCCATAGATTGTGCCCCATATGCTGCCCATGTATTATGCCCCACAAGATGCTCCATAGATTGCGACCCATATGCTGCCCCATGTATTATGCCCCACAAGATGCTCCATAGATTGTGCCCCATGTATTATGCCCCCACATGATTCTCCATAGATAGTGCCCCACAAGATGCTCCATAGATTATGCCTCATATGATAGTATAGGTCCCTTATGCTGCCGCTGCAAATGAAAAAAAAAAATGACAAACTCACCTCTCGTCGCTGGGGGCCAGGTGCCGGTGTCCTGAGCAGGCGGGGACACCGGCGCGCTATGGGGGACAGGTGCTGGTGTCACCGCTGGCTCAGGCCCCGGCACCTGCAATATTCACCTGTCCCCGTCCACCGCTGCACGACGCTGTCTTCCGGGTCCTCCAGCAGTGAATGCTCAGAGGGCGCGGTGCGCGCTAACCACGTCATCGCGCCCTCTGACCTGAATATTCACAGCTAGAGGACGCGAGTACACAGCAGCGAGCAGTGGGGACAGGTGAATATCGCATATACTCACCCCCTACTGGAGCGTCTCTGCAGCCCCTGCTCTTCTCCCACGGTCTCCGGCAGCTATTCCTAACTTCAACGGTCACGTGATACTGTTCATTAAAGTCATGAATATGTCGCAAGGCATCCCTGAGAACGGGAGTTGACGGGAGCATCGCTGAGGAGCAGGAAAGCTGCGGGGGCCGCCGGAAGGTGAGAATATCACTATTTTTTATTTTAATTATTGTTTTAACAGGGATATGGTACCCAGGGCCTGGAGGAGAGTCTCCTCTCCTCCAGATCCTGGGTACCATCCGCACAAGAACTGCTCACTTTGCGCATGGTGGGCATAGCCACATGCGAAAAGTAAGCGGTTCAATGCATTCCTCTGGCGGCAGAATCGCCGCAATTCTGGAAAAAGAATGAACATGCTGCGCTTTTTTTCCGCGATGCGTTTTTTCTTGCGGAAAAAAACGCAGCATGTGCACAAAAATTGTGGAATGTATTCTAATAATAGGATGCTTAATGCATGCGTTTTTTAAGCGTTTTTGCAACGGGAAACCGCCGCAAAAACGCAAAAAAAATGCGAAAAATCCTGAACGTGTGCACATAGCCTTAGAGTTGTATTCAACTTATATCAATTCTTTACACTTTACTAGTTTTATGCTAGAAAACTACTTTTTAAAGGGGTTTCCACTACTCAGACAAACATTTCTCAACCATATTCTCCAATGTAAAATATTTACAGCCTATACTCACCTTCGGTGCCAGCGACATTGGCATCGGGTCTCCCGGGGCTTGCATGACATTGTAATGTCAGGTGAGCCCTAGAGCCAACGTAATAGGCTGCTTCACTCTCACTTCCTTCAGATGAATCGGACACCCAGAAGAGGTGAGAGCTGCTGCATCGAGAGTGAGATGATCTCTTATTAGGACCACCTACTTGACTGAAAACCCCAGAATGAGTAGGGTTATGCACAGAAAAACAACAAAAATTATTTTGAATCTTATCTCAAAAAACATATATCAATCTACTCAGCTTTGCCTACTGTACAGGATGCTGCTGTCAGATTTTAATGTGAAAGATTTAACTAATATTTCTGCTACCCTGCTCTTTATATGTAGAAAATATACATATTTTAATGTTTTTGATCTATAAGTAGTGAAATTGATACCAAAATTTTGGGAACTCGGATGGAGGTAGTCAATGGCAGCCTAGATAGTCAGCCATATAAGAATTTTCTAAAGAAAAAAAGACCCTAGAAAAGTCTAATATTTAACCGTTTACACATTTAGAGAAACTTTAATAATTTTACATGGAAATAGATACATAAGAACAGAAAAGTATATTTATGACTGCATTTGTTTAAACACAGTAGTATAATTGGAATGGCAAGTTATTCTACTTAATCATATTGTATGCTTTCAAGATGAAAAATTACTCAAAGAAACTATTAATGATTTAGAAAATCTGAGTCCTAACAGAAAAAGACAGAACAATACACGAATGATTAAAAATATAAACCTCAGTGCTTTTGACAATGATAGATATACTGTGGGGAAATAAGTATTTGATACACTGCCGATTTTGCAACTTTTCCCACCTACAAAGATTGGAGAGGTCTGTAATTTTTATTGTATGTGCACTTCCACTGTGAGAGACACAATCTAAAAATTGAAAAAAAAAGAAAAAAAAAACAGAAACTCACAGAAATCAAAGTTATTGCAACTTGTTTTTCCATTCTTTAATAATGACCTCTTTCAGAGCCCAGATGCTGGATGGAGGGTGATGCTCAACTTGTCTCTTCAGAATTCCCCATAGGTGTTCAATTGGGTACCAATAATGTCTTGATATTTTACAGTATGTGTCTTGTTCACTTGTTGGGTTTCAGCCCCCCCCAGCTTGGAGTTGGAAAATAGGAATAAAAATGATGATGTAGACTAAATAGTCACTTTTATAATAATTGTGCACAACGTGGATATGTAATATCGAGCTGGGTGCAACTGTTAAAAGTGAAGTTGGTTGAAAGACATTTCGTGTTTGATGGTAAGCTTTGCTCCCAAAATTGCTTTTTTCTTATATGTAGCCATCGCTGCTTTTCATCCTGATAACAGAAATAAACATTTTTTTCCCTCTTGACCCTCATTTGGAAGAACATCTGTTCAGGCAGCCCACAAACTGATTTGACTGAGCTGGCATCTCATCTCAGCTCTGTGCTAAAGCCAAAACTCTGAGCCATCTGGCTGCTTTCTCTAAAGGAGGAAAACTACATTTTAGAAAGTATTTAAAAAAAAAGAAGAAAAACCCCTTTTCTCTTCATGTGTTTTGCCTAGATATTGATAAGAGGAAATAACAGAAGAGAAAAAGGACAGCGTGCTAATATTAGATTGTGTTTCTGTGCAGCTAGGAAGAACAGTAGGTTAAAGAGAGCAGAGAATTTATTTCTAAGCAAAGACCCTCTGGATAATTCCACGGAGCACCACTAACCCAATGAGACCAATGACCATCACAGTGCAAACAAGAGAGATGTTTTCCCCTGCAACTGTCTTTCCAGTCCCAGATATAGCTGCTAAATATAACCAGACACCAAGATTTCCAACATTTCTTCTGCATCTTGTGGGAATAGAAATATATATATCTATTACAGAAACTAACCTCTAATAAACGTATAAAATACTATAACCACTGCAAGTCACAAGGCTGAAAGGGAATTTGTAAGTAAAATCAAACCACCCCCAAACAGTATATATGGGCATGCAGATCTTTGAAACTGTAAATCCATAGACATTTTTATTTCTTCTATCTGCTGCTACATTCCCCAGTAATTAACATTTTTCATTCATATTCAAATAAGGCATTAAGTGCTTGGGGTGTGACACAGCACTTAAGAGGACACTGCCTCCCCAGGTTCTTTCCCCACCCAGGACCAGCCTCTTTAGCTTGACTGATAGCTCACTTTCTGATTGCATGGCCTGGAATCGGATGTCACAGAAAGAAAGAGTGATAGTAATAAAAAAAGGTGAAGAGGTTGGTGCAAGTCAGGGAAACAACCTGGGGAGGCAGTAACTTGTTAAGTGCTTGGTGATGACCAGAGAATTTAAAGCCTCAATTGTATATTAAGGAAAAACACTAATTTCTCAGGAAGCAGCAACAGATTGAAGATAAAAAGGTGTATTGTTTATCTTTTGCACTGTAACTTGGGCATCCATAACAGCCCTAGTTACAGGGAAAAACAGCCTCTTTCAGTGCTATAAGTTACTGGCAGAGTTGATCTGGGCCTGCTAGGACTGATCAGCTGTGCTGTGCTGGACATACACCCAGCGATCCTGTGATTGGTGTTGCTGTCATCTTAGTGTCCTGGCTTAGTTTAAACAAATCCCATACCCATCGGATGTGTGATCAATAAAAGATCAGTATAGGTCAGACCAATGGGACCCCCACAGATCCAAGAATCCTATAGTGTTGGACTATTTTTGTCAGTTCTATAAACTATGAATGGAGCAGCAAGATATATGTGCAAACTGTCGGCCCTAACAACTGTTCCTGGCAGTGGACTTGCGTTTGTGGTGGACCAAGTGACCAGCGGAGTTCCCAATCAATTACCACTCAAGTGGATATATTTCTCTAAGAAAAAGCTTATGGCTTGTTGTAAGATACTTTCCTCCTACTCACAAAAGCTGTTTACCGAATCAGGCATCCATACCTACAGTCATGGCCGAAAATGTTGTCACCCTTGAAATTGTTCCAAAAAATTAAGTCTGTCTCCCAGAAAATTATTGTAATTACACATGTTTTGTGACACACATGTTTATTTACTTTGTGCGTGTTGGAAAAAGACAAAAAAAACAATTTCAAGGGTGCCTACACTTTCGGCCATGGCTGTATACGTTTTTTAAAGTCTATAATATGGGTCTGGATATCTAGAAATATGTTTGCGTATTTTGAAAGGTCTCTGACTAAATGTACAAAGTCAGGAAAGATGGACAAAAATGTTATGAAATTCCAATTTATGAAACAATATATTAAAATCAGAGATATATGAATGGGAATTCAACTGGAACATGAAATAATCCATTGAGAATTGTGAACGGCTTTTTTATACGAGTGTTCAAATCGGATCAGATCAAACAGTGTTGCGAAATCTCAGTGAACTTTTTCCATCACTATTTGCCACTTTCTTGCGGTGATTAAAGGACTAGGTCTCAAAATCAGTCAGCATGTGGCCAGATTACGAATGGATATTCTTACTAATAAACCATCGCAGCAGCAACAACTATAATTTAATTGGGAAGACACATATAAAGAATATAGAATTGTTTTAGAGTTTATCTTAAAATGAAAAAAGGCCAGGAATAAAATGCACAAAGACCATGAGGCAGATTTATCAATTCTGTCTAATTGTGACTAGACAGCTGTTCACGCTGCTTGATAAATCTACTGTCTAGTCTAAATTTAAGCCGCCAATTAGTTGGCTAAATTGTGTAAAAAATATTTGCCATAATTTTGGCTCACTGCATGTCACATTAAGGTGAGCCCCTTTACTGACAAGTCGAGGAAGCTTTTCTGTAAGGCCATGCCTCTCATTGTACAACGTAAACAAGATCTAAAACACGTCATAAACATGATGCAAGTCATTTAACCCCTTAACGACCGCCGATACGCCTTTTAACGGCGGTTAAGGGGCCTTATTCCTCAGCGCCGCTTTTTAATGTTTCCAGCGTTGGAAAATCTACTGGGGGTAGCTGAGACCCCGGAGAACATTATTTGGGACAGTTTTTACCATCCTCAGTCTTGTGATCGCCGTTACTCACCAAATAACGGCGATCACAAAAAAAAGGCCGATCTCCCATTCATTTCTTTCTCCTCTGATATGATCTAGCAACCCAGAGGAGAGAGAAATGAGGTCCCCCGAGCCACCCGGTACCTCCGCCATCCCCGGACCCTCCTGCTCCGTCCCTCTGCATCTTCCTCCTGGAAGAAAATGGTGGGCGCATGCGCATTGCGCCCGCCGAGATCTGCCGGCTGGTACCCAGCAACAATAGATTTTGTCCTATTGGTTCATTTTGATCACTGTGGTTACAGAAGGATTTGGGGAAGCCAGGCCTTTAGTGAAGTAATTATCTATGGCAGTTAGTTCACATGAAAGGGACTTGTAAAGTAGTGGCCAACCCCTTTAACCAGACCTTGAAAGGACATGTCAAGCCCTCTGCATATCTTAACAGGACATGTAGAATGGGGTTGCCTGAACAAGACAGTTCCCTTGATGTAAATTATAGACTCTCTGATGTACGGCTGGGGGTAACATGCCAGTGAAAGAAACACTCCGGCACAGATGGAAGATCTGGTCAGAGTTCACGCAGTAGACAGAGACTTTTAATAACAAATTAAGGAATTCCACCCCTGTCAAGGAATAAACAAGGACTATTTCTGGTAACAGAAGCTGTGTAGTGACATAAAATAGCACTTGCTTATCTTTACCAGTCCCTTGTTATCTTTAGGGCATGAGGCCAATTAACT
This sequence comes from Oophaga sylvatica, assembly GCA_033576555.1. Lineage (NCBI taxonomy): Eukaryota > Metazoa > Chordata > Amphibia > Anura > Dendrobatidae > Oophaga > Oophaga sylvatica. The sequence goes on from JARQOD010000001.1 coordinate 809,868,634, forward strand.
ATATATGTAGCAGTACCTGCACCTGAGATCCCTATAAGAACAGCAGCACATTGTACTCATCACTGCTGTCCAATAACTGACCGAGCAAATAATGCACTCAATGTAAAAACAGCCAAACAATAGGAAGAAAAATTATAGATAATAAGCAGTCAATTCTGAGATTGACAAATAATGCTCCTCTGTGTTCAGGCTGTGTGTCTAATAAAGTCTCCTGGCACATATTACACTTAATAAGTGATCATATTTCTTTTTACAAGGATCCTTATTCAGAGCGGTTTAAATAGTTTTCAGTGATCTGAAGTATCCTATCATTTTCAGGCTTCCAAGATCCTTTTTTGGCAATGAGCTTCAATCTTGGCATATTTTCCTTCTCTCTGTGTGGGCCTTAAGTAAAATGCGACTTTTACTGTGGGTAGATAGACAGAAACATTGCCAGGACTCTCATTCATATCTAGGAGGTGGGGGGATTCATGGTGGTAACATTTGATTTACAAGTTTGCTGATTTGTTGTTACTAAAAATCAGCTTTAAGGCAACTATTTTACTAGGCTAAAGTCATCCAAACCTGCTGACATGGCAGGATCGGCAGAAAGTCTAATGTGTATAGGGGACATCCAAATCTCCCCAAAAGTTGACATCAGGGGGGATTCAAGGGATTCCTTTGTTCTCCCTGGATATAAGTTGCAGCCAGAGGAGTCTGACAGCAGCTCTCTCATAGAGAACACAGGAACGCTCAGCTGAGAATCTAATATATACCTTCCTTGTAATGTCTTCACATCCTGTTCCAACCAGATGTGTCCGGATCCCAGAATTCCAAGTGGAGGAAGTTCACCGACCGCCATATTGGGACACCCAGGTGATGTGTGTCTCAATATGGGAACTGCTGCTGGTACCTATCTATTGCGCGGTACCACCAGCGGAACACCACACGCACACACACACACACACACACACTGTATACGCCGTACGCACCATACATAAATACACACTGTATATACCGTATGCACCACACACACTGTATGTTGTACGCACCACACACACACTGTATACGCCGTACGCACCACACACACACACTATATACGCCGTACGCACCACACACACACTGTATACACCGTATGCACCACAAACACACAATGTATATGCCATACACACACACACTGTATACGCCGTACGCACCACACACGCACTCTGTATATGCCGTACGCACCACACACACACTGTATACGCTGTACGCAGCCTCTTGCGCGGTACCACCAGACAGCAGGCAAGGGGATAGCACATGGGGTAGACAGGTCAAAGAAGAAAGCACAGACGGGAGAAGTCAACACATGGGGAAAGAGAGAGCAGATAGGTGGGTGAGCACATGGGGGGAGAGATTCTCAACGCTGCAAAGCCTGCCCCCATCGTGACATTACCGCCCTCCCGATGCGATAGCATCGGGCCTCCATCTAGTATCCTATATATGGGGATGATGGTAAGTATCGTTTGGCTGACAGCAATCTAATGTGCATGGGGGCATTCTGTGCACCTATATCTGAATGCATCTAAATTTCACAGAATAAATTATATATTTATATTACAACCTTGCATGGAACTGGACTGGCTCATCCTCCAAGCAATATCTATCAGCCTTTATCCAGGCTATATAGTAGTAAACATTTATGGGCACAAAACAACCATTGTTTGCTGGCAGGGAACTTGATTCTCTTGTGCTGACCTTCTTTATTATTGGGAAATCCTGCTAGTAATGTGAGTTACTGAACTTGTCTCTAAAATCAGGCTGATAGTTAATTTAATCCTATTGGTCACATTAACGCTAGGGCTAAATGGCGACACATTGCAACATTGGATGTAACGATTTCTTATGGTGCTGCATTGTGAGCTATATATGTTTCAACACGTGTTGGATTTTCTGCCATTGGTCCCAAGTCTAATGCGACGCACTTGAATTCATAGGCTTCAAATGCAAGTGGGAATATGAGACTTTCATGCAAACTGGCTGTTTTATTTACAGCAAACTCACAGCTTTAAAATAGTCATTTTTATAAGAATTGTGGTTGCATGACACATACCGCCGTCTGGCCCTAGCCTAAAATACACTCATATTTCTATCAGACAAAATGAGATTAATGATCCTTTTTCCTAAGGAAACTTCCTTAGTGTTCTAATTTTAATGGGGGACGTGAATTGTCTGACTAAACAGGAAACATGGTATAGAATATCCTTCCTGAGATGCAGGAAAGTAATGGCCATTACTGAAATGGAGATGTGTGATTATAGCCAACGTCGATATGATAGGAACATGATCTGACAATTCTGCTATGCAGTATAATAGTGATCAGTCTATACGAACAGGAAAGGAAAACCTGAACAAAACAAAAGGAAGTGCAGCTTTATTGGTCATTGAACATGTGTTTCATAGTATAGAAAAGTGTTGCGATGTCTGTGCAGATATATGGGGGAAGTAAAAAAAAACAAACTGTTGTATGAATCAGAAAAGGAGCTACTGTATAAATCCGTCAGGGTGGATAAAAATCAATGATTTTTTAAAAAAATCAAAAAAATCGGATTTTTTTGATTTAAATCGGATTTTTTTGATTTAAATCGGATTTTTTTGATTTAAATCGGATTTTTTTCAATAAACTGCTTTTTGAGGAAAATATTTTACCATCCAAAGGTTCTTCCATCATGAGATAAAGCTGAGTTGTTTAACTCGGTAGAATAAAGGCTGTATATGTGTAACATTCACAATGCCATGCTCTTCCAGAGGTTTTTCTGTAGGATTAGTGGGCAGTTTCTCTCCTATATTATCACAGACGCTCGCTTTATTTACTCAGTTCTCAAAACTGAATTTGACTCCGCAGAGGTCCCAGCCTCTTCTTCACGGCAAAAATGTTACAACATGAACAGAGTTGAGAAAAAGACCTTAATCCTATTGTTCTACAAACCTATGAATACAGAATCAACCCCTTCAGTGCCAAGTCCAAGAAGTTAGACAATATGTTTCTGATTGTTTGGAGTGGAATAGATCTGCACAACACAAGAAGAATGTGAATCTAAGTGTGAGGAGGAGGAAGGGCAAGCAGACAAGAAAATGAAAGTGAATCTTTGAGCACAATACTGCAGCATAGCCACAGACAAACAAGTCTGGATCTGTTTGTGTGTACGATCTGAGGTTTATTACATTCTTTCCTTATAATGGCAGCAGGCCGAGAAATAAAATCTGAAAAATAATTGTAAAATGTTTGGTATTTCCACTTTTAAACACTAGGCAGAGCAGCTGCTGAAATATAAACTGCTAGCTCGTATTGCGACAGTAGTAAATGCAGGCGGGTCTGATCACGTGTGACTTCTCTCCTCCGTTACTAGGTGTTTGTAATAACAGAGGATGTAGTTTAGGCTCACAGAGCGGAGCCATTTTGTTGGGGACTGCCAGTGATACTGACAAGTAGGCTGTCACTGAGGACGACCGGCAGCATCTATTCTGTTAGTTCATGCTGCTCGCTGTATTATAAACTGAGCACAGATACGTGGAGAGTATCACACACTGGGATTATTCACAGCACATGACACACTGCATGTATCTAGATACAGTGCTGAGTGTAGTGTATCGCATTATGGGATTAGATACACCGGTCTGGGGCATATCGCGCATGATGAAATTAGATACACCGGTCTGGGGCGTATCGCACATGATGAAATTAGATATACCGGTCTGGTAGAAACTTTGATTTAAATCACTGATTTAAATCAAGCCTTACTGACTAGTGATTTAAATCGTGATTTAAATCGTGATTTAAATCAGTTTGATTTAAATCAAATCCACCCTGAAATCCGTTATAATTTTTTTCCCATATCACTATCTGTATTAAAAAAAATACAATTGAAATCTCGCAATTTTCACACTGGTCACTGGGTTTTTATATATTTCCTGTTATTTCAGGAAACATGACATTTGCAGTAGCCTCAAAGAACAGAATCAGATGGTAACTTTTGATCATTGTGAACAGTGGGGAAGCTGTTATGTTTTGGTAGCTGAGGAGTGCAGGTAAAAAAGGCAATACACCAGAGCAGTTGGAATCTATGAGATTGCAGTACCCTGACTAACCACCACAACTAGAGGCAGCCGTGGAGCGTTCCTACGCTGGTCCTAGACGCCTCGTCACAGCCTGAGAAACTAACTACACCTAAAGGCAGAAAGAGGAAAGCTATCTGCCCCGGAGCAGATCCCCAAAGAGCATAGAAAGCCCCCAAACATGTAATGGCGGTTAGACAAGAAGAAATACTGACACAGACAGAAAATAGTATGAGCAAACGTTGGGGCCCAAACTACCTAAATAGAAAAGGATAGGAAGGGCACTTACTGCAATCCCAAAAAACCCTGAAAAGCACCAACTCTACTAATTTCAAAAACACATGAGATCACACGACCTCTACCACCTAAATTAGTTCTCTGGTGTAACAAAATCAAAACAGCAGCCACTGAAAAAACTGGAAAAAAGCAAATGTAAAAACATCAGTGGCTGAACTAAACTGAGAGGTGTTGTGAATGGGTTTGAGATGAGTTCTGAGCAGAGGCTCCCTCTGGTGGTTACAAGCGGTACTAGTGAGGATTGTGAGGACTGGGAATCAGGTGTTACTGATTGGTCTTATATAAGGGAGTCATTTTCCCATCAGGGTTGCCGGTGATCAATTGTTCTGGTCTGAATCCTTCTTTCCAGTTTCCCTTGTAGCCTGCTGTGTCGTGTCTGCATCTCCTGCTATCAGATAAGACAATTTCTTATTTTGTGTTTTTGCTATATTTTTGCATTTTGTCCTGCACTTCTGTGGGGGCCTTCAGGGTCCCCTCCGGGGGCTTTTGCCCTCTCAGTTTAGTCCAGCCACTGTGTTTTGTACTTTTGCTTTTTCCAGTTTTTTTTCAGTGGCTGCTGTTTTGATTTTTTTTACACCAGAGAACTAATTTAGGTGGTAGAGGTCATGTGATCTCAGGTGATTTTGAAATTAGTAGAGTTGGTGTTTTTTCAGGGTTTTCTGAGATTGCAGTAAGTACCCTTCCTGTCCTTTTCTATTTAGATAGTTTGGGCCCCAGCGTTTGCTCATACTATTTTCTTTCTGTGTCAGTATTTCCTCTTGTCTAACCGCCATTACATGTTTGGGGGCTTTCTATTATCTTTGGGGTTCTGCTCCGGGGCAGATAGCTTTCCTATTTCTATCTTTAGGTGTAGTTAGTTTCTCAGGCTGTGACGAGGCGTCTAGGACCAACGTAGGAACGCTCCACGGCTGCCTCTAGTTGCGGTGGTTAGTCAGGGTACTGCAATCTCATAGATTCCAACTGCTCTGGTGTATTTCCTTTTTTACCTGCACTCCTCAGCTACCGTAACATAACAGAGAGGGCAAAAGCCCCCGGAGGGGACCCTGAAGGCCCCCACAGAAGTGCAGGACAAAATGCAAAAATAAAGCACAAAAACAAAAAGAAGAAAATGTCTTATCTGTTAGCAGGAAATGCAGACACGACACAGCAGGCTACAAAGGAAACAGGAATCAAGGATTGAGACCAGAACAATTGATCACCGGCAACCCTGATGGGAAGGCGACTCCCTTATATAAGACCAGTCAGTAACACCTGATTCACAATCCTCACAATCTTCACTGGACAGTCCAGTATCGCTAGTAACCACCAGAGGGAGCCTCTGCTCAGAAATCATCTCAAGCCCATTCACAACAGTACCCCCCCCTTGAGGAGGGGTCACCGAACCCTCATTTGAGCAACCAGGTCGGTCAGGATGAGTTCTATGATAAGCACGGATGAGTCTCCTAGCATGGATGTCCAAAGCAAACACCCAAGAATTGTCTTCCTGACCATAACCTCTCCACTTAACCAAATACTGGAGTTTCCGTCTAGAAAAACGAGAATTCAATATTTTCTCAACCACAAACTCCAGATTGCCCTCAACCAGAACAGGGTCAGGAGGCACAGCAGTAGGAACCACTGGCTCAACAAACCTCTTCAACAAGGACTCTTCAACAAACACGTTATGGATCTTAAATGTCCCTGGAAGAAGCAAACGAAAAGAAACAGGATTAAGAATCTCCATGATCTTATAAGGTCCAATGAACCTAGGCTTAAATTTAGGAGATGCCACTCTCATAGGAATATTTCTTGAGGACAACCAGACCAAGTCCCCCACTTTAAACCGAGGACCATCAGTCCTATGCCGGTTAGCGAACCGCTGGGCCCTCTCCTGAGAGAGGGACAACCTCTCCACTACCTGGTCCCAAATCTGTTGCATACGCTCCACAACAGAGTCAACACCCGGACAGACAGAAGCTTCCGTCTGTCCAGAAGAAAATCGAGGGTGAAATCCAGAATTACAGAAAAATGGAGACATCAAAGTGGCAGAGCTAGCCCTATTATTAAGAGCAAACTCAGCCAAAGGCAAAAAAGAGACCCAGTCATCCTGATCAGCAGACACAAAGCATCTTAGATAAGTCCCCAATGTCTGGTTTGTTCTCTCAGTTTGACCATTGGTCTGAGGATGAAACGCCGAGGAGAAAGACAATTGAACACCAATTTTAGAACAAAAGGTCCTCCAAAATCTGGAAACAAACTGGACTCCTCTGTCAGACACAATGTTCTCAGGAATGCCGTTTAAACGAACCACGTGCTGAAGGAACAAAGGCACCAATTCAGAGGAGGAAGGCAACTTAGGTAATGGCACAAGATGTATCATCTTGGAAAACCTATCACAAATCACCCAGATGACGGTCATTCTCTGAGAAACAGGGAGGTCGGAAATGAAATCCATAGAGATATGGGTCCATGGTCTCTTGGGCACAGGCAATGGCATCAACAAACCACTAGAGCGAGAGCAAGGCTTGGAGCGAGAGCAAGTCCCGCAGGACTGCACAAATTCCCTGACATCACGAGACAAGGTAGGCCACCAAAAGGACCGACTAACCAAGTCTCTGGTACAAAAATTCCGGGATGACCGGCCAACGCGGAACAATGAATCTCAGACATCACACTCTTTTTCCACTGGTCCGGGACAAACAATTTCCCAACAGGGCAGCGCTCGGGCCTATCCTCCTGACACCCCTCCAGAGCCAGTCTCAAATTGGGCGAGATGGCGGAAAGAACTACACCCTCTTTCAAAATAACAGAAGGATCAGATAACTCAGGAGAGTCCGCAAGGAAACTCCTCGAGAGGGCATCCGCCTTAACATTCTTAGTGCAAGGAAGAAAGGAAACCACAAAATTAAAACGTGTGAAAAACAAGGCCCACCTGGCCTGTCTAGGATTATGTCGCTTGGCAGATTCCAGATAAACCAGATTCTTATGGTCCGTAAGGACCACCACCTGATATTTGGCTCCCTCCAGCCAATGTCTCCACTCTTCAAAAGCCCACTTCATGGCCAATAACTCCCGATTACCCACGTCATAATTACGTTCAGTAGGAGAAAATTTTCGAGAGAAAAAGGCACAAGGGTTACTTTTAGAGGTCTCTGGATCTCTTTGGGACAAAACGGCACCTGCCCCAATTTCAGAGGCATCAACCTCCACCTGAAATGGCAGAGAAACATCAGGCTGCCGTAGAACAGGAGCAGAAGTGAATCTCTGCTTAAGTTCCTGAAATGCAGAGACTGCCTCAGGAGGCCAATTCACCACATCAGAACCCTTTTTGGTCAAATCAGTTAATGGTTTCACAATAACCGAGAAATTACCAATAAATTTACGATAAAAATTGGCAAAACCCAAGAATCTTTGAAGAGCCTTTAATGAAGTAGGTTGGACCCAATCACAGATGGCCTGAACCTTGACCGGGTCCATTTCAATAACAGATGGGGACAAAATGAATCCCAGAAATGAGATCCTCTGTACGCCAAAAAGACACTTTGATCCCTTCACATACAGAGCATTCTCTCTCAAAATCTGGAACACAGTTCGAACATGTTTCACATGAGAGTCCCAGTTATTGGAAAAAATCAAGATATCATCCAAATAAACAATCAGAAATTTATCCACAAAATCCCTGAAAATGTCATTCATGAAGGACTGGAAAACAGAAGGAGCATTAGTGAGCCCAAAGGGCATCACAAGGTACTCAAAATGCCCCTCAGGGGTATTAAATGCCGTCTTCCATTCATCCCCGTGCTTAATGCGAATAAGGTTATATGCCCCCCTGAGGTCAAGCTTGGCAAACCAAGTAGCGTTTTTCACCCTGGAAAACAGGTCAGAAATCAAGGGTAACGGATATTGATATTTCACAGTAATATTGTTCAAAAGACGATAATCAATACACGGCCTTAATGAACCATCCTTTTTGGCCACAAAGAAAAAACCGGCACCTAAGGGTGAAGAGGATGGTCTGATATGACCCTTCTCCAATGACTCCTTGATATAAGACCGCATAGCGTCATGTTCAGGTACAGACAAGTTAAAAAGGCGACCTTTAGGGAATTTACTACCAGGCACTAATTCAATAGCACAGTCATAGCTCCTATGGGGAGGCAAGGATGCAGATTTACTTTCGCTAAACACATCAGAAAAATCAATCAAAAAGTCAGGAACATCCTGAGCCTGGGGGAGGCAGAAAAAACAGGAGTGTTGGTATTAACACATTGGCAGCCCCAACTGGTTACAGACACAGATTTCCAATCCAAAACAGGATTATGAGACTGTAACCAAGGGAAACCCAGTACGATAATGTCATGCAGATTATACAGAACCAAAAATTTGCAGCTCTCCTGATGATCAGGTTCAACCCTCATTATCACCTGAGTAGAGAACTGAGGTTTATTCTCAGCCAAAGGGGTAGAATCGATCCCCAGTAGGGGAATAGACTTCCGTAGAGGTATCAAGGGAAACCCACATCGTTTAGCAAAATCAAAATCCATCAGGTTAATAGCTGCTCCCGAATCAACGAAAGCCTGAGCAGAAAATGAGGACAGAGAGCATATCAGGGTAACAGTTAATAAAAACTTAGTCTGAACACTACCCAAGACAACTGAGCGTGCAAAACGTCTTCCCCGCTTAGGGCAGACTGAAATAGCATGAGAGGCATCACCACAGTAGAAACATAACCCATTGCGCTTTCGAAACTCATGACGCTGTGCCCCAGAAACCACTCTATCACACTGCATGGATTCAGAAGCAGGTTCACCAGGCAACACTATTCCACGCATACCTCTCCGCTCACGCAAACGTCTGTCAATTTGAATCGCTAATGACATAGAATCATTGAGACCAGAGGGGACAGGGAATCCCACCATAACATCCTTTACTTTATCTGACAGACCCTTCCGAAAAAGGGCTGCCAAAGCGTCGTCATTCCATTTGGTCAGGACTGCCCACCTACGGAATCTCTGACAGTATAACTCAGCGTCATCAAGCCCCTGATTTAATGCCAACAAGGCTTTTTCAGCTTGATCAGTGACATTAGGCTCATCGTACAATAACCCCAAAGCCTGAAAAAATGCATCAACATCACTCAAAACAGGATCCCCAGGTGTCAGGGAAAAAGCCCAATCCTGAGGATCGCCGCGCAGGAGAGAGATGACAATTTGAACCTGCTGCGCTGCGTTCCCTGAGGACTTAGATTTTAAGGCAAAAAACAATTTAAAGTTATTTTTGAAATTCAAAAACTTAGCTCGATCCCCTAAAAACAGATCTGGCATGGGAATCCTAGGTTCCACAACAGGCAACCCAGCAAGATAGGCAGCAATACTCCGAACCTCAGTGGCAAGCTGATCCACACGGCCAGACAACTGTGCAAACTCCATTGAGAGAAAAAATCCTCCCCAGCACCCAGAGATACAGAGGGAAAAAAAAAAATGCAACAAACAGAAAAATATCTCTGACAACTCTGACAATCTTTTTTCTTTCACAATATTTTTCCTTTCTGTGAGTACCATACAATTTTCAATTTTTAGGCCGGTGATACTGTTATGTTTCGGTAGCTGAGGAGTGCAGGTAAAAAAGGCAATACACCAGAGCAGTTGGAATCTATGAGATTTGCAGTACCCTGACTAACCACCACAACTAGAGGCAGCCGTGGAGCGTTCCTACGCTGGTCCTAGACGCCTCGTCACAGCCTGAGAAACTAACTACACCTAAAGGCAGAAAGAGGAAAGCTATCTGCCCCGGAGCAGATCCCCAAAGAGCATAGAAAGCCCCCAAACATGTAATGGCGGTTAGACAAGAAGAAATACTGACACAGACAGAAAATAGTATGAGCAAACGTTGGGGCCCAAACTACCTAAATAGAAAAGGATAGGAAGGGCACTTACTGCAATCCCAAAAAACCCTGAAAAGCACCAACTCTACTAATTTCAAAAACACCTGAGATCACACGACCTCTACCACCTAAATTAGTTCTCTGGTGTAACAAAATCAAAACAGCAGCCACTGAAAAAACTGGAAAAAAGCAAATGTAAAAACATCAGTGGCTGAACTAAACTGAGAGGGCAAAAGCCCCCGGAGGGGACCCTGAAGGCCCCCACAGAAGTGCAGGACAAAATGCAAAAATAAAGCACAAAAACAAAAAGAAGAAAATGTCTTACCTGTTAGCAGGAAATGCAGACACGACACAGCAGGCTACAAAGGAAACAGGAATCAAGGATTGAGACCAGAACAATTGATCACCGGCAACCCTGATGGGAAGGTGACTCCCTTATATAAGACCAGTCAGTAACACCTGATTCCCAATCCTCACAATCTTCACTGGACAGTCCAGTACCGCTAGTAACCACCAGAGGGAGCCTCTGCTCAGAACTCTCAAGCCCATTCACAACAGGAAGCAGGGTCAGGTGTGAAGTCACCTATTGCTCTTGGGCTTTTCTCCCCACTCCATAGCTGTGGGGGCAATAAGATAAAGTACCAACTCTTATGTGTCCCACATTCCGATTATGACTCCGGCTCCAACTTTGACTCCTTCGCAAATGGCCAATTACTAACATCAGATTTACTGTAGTAAAATAGTAACATCACTATATCACCGTTTTAGTGATAGAATCACTAAATCACCATTTGATTGCAAAAACTAAATAAAGTTACAATAAGATATCTAAAAGTGTCTATTTTCCTATGAAAGTTTCTTGACTCGTCAATATCAGATTTTTTTTTTTTTTACAGAGCTTGATTTTATAGATTTACTCTGACACCACTAAAAATGAACTCTGACTCCCCATATACGTTAAAGATCGGCTCAAGGAGAAAGCTGCCAGACAGCTCTAAAGAAAAAGATAGAAGCCATCGCTGCAATATCCCCAGCATTCACACACATTAGGTACACTCATAACTGCAGTACTACCATAAAGAGGACCTGTCATTTACTGTAGGTATGTTAAAAAAATGATTGGTTAAAATGCTGTTGTTTACTTTAATATAGCAGTTTTTTTCTTCTTGTGGTTCTCTGTTTTGCTTCCTGCCCCCTCTTCCTTGTTGCACATTGTGTATATATATATATATATATATATATATATATAAAGTCTCGTTAGTCTAGAGGGCATGACACTCAGCTCTTCTCTGTGAGAGTCTTTTTGAGAATCCCCCCCTACGGCTAACAAGACTAGATTAAGATATAGGGTGCAAAAAGGGAAAGGGGGCCATATTTCAGGAATAGAGAAGCTGTTGGACAACAAAATAAACAATATCAAATTCAAAACTGCGGCATCTAGACCATATAATAAAAATATAGGTATGTTGTGATATAATTTTTTTATGGAATATTATTTTGGTCAGTTTACCATAGTAAAATTATATTCTTAGTGGCCAATGCTACCATCATCTTTATGGCTAAAGTTGCTAATTGGCAAGTTATCGGTTAGTCGTAAAAGTGATCAATGAATGAAAAAAACCTAAATACATGCTTCATTACCTCCTAATGAAACACGAAGGTGACAGTGAAACGCGGAGTCACGCGGAGTCGAGGTGGGTCTGAGGTTACGGTCTCACTGATACAACAATGGCTAACGTTATTCTCACAATACATAGTCTTATTATGAGTACTAACTAATATACTGATTTACCTTTTTTGTGTGCTATATACTACCTACTGTATATGTGTGCTAATAGCAAATTTTTCATACAATATTTTGCCTATTTATGTGAAAATTGATACTTATTAACTTTCTTTTTTAAGATACATGCCACTACAATAATAGTGTATGTATGCGGCACCCTACTACTTGGATTTTACTATGTAGCAGTATCATTTATATATGTGAGAAACCTCTATTACTTTTTGTCATACAGTGGTCCCACTCCCTAGAGCATCACTGAGGTCCTCTTTTTTCTCCTTTTAGATTTGTGCTCAGTATTTTATTGTATCTATAGTTAAACATTTTTTATTTGAAATTATTTATGGCTCTTACCCTTCATGTAGGTTATACAATGTTACATATTACGTTCATAACAAAAAGATAAACCTAAAACAATACTTGGCTACAGTATGCAAGACTTAAAACTGTGCTTTCCTTTTGTATCCTTTCAAATAAACATAATGAACTACTCACTAATTGAACCTATTTGTATACATATCAGATGTATATTAGGGGACCTACCAGTCCAGATAGGAACAACAGTACAAAGCATATTTTAGGATTACCCTTAATCACTATTAAAGGGAATCTGTCACCCCATTTTTGGACTATGAGATGCGGCCACCGCCATTAGGGGCTTATCTACAGCATTCTGAAATGCTGTAGATAAGCCCCAGATGTCACCTGAAAGAGAAGAAAAACGAGTTATATTATACTCACCCAGGGGCGGTCTGCCGTCCGGTTCGGTCCGATGGGCGTCGCGGTCCGGTGCCTCCCATCTTCTAGCGAAGCCGGCCTCTTCTCAGCTTCACGTCGCGGCTCCGGCGCACTGCTCTGCCCTGGTGAGGGCAGAGCAGAGTATGGCAGTACGCAGGCGCTGGGAAAGGTCAGAGAGGTCCGGCGCCTGCGCACTACAGTACTCTGCTCTGCCCTCACCAGGGCAGATCAGTGCGCCTGCGCAGGAGCAGTGACGGGACGCAAAGAAGAGGCCGGCTTCGCTAGAAGATGGGAGGCCCCGAACCGGACCGCGACGCCCATCGGACCGGACCGCCCCTGGGTGGGTATAATATAACTCGTTTTTCTTCTCTTTCAGGTGACATCGGGGCTTATCTACAGCATTACAGAATGCTGTAGATAAACCCTGATGGCGGTGGCCACATCTCATAGTCCAAAAATGGGATGACAGATTCCCTTTAAGTCGGCTGATAGTATTGCTTACCCCACTTACACACAAATACAGGACACTGACTAAAAGCCAGAGATTTGTAAGTCGCAATAAATATTTAAACTAACAATATGATGTAGTGGAAAATAAGAGAATACATTCTATAAACAGGATGTAAATATAACAATATCCAGGTAATTATTTTCTATTGTTAATGGATTAGAATGATATGTATGAGGGCAAAGAATGGAAAGTAAAAAACCCACAAGACAATCAATGCTCATTTCCTGGCTTATTTACATGGCCTGGCATCAGTACAATAGTTTCATCCCAGTACAGCATAATTTTCACGCCAGGATAAACTATTTGATCACCTGACTTACGAATGCAGGTTTGACGAATATTAGTTCATATAAATTGGAGATATTCTGATGGAAGTACGCAGAGATCTAGCAAGACCTCATCTGGATACTGTGTCCAGTTTTAGAGATCCCACCAGTAAAAGGACACTGATAAAGTAGAGATGGGCCAAAAGATGGGGAGAACAAATGGTTGAAAGTCTCAATCCCAGAACTTATAAAGATAGATTTAAAGAACTTCATAACCTGTAGGAGATTGGGTAAAAGGAGGGCATAATCAAAATCTATAAATATGCTCAATGCTTGAATAAGATCAGGACAGAAGCATTTTCACCCCTTCCAGACCTGGCGTTTTTCCATTTTTGCATTTTCATTAAACAAAACCTAAAATTTGATGTACATAAAAAATTATAGGTCTTTATTAAAGCTTTTGTGACAATTTTAGAGGTTCTCCCATATTGAAACGACAGTGGATAACTTCCTGATCACTGGGGGTCCAAACTATCGCAAGAAAGGGGCTCTGAATAACATTGTTAGAATTGTGTGGACGTGAAGCATGTACACATCGGCTCCTTTCATTTTTAAAAACTCATCTGCTTAGACAAGCCCATCACCTCAACTCACTAAGCTAACGCTCCCCTGTTCCCTCCTCCTAAATGTTGGTCATAATCAGCTCCCTCCTATTCATCTGTCTCCACATCCTCCATTTTGATACAGTAAAGATGTATATCTTAGTACAGTGTTAGCCAGTAGATAGAAAAATATTTAGAATTGAGAGTCCTCAGTGGTTGATACCTTTTAATGGCTAACTGAAAAGATGGTAACAAACTGCAAGCTTTCGAGACTACTCAGGTCTCTTCATCAGGCAAAGACTAATACAAAATCTGAAGAATCACATATTTGTACACAACACAGCACAGAAAAAAAAAAGCAATCTATTAACCCTTAGTGGGGGATTTTTTGCTCTAGCAATTTATCAGCACCCCGCAATGTTGTCATGGGGGGGCCTATGGGCACATGGAACTGGACGCATTCCCGAGCTCCACTCGCAGCTGTGAGACAGATGATGCCTGAATAATACCAGTTATCATCTGCCAGCAATAAATCAGCCTATTTTTATCCCTTTCCGACATTGTTAGTAATAATATGCCCCTGTGCCCTGGTATTTATTGATGCAGAATGGATTATTACCCCCCCCCCCACAACTACAGTCCCTTTGATTGGCTGTTCAATCTCGAACAGCCAGTCGCAACATTTCTCCTTAGTTGCTGCATTTTTTCTTTAAAAAAAGAAAAGTTTACACCAAGCACTCTCTCATATGCTCTATAAACACAACATGACGCCCGCAGATCATTCCATCAAAGTCTTCATTCCAAAACGTCACTCCTTCCCTTCCGAGCCCTGCCGTGAGCCCAAACAATGTTTTTCTCCCACATATGGGGCATCAGTGTTCTCAGGAGAAATTGTTCAAGAACTTTTGGGGTCCAATTTCTCCTGTTATCTTTGTGAAAATTAAAAAATTGATTTTTTATTTTCACAGCTCTACGTTATAAGCTTTTGTGAAACACTTGGGGATTCAAAGTGCTCACCACACATCTAGATATGTTCCTCAAGGGGTCTACTTTCCAAAATGGTGTCACTTGTGGGGTTTTCCACTGTTTAGGCACATCAGGGGCTCTGCAAATGTGACATAATGCCCGCAGACAATTCCATTAAAGTCTGCATTCCAAACCGTCACTCCTTCTCTTCCGAGCACCGACGTGCACACAAACAGTAGTTTTCTCCCACAAATGGGGTATCAGCGTACTAAGGAGAATTTGCACAACAGATTTTGAGGTCCATATTCTCCTGTTAACCTTGTGAAAATACAAAATTGGGGGCTAAAAGATCATTTTTGTGTTTATTTTCACGGCTCTACTTTATAAACTTCTGTGAAACACTTGGGGGTTCAAAGTACTCACGACACATCTAGATAAGTTCCTTGAGGGATCTAGTTTCCAAAATAGGGTCACTTGTGGGGGGTATACACTGTTTAGGCACATCAGGGGCTCTCCAAACGTGACATGGCATCTGCTAATTATTCCAGCAAATTTTACATTCAAAAAGTCAAACAGCGCTCCTTCCCTTCCGACCTCTGCTGTGAGCCTAAACAGTGGTTTCTCCCCATATATGGGCCATCAGCATGTTCAGGAGAAATTGCATTACAAATATTTGGGGTCTAATTTTTCTTTTTACCCTTGTGAAAAAAAAAAATAGTCTAAAGTTACATTTTAGTGAAAAAAAGTTACCATATTTTTCGGACTATGAGACGCACATTTTTCCTCCAAAAACGTGAAGGAAAATGGAGGGTGCGTCTTATAGTCCGGATGTACTGGCTCTGGCTGTAGTGAGGAGGTAGGGGAGAGGATTCGGCAAAAAACATTACACTTACCTTCCCAGCGCTCCCTCGCAGCATCTTGTTCCGATGCCAGCAGCTACTTTATGTTTGTAATCAGAGCATGGCAGGGACGTCATGCGCTGATTGCAAGCCGAAGGGCAGCTGCCGGAATACTCACTGCTCTGCACGTCGGGACTGTGTGCGCAGAGAGGAGTGAGTATTCATTGCTCTTCAGTAGCGCGCACAGTATCAGTATCACATATGCCACTACTTACGAGAAATGAATATTCACCTCTCCACGCCCAAAGAGGTGTATATTCATTTATCTTAAGTAGCGGCACACATGACCGCTCGGCAGCTGCAGGAAGGCAACGGCTGGCACTGTGTGCGCTACTGAAAAGCAATGAATACTCCTTGCTCTCTGTGCGCACAGTCCCTGCGTGCAGAGCAGTGAGTATTCTGGCAGCTGTGCTCTGCTTGTGAGCAGCGCATGATGTCCCTGCCATGCGCTGCTTACTTGCATAAAGCAGATGCTGGCATTGGAACAATATGCTGTGAGGGAGCGCTGGAAGGTAAGTGTAATAGTTTTGTTTTTTAATGTTTTCTGATGGAGCCATGCATACCAGGACCGGGATGGGGCAATCATACCAGAATAGGGATGGGGCCATGCATACTAGGACAAGATGAGAGCCCTGAAAACCAAGATAGGGATGGGGCCCTGCATGCCAGGATAGGGATGGGGCCATGCATACTAGGACGAGATGGTGCCCTACAGACCAGGATAGGGATAGGGCCATGCATACTAGGATAGGGATGAGGGTGACCATTCTGCCAGGATATGGATGAGGGCGATCATTCCTGCCAGAATATGGATGATGGGGACCATTCCTACCAGGATAGGGATGAGGGGGCCATGCACACCAGGATAGGGATGAGGGGAGATGCATACCAGGATAGGGATGAGGGAATCATGCATGCCAAGATAGGGATGAGGGGGCATGCATACCAGGGTAGTGATGAGGGGGCAATGTGTATCAGGATAGGGATGAGGGGGACTATTCCTACCAGGAAAGGGATGACGGGCCATGCATACCAGGATAGGGATGAGGGAATCATGCATACCAAGACAGGGATAAGGGGGCCATGCACACCAGGATAGGGATGAGAGGCCCATGCATACCAGGATAGGGTTGAGGGAATCATGCGTACCAAGATAGGGATGAGGGGGCATGCATACCAGGGTAGGGATGAGGGGGCCATGTGTATCAGGTTAGGGATGAGGGGGACCATTCCTACCAGGATAGGGATGAGGGGGCCATGCACACCAGAGTAAGGATGAGGGGGCCATGTGTATCAGGATGGGGATGAGGGGACCATGTATACCAGGATAGGGGATATTAAGAACAGAAGTGATAACATTTTTTGCTTCAATTTTTTTTCCTAATTTCCTCCTCTAAAACCTAGGTGTGTCTTATGGTCCGGTGTGTCTTATAGTCCGAAAAATGTGGTGTATGTTCATTTTTTTCTTTCACATTCTGTTAATTCCTGTGAAGCACCTAAAAGTTTCTTGAATGTGGTTTTGAGCACCTTGAGGGGTACAGTTTTTAGAATGGTGTTACTTTTGGGCATTTTCTATCATATAGACACCCTCAAAGTCACTTCAAATGAGATGTGGTCCTTAACCCCTTCACCCCTAAGGGTGGTTTGCACGTTAATGACTGGCCAATTTTTACAATTCTGACCACTGTCTCTTTATGAGGTTATAACTCTGGAACGCTTTAACGGATCTTGGTGATTGTTTTCTCGTGACATATTGTACTTCACGATAGTGGTAAAATTTCTTCGATATAACTTGCGTTTATTTTTGAAAAAAATGCAAATATGGCAAAAATTTTGAAAATTTTGCAATTTTCATACTTTGAATTTTTATTCCCTTAAAACAGAGAAATATGTCACACAAAATAGTTAAGAAATAACATTTCCTACATGTCTACTTTACATCAGCACAATTTTGGAACCAAAATTTTTTTTTGTTAGGAAATTATAAGGGCCATTTTTTTTAGGGACCACCTCACATTTGAAGTCACTTTGAGGGGTCTATATGGCAGAAAATACCCAAAAGTGACACCATTCTAAAAACTGCACCCCTCAAGGTACTCAAAACCACATTCAAGAAGTTTATTAACCCTTCAGGTGCTTCACAGCAGCTGAAGCAACGTGGAAGGAAAAAATTAATATTTAACTTTTTAGTCACAAAAATGACCTTTTACAAACTTTTTTTTATTTTCACAAGGGTAAAAGGAGAAAATGGACAGAAAAAGTTGTTGTGCAATTTCTCCTGAGTACGCCAATACCCCATATGTTGGGGAAAACCACTGTGTGGGCACACGGCAGAGCTTGTAAGGGAAGGAGCGCCGTTTGACTTTTTCAAACCAAAATTGGCTGGAATCGAGATTGGACGCTGTCGTGTTTGGAGAGCCCCTGATGCGCCTAAACAGTGGAAACCCCCTACAAGTGACAACATTTTGGAAACTATACCCCCTATGGAACTTAGCTAGATCTGTTGTGAGCACTTTGGACCCCCAAGTGTTTCACAAAAGTTTATAATGCCTGAGTGTGAAAAAAAAAAAAAAAAACAATTTTCCACAAAAATGATTTTTTAGTCCTAAATTTTTTATTTTTCCCAAGGAAATTGGTCCCCAAAAGTTGTCCAATTTGTCCTGAGTATGCTGATACCCCATATGTGGGGGGGAAATGTTTGGGCACACGGCAGGGTTTGGAAAGGAAGTAATAACGTTTTGGAATGCAGACGTTGATGGGGTCATGTTCCGTTTGCCGTGCCCCAGATGAGCCTAAACAGTGGAAACCCCCCACAAGTGACCCCATTTTGGAAACTAGACCCCCTAAGGAACTTATCTAGATCTGTGGTGAGCACTTTGAACCCCCAAGTGCTTCACACAAGTTTATAATGCCCGGGCATGAAAATAAAAAATGTTATTTTTTTCCCACAAAAATTATCTATTAGTCACCAATTTTTTATTTTCCCAAGGGTAACATGAGAAATTGGACCACAAAAGTTGTTGTCCAATTTGTCCTGAGTACGCTGATACCCCATATGTGGGGGGGGGAACCACTGTTTGGGGGCACGCCAGAGCTCTGAATGGAAGGAGCACCATTTGACTTTTTCCAACCAAAATTGGCTGGAATTGAGATTGGACGCCATGTTGCATTTGGAAAGCCCCTGATGTGCCTAAACAGTGGAAACCCCCCACAAGTGACCCCATTTTGGAAACTAGACCCCATAAGGAACTTATCTAGATCTGTGGTGAGCAATTTGAACCTCCAAGTGCTTCACACAAGTTTATAACGTCGAGCCGTAAAATTAAAAAATCATATTTTTTCCAAAAAAATGATCTTTTCACCCCAAATTTTATTTTCCCAAGGGTAACAAGACTCCAAAAGTTATTGTGCAATTTGTCCTGAGTACGCTGATACCCCATATGTGGGGGTAAACCACAGTTTGGGTGCATGGCAGAGCTTGGAAGGAAAGGAGCGCCATTTGACTTTTTCAATGCAGAATTGGCTGGACGCCATGCCGTGTTTGGAGAGCTCCTGATCTGCCTAAACAGTGGAAACCCCCAACAAATGACACCATTTTGTAAACTAGACCCCTCAAGGAACTTATCTAGATGTGTGGTGAGAACTTTGAACCCCCAGGTGTTTCACTAAAGTTTATAAAGCCTGAGCATGAAAATAAAAAAATCATATTTTTTCCACAAACATGATCTTTTAGTCCCCAACTTTTTATTTTCCCAAGGGTAACAGGAGAAACTGGACCCCAAAAGTTGTTGTCCATTTTGTCCTGAGTAGGCTGATACCCAATATGTAGGAGAAAACTACTGTATGGGCACATGTCGGGGCTCGAAGGAAGTAGTGACGTTTTGGATTGCAGACTTTGATGGAATGGTCTGCGGGCGTCATGTCGCATTTGGAGAGCCCCTGATATGCCTAAACAGTGGAAACCCCCCACAAGTGACCCCATTTTGGAAAATAGACCCCACAAGGAACTTATCTAGATGTGTGGTGAGCACTTTGAACCCCGAAGTGCTTCACAGAAGTTTATGACATACAGCTGTAAAAATAAAAAATCTTTTTTTTTTTTTTTTTACAAAAATGATTTTTTCGCCCCCAATATTTTATTTACACAAGGGTAACAGGAGAAATTGGACCCCAAAAGTTGTTGTCCAATTTGTCCTGAGTACGCAGAAACCCAATATGTGGGAGAAAACTACTGTATGGGCACACGTCGGGGCTCGGAAGGGAAGAAGTGACGTTTTGGATTGCAGACTTTGATGGAGTGGTCTGCGGGCGTCATGTCGCATTTGGAGAGCCCCTGATGTGCCTAAATAGTGGAAATTCCCCACAAGTGACCCCATTTTGGAAAATAGACCCCACAAGGAACTAATCTAGATGTGTGGTGAGCGCTATGAACCCCCAAGTGCTTCACAGAAGTTTATAACGTACAGCCGTAAAAACAAAAAAAATTTTTTTTTTTTTACAAAAATGATATTTTCACCCCCAATTTTTTATTTTCCCAAGGGTAACAGAAGAAATTGGACCCCAAGAGTTATTTTGCAATTTGTCCTGAGTACGCTGATGCCCCATATGTGGGGGTAAACTACTGTTTTTGTGCTTGGCAGAGCTCAGAAGTAAAGGAGCGCAGCTGATCGCCTTGGACGTACTATCCCGTCCATGGGCAGATTGGTTAGGGTTTTATGGACGGGATAGTACGTCCAATGGCAGAAAGGGGTTAAAAAAAAATTGGTTTCGTACATTTTGTTGTAAAAAAAGGAAATTGCTGGTCAACTTTTAATCCTTATAATGTCCTAACAAAAAATTTTTTAAAAAAATTGTGCTGATGTAAAGTAGACATGTGGGAAATGCTATTTATTAACTATTTTGTGTGACATACCTGTCTGATTTAAGGGCATAAAAATTCAGAACTTGAAAATTGCAAAATTTTCGGCAAATTTCTTTTTCTTACACAAATAAAGGCAAGCCATATCGAAGAAATTTTACCACAATCATGAAGTACAATATGACAAAAAAACCAATCTCAGAAACAGTGGCATCAGTTAAAGCTTTCCAGAGTTATTGCCCCATAAAGTGACAGTGGTAATAATTGTAAAAATTGGCCTGGTCATTAATGTGCAAGTCACCTTTGCGGGTAAAAGGGTTAAAGAAGGGGACTTGACATGATGTCATAACATATTGCCAATAGATGAATCCTTTCGCCAAAAATAACATTTATGTGTATAGAGGAGTCATAAAAAAATAACTGTAGTCCAAACGAACATTCGATTGACAGCTAACTCATGAGTATGGGCACCATGACAATAAAGCAAATGTCTGCCAGGTCTGGTGTGCCTATCAACCTTCAAGTAATGACTATGGCTGCTGTACATGTAGTTAATAAGTATGATAAGCAAGCCAGGGGCAATTATAACTGATAAGTGCTAATGTTTGCAGCTATCTTATCAGTTAAGAGCATAAAACTTTATGGAGCAGCACAATGAACTGAAATCCAGCATGCATTTATCATATTGAGAAAGGGAACATGTCATCAGAAATGACCGATTATACACTGCTCAAAAAAATAAAGGGAACACTTAAACAACAGAATATAACTCCAAGTAAATCAAACTTCTGTGAAATCAAACTGTCCACTTAGGAAGCAACACTGACAATCAATTTCACATGCTGTTGTGCAAATGGAATAGACAACAGATGGAAATTATTGGCAATTATCAAGACACACACAATAAAGGAGTTGTTCTGCAGGTGGGGACCACAGACCACATCTCAGTACCAATGCTTTCTGGCTGATGTTTTGGTCACTTTTGAAAGTTGGTTGTGCTTTCACACTCATTGTAGCATGAGACGGACTCTACAACCCACACAAGTGGCTCAGGTAGTGCAGCTCATCCAGAATGGCACATCAATGCGAGCTATGGCAAGAAGGTTTGCTGTACCTATCAGCGTAGTGTCCAGAGGCTGGAGGTGCTACCAGGAGACAGGCCAGTACACCAGGAGATGTGGAGGGGGCCGTAGGGCAACAACCCAGCAGCAGGACCACTACCTCCGCCTTTGTGCGAGGAACAGGAGGAGCACTGCCAAAGCCCTGCAAAATGACCTCTAGCAGGCCACAAATGTGCGTGTATCTGCACAAACGGTTAGAAACCAACTCCATGAAGATGGTCTGAGTGCCCGATGTCCACAGATAGGGGTTGTGCTCACAGCCCAACACTGTGCAGGACGCTTGGCATTTGCCACAGAACACCAGGATTGGCAAATTCGCCACTGGCGCCCTGTGCTCTTCACAGATGAAAGCAGGTTCACACTGAGCACATGTGACAGACGTGACAGAGTCTGGAGACACCGTGGATAGTGATCTGCTGCCTGCAACATCCTTCAGCATGACCGGTTTGGCATTGGGTCAGTAATGGTGTGGAGTGGCATTTCTTTGGAGGGCCACACAGCCCTCCATGTGCTCTCCAGAGGTAGCCAGACTGCCATTAGGTACCGAGATGAGATCCCCAGACACCTTGTGAGACCATATGCTGGTGCGCTTGGCCCTGGGTTCCTCCTAATGCAGGACAATGCCAGACCTCATGTGGCTGGAGTGTGTCAGCAGTTCCTGCAAGATGAAGGTATTGAAGCTATGGACTGGGCTGCCCGTTCCCCAGACCTGAATCCGATTGAGCACATCTGGGACATCATGTCTCGCTCCATCCACCGTCACGTTGCACCACAGACTGTCCAGGAGTTTGCGGATGTTTTAGTCCAGGTCTGGGAGGAGATCCCTCAGGAGACCTCATCAGGAGAATGCTCAGGCGTTGTAGGGAGGTCATACAGGCACGTGGAGGCCACACACACTACTGAGCATCATTTTGATTTGTTTTAAGGACATAACATTCCACTTTAATATTGTGGGTGATGGAATCCAGGCCTCCATTGGTTAATAAATTTGATTTCCATTGATGATTATTGTGTGATTTTGTTGTCAGCACATTCAACTTTGTACAGAACAAAGTATTCAATGAGAATATTGAGAATATTTCATTCATTCAGATCTAGGATGTGTTATTTGAGTGTTCCCTTTATTTTTTTGAGCAGTGTATGTATATACAGTATATATATATACATATACACACACACACACACACAGTATTACGCTATTCAGAATAAGTGATACCATATTTCTCCTGCACTTAATAAACAGCATGCGTACAAAGCTCTTCTACAGAAATCAATGAACTTTTGCAGTCCCTTGTTTCCAGTGTTCAACAGGCAACAAACCATAGGGCAGATTTACTTATGCCTACTAATATACAGACAAATTATACTACACAATCTGAAACTGCACCATATTTACCACATTGGCATATGCTGCATGATAAGTTAGGCACAGCTCCAGACATTTTTTACTAATTGTACATCACCTGTTGGTTAGCTTAAAGGTAGATCAAAACAGCCAATCAAAAGCCAGGCCCTTTTAAGCTTAGCCACACCCGTTGCCTGCAAACACATGCCTCCTTTTCAAGCAAGCTGCAAACAGTGTCAAGATGTACTCACAACTGTAAATCTATCTTTTGGAATACTGGTAACAGGAGGATATGTGCTTACATATTCATGACAGGATACTGCTGAGATTTCAAAACAGAGGAGGCAGGTCAGTCAAAGACCAGAGGCAGGTGGAGGTGTCGGGAATCACAGACAGGTAGCAGAAGACCTAGTGCACAGTCCGGCCCCTGTGCACCGAAATCTAATTAAAGAAGAACAACAAAGCAGAATTCTTCACCAATAGTTTCAACGTAATTAGTATTACAGTGTAATTACAGCCATGTATTTTACTTAATGGTAAAGAGAACATGTAAGCACAGTTTTCTAACATGATAAGCGATGACTTGCAAACTGATGGTGGTCTGACCCTAAAAACTGAACTCTGAGCAGTGTACTTGGCTATCACTGGCATTCCTTTAGAGAATGAATGGAGCAGTAATGGGTATCTGTAGCTACCACTTGATTTCAGAGATGTATTGAAGCAATTTGAAGGGACTCTGCAAGCACAGAATTACTTTTCAAACCAAGTACGAGCGCTTGGTGGACTGTGGGGTTGTCAAACATTTAAAGGGGTTTCCCCATGAACAAAAGTTCATTTTAATCAATAGATCTTGGAATAATAATAAGTTCCACAACTGGATGCGTTTAAATAAAAGTTTCCTGTGCTGAGATAATCTTATAAATGTGTCCCTGCTGTGCACTGTGTAATGGCCGTGTCTGACCGTACAGGAACATGGTCTCATCATACCACAGCTCCTGGGCCGGGAAGAAAGCAAAAAGGTATAAAGACATTACAACACGGGATCACAAGTAAAATTGTTTAAAAAAAGGCAGGGAAATGCTTAACCTCACAAAAAGAATCAGCTGTGATCCCATGCCTGTATACTTTTTTGCTTCCTCCCCTGCCCAGGAGATGTGGCATGATCAGCAACAGTACACTGCAGGGGCACATTTATAAGATTTCAGCACAGGAACATTTTATTTAAACACATCCAATTGTGGAAGTTATTATTATTATTATTATTGTTCCAAAATCTATTGATTAAAATGAACTTTTGCTCATGGGAAAACTCCTCTAGGAGCATGTTTCAACCTGATTGGGTTCCATCTATCTCTGCCTTCTACTGCCTCAATGAAGCCAAAACTGTCAATCAGTGGTGTGGGCAGGGTTATACAGAACTCCGCTCTCAGAGAACTGCTACATCTGCAGCAGATAAACTTTGCTTTAAAAAAAAAAACTGATGAGGAGAGCCACTACTTTGCCTAAATGTACAAAAATTGTACTGGTCTTCTACTATACTGCTCAGCATCACCGTGCATCAAGTCGAATAGCCGATCCAATGTCTATGTATAGTATAGTGTAAGAAACGTTATCCATAAAAAAACACTAACTTAGTCCACAGTGCCAGTGCCCTTTTTTGGAATTTTAACACTCAGGACCCAATTCATTAATGCTTTTATACCAGAATTCTGCTGTAAAAGGCTTTGAAAAGTTGCAAAATGGTGACATAATGCATGACTGCGCTAACATTTTGAGACTTATTGTGTTCTCACTCCATTTTAACATAGCTCCAACAAAGTTTGTGGAACTAGGGCAGGATGAGGGCATAGCAAATTCATGAGGAGTGGTGGCGTCCCTTGCGCCACTAATCTTACTCCAGTCCTCAAAAGGAGTAAGAATTGTGGCAAGGCGCATGTCATTCATCAGACGCTCCCCAAAATTCCTTGCAGCTATCACATCACATGGTATAGCTATGCCAATCAGAAGGACTAAAAAAAGAAGACTTGAAGACACAAAGTGCAAATAGGGTCTTATCTGGGTAAAAATACCAAAATAATTGTCTAATAGTGCTCACCTGGTTGGGTTGTGTGCACACAACCACTGATAACGCTTGGGCTGCTGCAAACCCACGAGAAAATAAAATGGGTTAAATCTGCACTGAAACCACTCTAAACCACTTATACTCAGATTGGCACCCTTCATCCTTTCTACATGGCAGCAAACATTTAACCCATTCATTTCACTATTACCTGCACAATCAAAAAGGACTATCATAGCCTGAATAAAAGCCTAGGAAGGAAATTATGGTGAATCTGGATAG
This sequence comes from Oophaga sylvatica, assembly GCA_033576555.1. Taxonomy (NCBI): domain Eukaryota; kingdom Metazoa; phylum Chordata; class Amphibia; order Anura; family Dendrobatidae; genus Oophaga; species Oophaga sylvatica. The sequence goes on from JARQOD010000001.1 coordinate 809,894,298, forward strand.
AGCGAAAATATCACAGCTCACAGTTTAACCATAGAATTAGGGAGAGAAAGCCATAAAACATTTAACAAATTGTACAGATAGTATGTGTGACAGTTCAGCAGCAGTGAAGACTAGCTACCATCCATTTAATCATAGCCATATACAGTTGAAACCAGAAGTTTTGGAGTGGCCATCACAAAGCCCTGATCTCAATCCTAGTGAAAATTTATGGGCAAAGCTGAAAAGCCAGGTGCGAGGAGGCGACCTACAAACCTGGATCAGTTACATCAGCTTTGTCAGAAGGAATGGGCCCAAGTTCTGACCAACTATTGTGAGAAGCTTGTGGAAGGATATCCAAAACGTTTCACACAAGTCATTCAGTTTAAGGGCAATGGTACCAAATACTAATGAAATGTATGTAAACTTTTGACTTTGCAGAAAGCAATAAAAATGCCTTAAACATTCTCTCTCTCATTATTCTGGCATTTGGCAAATAATAAGTATGGTAATCCTAATTGACCTAAAATGGGAAAGGTTTATTCTGATTTAATGTTAGATATTGAGAAAAACATGCAGATGTGTCTTTTTTTATATAGTTTATGTAAACTTCTGGTTTCAACTGTATGTTCAGGTCACTGACATACTTCTGAAATGGGTTCAAAATAGCTTCAGAAAACCTCAAGAGAATCATATACATTCTTTCAGGGAAGGCCATATTTTGGAGTCTTTGCAGTACTTTCGATTCATACTGAATCAATTTTTTTGGTAAATTTGTCGAAGCTGACTCATTTAAATTTCAAGAGATTTGCTCCTGTCTAGTAGTGCATTTTCACCCAAATCCATAGTGGAAAAGTGGAAAATCCGCTGCTTAATTTCCCAATTGGAACATACCCTAATACTATGAAACTGTGTTGACTGATATAGCAGCAAATGCAAAATGCATGTTGGTAAAAGTAGAACATATTATACCTTGATTATTGATTGTTTATATAGAATATCAGGGCCAAACATAATTCCCTTCCTATAGAATGACAAGCACAAAGTTATTAATGCAGACTAACAAGAGCACGGGCATAATGTGCCCTACGTACAACATTGCCAGTGTTTGACAAGGATTTTGAATATTCTTTATGAAGATGTTTTATTGACCCCTAAAGCAGTTCTATAATTGGGGAACTGTTCAGTGGAAAAAGGAATGCAGTGTGTTTGCTCAGAACAGAACACTAATTGTGTACGGTAATTAAAATACATTCTCTTGTAATGGTCTGCAGAGTTTTCCAAGCATAACCCAATACATTTTGTACCAGATGTGTAAGCCTCTTTTATAGAATGTAATACTCCAAGTAGATGTAAGGGCAGCACGGTGGCTCAATGGATAGCACTGCAGCCTTGCAGCGCTGGAGTTCTAGGTTTGAATCCCACCAAGGACAACATCTGCAAGGAGTTTGTATGTTCTCCCCATGTTTGCGTGGGTTTCCTCCGGGTTCTCCGGTTTCCTCCCACATTCCAAAAACATACAGATAGGGAATCTAGATTGTGAGCCCCTTCAGGGACAGCGACGATAATGTGTGCAAACTGTAAAGCGCTGCGGAATATGTTAGCGCTATATAAAAATTATTATTATTATTATATGTCATACTTTATACATCATACTAGTCTGCCTAAAGCGCTTGTTCCACAATAAATATCATGTTTATTTGATAGATCATTAAAGAAAATGAATGTCATTTACATGCTGCCAAAAATTCATTCCATTAAGAGTCATGATGTTTACCCATATAGTATTATTTTGAAGGTATATAGCAATTGTGTACTTCCACCTAATGAAAACTGGTGGGCACTGAGGACCCAATTCACTAAAGGGGAATTCCCATCTCCAAGATCCTATCCCAACTTGTAGCAAGAAAATAATAAATAATATTAGTGTTAGCAAATTCCTCCAATTAGAAATAGTATAGTTCTTATGTGTTGCGTACCCCATTGTGGTAGCTTAGGTATCCATGGTTACGACCATAAAAACTGTCACTGAATGAGTGGCTGCAATCATGGATACCTAAGCTACTGCAATGCATTGTCCTACTACATTTCTAATGCGCAGGCGCTCTTTTGACCTTTCCAGGTGTATGCGCAGAACAGTACTTTGCTCTGCCCTCTGCAAGGCAGAGAGAAGGGCAACTGCACAAAGGGGACACAGTGTGGATGATGTAGGGCGCATCATCCAAAGAAGCACAGGAGGATGGCATCCTAAGAAGAGAGGAGGCATCGGATCAAGAACAGCGTAGGAAAATATTTTAAAAGGTCTTTTTTTTGCCTAGGAGGGCGAATTGGAGTTATACGTACAACATTATAGAATGCTGTCACATGGGCTGAAAGGTGGTGGCCATAGGTTATATCAGAAAAAAACTGGCAACAACAAACCTGTTACATGTAGTGTCCAGCAGGCTGTGTGGCACTAACCTCGACCCGCGTTTCGGTGCGTTCTTCATCAGGGAGTGGCCACAGAATCCAAAGGAGATGTTTAAATAAATGGTGCCCGCCAATGGGAGTGAACAAATGTATGTCCGCGCATGCTCGGACAGAGCAGGCCGGAAGTCCGCCGGCGTCCTGCGTCTCGCGGTGAAGACAATCTGGCCATGTGATGGAGTCACATGGTCGGTTTCCCAGGAACGGCCGTCACATGGAAACCATGTGACCGCATAGAGACGCAGGCGCCTTAAGAGGACCAGAGTGCTGAAGAGCACTATCTACCCGCTGACTTTGAGGGCGACGTGGATGGACTATCTGTGTAATGGGAAAGACAATGGTAATAAAGAATCAAAAAATGCCCGCCTGCTAACACAAAAGGAGGTGGAATGTGGCAAGGGAATGCAGCACCAGGGGTAAATCAATATCAGTGTTATAGAAAATAATTATATTAGAGGTGGTATGATTCTGTACCCAATAAAGCTGTCAATAACAGGATAGGTATAGGGCATAAATCCCCAATATAAGTATTTGAGAATAGTAAGAAAGGGGGGAAAAAAATGAAAATTATATACAGTATTAAAGGTGCGTGAAGTAATAACAATAAAATTAAGAAATACATATCCTGAGGTAAAATGCCAGGTGTGAAAGGGAGAAAGTAGTGAGTAAAATTAGTGAAATAAAAATATAATAAAATAACAAATTAATGATAATGTGTGGCCAAAAAAGGAAGTTGTCTATGACAAAGCAGATGTGGGAATAGTGATGTGTAAGTGGATATATGAGAAAATTATGTGCCAATGTTTAAAATACCAAAAAAATAAATAAATAAACATGAAGTGATAAGGGTCATGATAAGACCAACAGGTAAGTGTGAATATAGATCCCAAAAGACAGGAGAAGGGATTTATGATTGTGTGTAGTGCACACAAGCACTCAAGCATGCTCGGATAACACCTTATCCAAGCACGTTTGCTAATCACTAATGGCTACATATTTAATATACTCCCTATAACAGGGGCCATAGGGCTTTCTAGTCAAATTGTATAGGTTTAGAATTCCCACTACACAATATATAAAAGTTCATCATAGGAAGAGGAATTTGGCTCTTTGATATACCTACAGTTAGGTCCAAAAGTATTTGGCAGTGATCGAATCTTTGTGATTTGGCCTCTGCAGGGCACTATTTTTTATTTAAAGTGAAACAACTGAGATAAACCTGAAAGTCGACATTTCAATTGTTATTAATGGGATTGAACAACAATATCCTGTGAAACGCTTTGGAATTGCAACCATTTTTATACAAAGCCTCCTCATTTAGAGAAGTAATTGGACAAATTAATTTTACCATAAAAAAAATCTTCATTTTTATTACTTTGTAGAGAAACCTTTGCAATCAATGACTTCCTGAAGTCTGGAAGTCATTAACTTCACCAAATGCTGGTTTTACTGCTTTGCGATGCTTTGCCAGGCCCTTACAGCAGCTGACTTCAGTTGTTGCTTGTTTGTGGGTCTCTCTGCCTTAAGTTTTGTCTTAAGCATGTGAAATGCACGCTCGATGGGCCTGAGATCTGGTGATTGACTCTGCCATTGCAGAAAATTCCACTTCTTTGTATTTAAATAAAACTCCTGGGTGCTTTCGCAGTTTGATTTGGGTCATTGTATATCTGTATTGTGCAGTGCTGTCCAATCAACTTTGCTGTATTTGGTTGATTTTGAACAGAAAGTATAGTCCTGTACACTTTAGAATTAATCCTGCTGCCTCTGTCTTCAGTCACATCATTAATAAACACTAGTGACCTAGAGCAATTGTAAGCCATGCATGCCTATGCCATTACACTGCTTCCACCATACTTTACAGAGGATTTGGTGTGCTTTGGATCATGAGCCGTTTCAAATATTCTTCCATACTTTCTTCTTCTTATCATTCAGGTTGATCTTAGTTTCAGAACTGGGCTGGCTTCTTTAGATGTTTTTTTTGGCAAAATCTAATCTGGCCTTTCTAATTTTAAGGCTGATTAATTGTTTGCACCTTGTGGTGAATTCTCTGTATCTGCTTTCATGAAGTCTTCTTTTTATGGTAGTCTTAGATACTAAAAAACCTACTCCCTGAAGAGTGTTCTTCACTTGGGCGGATGTTGAGAATGGGTTTTTCTTCACCATGGAATCATCCAACGCCGTTGTCTTCTGTGGACGTCCAGGCCTTTTTGAGTTCTCAGGCTCATCAGTGTGCTCTTTTTTTGTAGAACGTACTAGACTGTTGATTTGGCAGCTTTCTCTATGATGGATTTCTTTTTTTCAGCCTAATGGTGGTCTGTTTCTCTTCCAATGAGAGCTACTTTGACCACATTTTGTGGGTTCACAGCAACAGTTTCCAAGTACAAATGTCACACCTGGTATCAGCTCCAGATCTTTACCAGCTTAATAGTTGATGGATTAACAAGGGAATAGCACATTAAAGAGCTTTTGAGATAATTGTCCAATTACTTTTGGTCCCTTTAAAAGAGGCAGCTATATATTAAAAAGAGAAAAAAGGGAAAAATCCAGCGTGGAGCAGAAATAGTTAAAAAATTAAATTCTTTAATAAATGTGATTAAAAATAAACAGCAATACTTAAGCAGTACAGGTCCACAAAAATGTAGCAGAGCGATCAACGCGTTTCGACGTTAAGTCTTTCTCAAGATCTAACTCTGACTGAGGCTAAGCGTTATTTATAATAGTAACGCACTACACCTTTATTACTACATTCTTTATTAAAGAATTTAATTTTTTAAACTATTTCTGCTCCACGCTGGATTTTTCCCTTTTTTCTCTTTATCTGCTCTGGTTGCTCTGCCACATCCGTGCGAGGAGTGAAGATATATGTGCAACGTGAACATTGGGGTAAGCTGACATCGTCTGTTTCTTTTTTTTTTATATATTAAAAAGTTATAATTCCTAAATGTGAATAATGCCCTCAAATTAAAGCTAAAAGCAATATGTCTGAGTTTGACCCATTATTAGTCCAAGCTGACCTATTCAAGTGAATGGGTCATCGAAAAAAATAAACCACCGATCAGCCAAGTGACATCACTGAAATCAGGGTCTTTGCCTCTAACTACATCATGTTGCTCTCAGATGAGGTAGCAATAACTGGTTGACAGATTCAATTTAATAGTAAGGTGCTTTAGATTATGAATAGGGATGATTGGACCCGTGGATGTTTGGGTTCGTTCGAACTTTAGTCGAAAGTTTGGTTCGAGTACCACTCCCTGAACCCCATAAAAGTCAACGGGGACTCAAAATTTGGTTCTAAAAAATGGTTCTAGAAGGGCTAGGTCTCTCTCTCCTGGATCTCCAAACACTAAAACGGACTTCCAGTAGAAGTCAGCGTTCGGAGATCAGCACAGTTCAGGTTCGCTCATCTCTAATTAAGAACCTGTTGTGCCTATTTTATTTGAATCCGCACACAAGCAATGATTTATTGCCTTTAATGAAGCATTACGTATTTATTATCTCATACCCCATTTATGTCAATATGTCCTACTAAAACAACAGTCTATACTGTGCACTTTTGCCTTAATACACACAGACAGATTTATTAATACTCAAGACACATTCTGACAATACATAAAACAGTCATAAATTTGAGCGTTGTCTGCTAACAAATTTTAAAAATGTAATTAAAATCATGATAAATGTCTCTAAGAAACCTACACAGCAGAAAAAAAATAATAATTTCCCTTTCAGTTAGGCTAGTTTCATATATCAGCTGTTTTCTCACATGTGAAAAAAAAGATCCCTCTTTTTGTTTTTTTGGTGAGATGGAATAATTTTTGATTTAACTGCAGTTTTTACAATGTCTGTTGGATTGTTTTTTTCCCTTATGAAGAAAAAAAATTTCTTAACTTCTACTCATTTATAATAAAACATGGACAGCACATGGATGACATTTGTGTGCTATCCGCTTTCTTTTCTCTTGATGACATTTTTATTTAAATGTATTACATTAATTGTGCAAAAACCTAGGTATAGGGAGTCATTCAGCTTTCCATCAATACGGTAGAGGAAAGAAATCTAGTTTGTGATGTTGTTGCATTCACACTGCTACGCTCCGTAAGTGTCCCTGGTTTTCTCACAGTCCTGTAGGTCTTTTCATAGAGCTGGATGGTCAGGAGGAGGACTGTTTTACACCCATCCCCATACAGAGGGCGGGGCAGGACACTGAGTTCCAGCAGGAGACAGACGTAATTGAATTATCAGAAATCAATAATGCATTTGTAACTGCAATCTATGGGGTTCAGGAGAATTGCTCTTTAAAACTTAAAAGTCTACATTCACTGACAGAGCAGAATTAGATTTATAATACACACAACCTGTAATGTCATCGTATTGTAGTCAATCAAATGACATCATGTTCTGTCGCAATAGGGAATCTAGACTCCTAAGAGATCTGTCATGAGCAGAGACAATTCTAATGGGGGATGTAGGAAAGAAGCAGTTATGTGAGATGGCTCCCAATCCTAGGAGACGTTGGATGCCCCCTGTACTGAATTAGGGAACAGAATGAAAAGTAGGATAAAGAGGTGGAAATATAGAAAGAAGGGTTTGTTAGATGGTAAAGGGAGTTTTTGTAGAATCAGACTTTCTCACTTTCTGACTCTCCATAAGCCAAACCTTCTACTCAATTTATTCAATTCTCTACGAATAACGCAACACTGTAGTGGAGACTAAATAGCGGCAAACTTTAAGGAGTTTGATATGTCTTACTGCAACAGTTTCGTACGGTTCCCTTCGCTTAGTCTGACCGATGAGACCTGTTTCACAACATATATTGCAATAGCTGCCAGCCGAAGCAGATACTAGCCAAATTGCCCAGATATATTTGCTAATTGTGCTGTGACAAATGTTTGCCAGAATAGTCTTGGCTGAACAAATACTGTGAAACATAATTTTAAAAATCCTATCGATGGGACATTATCCACGGTTTGTTACGAAACCCGTACAATAGATCAGGAAAGATAAATGGGCAAAGAAATGTCTTTTAACCAGTAACATTTTAAACTAAATATACATTCACAACACTGCAGTATCACCGATTGATTATTATGATCTCAAACAAGGAATCAGACGCATAACTCAACTGACAATGATGCCCTGCTTTTCATCAGAAAACAATATCGTAAAATTATATGGATGCGTTCTCTTTGGGATAGGTCTTCAGTATCAGATTGTTGGGAGTCTGACAACTGGCACCATAGCTAATCAGCTGTTACCAGCTCCCGCAGCGGATGGATGTAAAAAAAAGTAGGAAGGAGAACACCACAAATTCTCAATACAGCTGCTGAGTACTGCTGATCGTCTCTTCATTTGCACAAAGAAAAAACACTTAAAAAAATTAAAGCCTATTCCAAAATTCCTTCAATTCTCATTTTAGATCATGACAAAAAAAATGAAAATTGCTTTCCGGTAATTTGATTTTCCTGACATTCATGTCAGCATCTGAGAGAGTGGAATCCACCCCTATCATTGGACAAGAAGCACAAAATAAAAAGGCAACTCCCAAGTCCTCCTTCAATGTGGTTTACAAAAAGTCAAGTAGGAGTCACCCAAATTATAATCATTATTCTTGTTATCATTCATGCATTCACTCAAGCCCATTCTTCATTGTAGAGAAGATTGATAACCACCACTAACCATAAGCTACAGGGAGGGAATAAATAGGGGTGCTGTCATGGGTTTCAGGAAACTCAAATTACCGGTAAGCAATTTTCATTTTCCCCTTACCCATGATAGCACCTGAGAGACGATGACCAAAGAATCCTCTGATAGGGAGGGAGCACCCCTGTAGGATTTAACACCTGAAGAAAGATCTCAAGAATATCCTACCTCAATGGATAGTGTTTCAGGAGGGAAGACAGTGAAAGTATTAGAAATCATTCAATCAAGATAATGTCTCTATAGATTTGGTCTAACAAAAAAGCACTTACAAGAGTAAAAAAGGAATTCTTTTACTGGTCACAACTTTTTTCTCAAAGAGGGCCTTTATTTATAGACTTCACTTATATGTATGGTTGGTTATTTTCCAAGAATTTAATTAAATATTCTGTACTTGTTAAATCACCTAACTAACAACTGAAATATATAGGAACTGAGACAGACTTAGCATTCTAATAGAAGCAGAAGACAAGTCATATAAAGAACCTGGTAACATGAACAAGGCCTTGACTACGTTCCTAGTGGCTGATGGGTCCAGCAACTGCACTTGCTTAAAATATTACGTAACATCAGATCCAATATTATTGACATTTTCCACTGAATTAAGGCCTTCCTAAGGCCATGTTCACATATATTCAGTATTTGGTCAGTAATTTATATCAATATTTGTAAGCCAAAACCAGGAGTGGGTGAGAAATGCAGAGGTGGTACACGTGTTTCTATTATACTTTTCCTCTGATTTTTCTGCTCCTGATTTTGGCTTACAAATACTGATGTAAAATACTAAACAAATACTGAAACTGTGAATGTGGCCTAGGCCCCAGATCTGTAGAGTTAGAAAGCTTTCTATTGTCAATGATCACCGAATAGTTCAAAATATCTACCCAACTCTATGCTTGAAAAATAAATATTTAGCACATTATTATTGCCCGAATAACACTTTTTTCTTCTGGTGTGTCCCTTAGGATGTAACGTTAAGACCTCCTAAGAAATTTGTTTAAATGAACTGTAGTTTTGGATTTTCATCTTGGAGAATTTCTGGTTAGCGCATCCTTGCCAAGTACTAAGAACTCATACAAATATAATAGGCAAAAAAGAGGTCTGAGATATTCAACATAAAGAGGAGCCACAAACAAACATTCATTTAGGGATGATAGAATCTATCCTATTCTCTATAATGGCATGAATTCCGCAACATAAATGGATGCTAATAATACAATTCAACAATGACGACTGTTAGTTGAAAACAGTTATATGCAAAATAGATTTGTTTTCGATCAGAGACTAAGAAAACCAAGTGATAACCACCACCTCTGATACACCACTTTTTTGTTTATTCCCCCATGATGAATGAAGCGACTCAGTCAGAAAGACATATAGACCTCATATGGTATTGATCAAAGCTCATATGGTCTTAAACCAAGGTATTAGAACTCCATCCCCTCCACTATGTACCTAATGAACGTATCATCCTGTTCTTGAGTAATAATCAGAACAGTCTTACTTCAATGCAAAGGCATTCGTCTTCACTAGCGAAGATGTTCCTCCTTCGCCACAGGAGTCTGACAGATAAGGGTACATTTTAACTCATCCATCGATTCCTCTCCTTATAACTTTATTGCAGACTTGCAGTTTTATCACCCCAAAAGCGCATTGACTAGATATGTAACCAACTCACCATTTACTTCAGTCTATCAGTTTTATGACTTCAATCTCAAAATACTTGTTGAGTATAATGGCTCCGATTTAATTTCCAATGAGTCAATTTTCCGACTTCAACCAGGAGGATACACAGGTCTTGGAACATTTTTACCAGATCTGGTAGAACCATATCTGTTGTGCAACTCCAATTAAGAAGACAGACTAGGATATTGATGGTTTATCAGCCTCAGACCGGCGAGTCCAGCAGACCGCTTTAATGTTGCCCAACTTGTCACAATCAATTTCATCTTACCACTCCAGGAGAGTATAGATTGGGGAATTGATGGTTTATCAGCCCACATACCGGAGAGTCCAACTCGCACCTCCATTAGAAGGGCAGATCAGTGTAATGCCACCCGACTTGGCAAGTTCATCTCACCAGTCAATACCAGGAGGGCAGATTGGGGCAATTGATGGTTTTTCAACTCTATAATGGTGAGATCAACTCACACCTCCAATAGGAGGGTAAACTGAAATTTAGATGTGTATTAACTTAAATGCTTAGCAGTCCATCTTATGACACCAGACTGGGAGGATCAACTGGACTTACACTGCTTCTGTTGAGCTTATCCATGCCTAAGCTACAAATCACACTAGAAGGATAACCTGGAACCTAAAATGATTAAATGGCAACCCGTCCAAATCATGATTCCAAACCCCGAAGATTAACTGGACTTACAATAATTTCATTTGGCTTATCACAACCATGACCACTCCAATTAGAAGGATAACTTGGATGTAGATATTTTGATAAGCTAAAAGTCGACCGGTCCATTTTAAGACTCCCACACTGGACTTAGGCTGGTTTCACATTTGCGTCTGTACGCGCAGCGTTTGATCAGCATAGATCCGCATGCGTCATGCGTACATATCTTTAACATGATGCATGCAGGAACATGCGTTTGCATGCGTTTGCGTACGCATGCGTCGCATCGCGGTGTGCGGCGAACGCAACATGTTTCATTTTTTTAAGCGTCAAAAATCCGTCAAATATGCGCAGTCATGCACTTGCAGACGAGTGTGTCAAAACAACGCATTACTGTCTATGGGAACGCATTGGTAAGCAAGAACATGCGCATGGATGCGTTCGATGAGCATGCAGACTTCAGACTGCGCATGTCCAGGAACTGATTACAGTACCTGGAAATATCAAATGCATGCGCATAAACAAAGCAAATGCATGCAAAAACGCGTACAAATGCAGCGTTTTTTGGCGTCATGTGTAAGATGATGCGGATAAAAACGCTACGTAAACATGCGTTTTTGCATGCGTTTACATATGCAGATGATACGCTGCGGACATATACGCAAATGTGAACTTAGCCTTACAATGGTTTCATTCTGATTAGTGCAAAAATTTACACCTACCAAGAGGACAATACTGGGACATAGATGTTAAAGGGAATCTGTCAGATTTTTGTTATCTCATCTGAGAGCAGCCTGATGTAGGCAAAGAGAAGCTGAATTCAATGATGTATCATATAGATTACTAGGTGCAGCCGTTCTGACAGAGTTTTAGGTTTAGAAATGAAGCAAGTGATGAAAAGCTAACCTCGCCCACACCAGGCTCTGTATATACAACTAGCTGTAGTACCCGGCTTCGCCCGGGTTAATGTACTTAACTGTGCCCTCATCAGGATAGCAACATAGAAGGACAAAGCTGTGGCTGCTACTATATATATATCCTCCCACATACAGGTGATGTGACTTACATCAGTCATTACACCAACATTGGCCAAGCATAGTAACTGAAATCCTATTACCTCACACAAGCTTTCTTATACTGACAATGTCCTCTGTTGCCTATAGTAACCAAACAGAGCTCATATTAATGTCCTGTCGCAAAATAGAAGCTGAGCTGTGATTGGTTGCTATAGGCAGCCTGATAAATCCCCAGCCAACAGAAAACATTCCCCTCTGGCAGTATATATTACCTCACACATACAAATAATATACAGCTCATGTGACTGACATCTGTCTTATTTCCCTATATGGCAAATTTTAAACAAATTGGTCTTGTAGTTTGGCTGGTTATTAATCAGATATTTATTTTTAAAAGATAAAAATACCAGACGTGTGTGTGTTTTTAATGCGCGCAATTTTGAACACGTGGGGTTAAAATGTCGACTCAAAACACAGCCTATGATGCTCCTGGGGTTGAGATGTGCGGGTGTGCAAAATTTCATGCCCGTAAGTACAACGGTGCAGATTCCTATCCCGGGCCAAAATTATTTGCCGATTTGGAATGCGCGGGGTTAAAATTTCGACTCAAAACCTACCCTATGACGCTCCCGGGGTCGAGACGTGCGGGTGTGCAAAATTTCATGCCCGTAAATGCAGATTCCTATGCCGGACATACACACAAGCATTCAGCTTTCTTCCCATTATGTAGATAGGGCCAAAATTGTTTGGCGATTTGGAACATGCGGGGGTTAAAATTTCCATTCAACACATAGCCTATGATGCTCCTGGGGTTGAGATGTGCGGGCATGCAAAATTTCATGCCCGTAAGTACAACGGTGTAGATTCCTATCCCGGGCCAAAATTATTTGCCGATTTGGAATGCGCGGGGTTAAAATTTCGACTCAAAACCTAGCCTATGACGCTCCCGGGTCGAGACGTGCGGGTGTGCAAAATTTCATGCCCGTAAATGCAGATTCCTATGCCGGACATATACACAAGCATTCAGCTTTCTCCCCATTATGTAGATAGGGCCAAAATTGTTTGGCGATTTGGAACGCGCGGGTTAAAATTTCGATTCAAAACATAGCCTAGGACGCTTTCGGGGTCGAGACGTGCGGGCGTGCAAAATTTCATGCCCATAAGTGCGACGGTGCGGATTCCAATCCCGGACAAACATACCCACATACATACACACATACATACATTCAGCTTTATATATTAGATGTTCATAGACAGTGAGGTACCTATAAATAAGAGGGGCATGTTGAACCAAGGCTCACTGTGATCAGCTAGTCATGACAATGATAAGCTACTAGTGCTAAAACAATCATTGTAAGCAAACAAAACCTCAGGGCTTCAGGCATTACTGAAATCTGTGTTTTAAAGGGAATCTGTCACCCTATTTTTGGACTATGAGATGCGACCACCGCCATCAGGGGCTTATCTACAGCATTCTGTAATGCAGTAGATAAGCCCCCGATGTCACCTGAAAGAGAAGAAAAACGAGTTAGATTATACTCACCCAGGGGCGGTCTGCCGTCCGGTCCGATGGCCGTCGCGGTCCAGTTCAGCGCCTCCCATCTTCTAGTGAAGCCGGCCTCTTCTTTGAGTCCCGTCGCGGCTCCTGCGCAGGCGCACTGATCTGCCCTGGTGAGGGCAGAGCAGAGTATTGCAGTGCGCAGGCACCGGACCTCTCTGACCTTTCACGGCGCCTGCACACTGCAGTACTCTGCTCTGCCCTCACCAGGGCAGATCAGTACACCTGCACAGGAGCCGCGACGAGATGGAAAGAAGAGGCCGGCTTCGCTAGAAGATAGGAGGCGCCGAACCGGACTGCGACGCCCATCGGACCGGATGGTGGACTGCCCCTGGGTGAGTATAATCTAACTCGTTTTTCTTCTCTTTCAGGTGAAATCGGGGCTTATCTACAGCATTACAGAATGCTGTAGATAAGCCCCTGATGGCGGTGGTCGCATCTCATAGTCCAAAAATGGGGTGACAGATTCCCTTTAAACACTACCTCATGATGTCTTCAGATTACATAACAAAATCCTGCTGATGGATTCCCTTTAAATGCGTACCAGTTCAAAATGAAATCTAAACATGGGGGGTTGACTGGAAATCTGTTGCACTCACCACCTACCCTCAGAACTATATTTTATTGAGACCCCTTCTTGTTTAATAGAATCACCACAGACTAACCGTATCATCTGGAAGCCATTCTTACCATTATCAGCAGTATTGCTAGTAAAGGTTAGTGAAACTTTGACAGTAGTGAAAACAGACCTACAAGCCCCAAGTCAGCTGGATAACCAAGCCAAAGCCAAAGCCCCCAAAATTGTATATACCACTGAAAGTCATGCTCCACCGAAGGTCTTATGAAGTCTCACAGTGAGTTCGAGGCAGACGAAGAAAAACCTAGACCTGAGGTGGCACACTATACAGCAACTAGGAAGCAGCAAGAAAACCTTCATGCAGGCCAAACAAGAGACATGAGGTGGCTTGGCAAACATGAGACATAAGGCCAGACTTAAAGTGGCAGGGAAAACGCAAGACATGACATGGCAAACATGAGACATGTAGCCACACCTGAGGCGGGCGGTCCAACAGACGAGATGTGAGGCGGGTGGCCCAACATGCCAGACGTGAGGCGGGCGGCCCAACACGCCAGACGTGAGGCCAGCCATGAAGCAGCCGGCCCAACACGCAAGACATGAGGCCAGCCATGAAGCAGCCGGCCCAACACGCAAGACGTGAGACCAGTCATGAAGCAGCTGGCCCAACACGAAAGACGTGAGGCCAGCCATGAAGCAGCCGGCCCAACACGCAAGACGTGAGACCAGCCATGAAGCAGCTGGCTCAACACGCAAGACATGAGGTCAGCCATGAAGCAGCCGGCCCAACACGCAAGACGTGAGGCCAGCCATGAAGCAGCTGGCCCAACACGTAAGATGTGAGGCCAGCCATGAAGCAGCAAACCCAACACGCAAAACATAAGGCCAGCCATGAGGCAGCCGGCCCAAAGCATGATGCTCTCCTTGAGGCAACTGGCCCAATACACAAAACATGATGCCCGCCATGAGGCAGCAGGCCCAATACACAAAACATGATGCCCGCCATGAGGCAGTCGACCCAACACACAAAACATGAATGATGCCCACCATGAGGTAGCTGGTCCAACACACAAAACATGATGCCCGCCATGAGGAAGCTGACCCGACACACAAGACATGAGGCAGTTTGCCCAACACACAAGACATGAGGCCCACCTTGAGAAAGGCATCCGAACACACAAGACATGATGCCAGCCAAAAGGCAGCCATCCAAACACATAAGACACAAGGCTGGACAATACTGAGATTCGAACACAGGATCTGTTCACAAGACAGGCGCTTTAACCAACTCAGCCACAGCACCTACACTAGGAACGCAAGGTTAAACGCCAGGTTGCAAGGCTAAAACGTCAGGCTGCAGACCACATGAAAAAGGCCAGGCTGCAAGAAATGCGAGAAATACAAGGCCCCAGGCCAGATACCAAACATAGGTAGGTACTGAAGCATTAAATGTAGATTCTCTCAAACCGATGTTAGCATTTCAGTGCCCAAATGGGCCCCTGTACTCACTGCAATTCTTACTAGAGGTTGCTATAGAACAGCTATGGTGTTCTATGATTCACAGCTGTTCCAGCCATGTGCTCAAAGCTCCTACAACCAAAGGACAGGAAACCACATTGAAGGAGAAAGTGGGAGTTGCCTTTTTATTTTGTGGAGAGTGACATACAGTACAGACCAAAAGTTTGGACACACCTTCTCATTCAAAGATTTTTCTGTATTTTCATGACTATGAAAATTGTAGAATCACACTGAAGGCATCAAAACTATGAATTAACATATGTGGAATTATACATTGCACTTTACAAAAAAGTGTGAAACAACTGAAAATATGTCTTATATTCTAGGTTCTTCAAAGTAGCCACCTTTTGCTTTGATTACTGCTTTGCACGCAGAAAAGGTGAACGGATGGACTCTACATGCCTGGTTCCCACCGTGAAGCATGGAGGAGGTGGTGTGATGGTGTGGGGGTGCTTTGCTGGTGACACTGTTGGGGATTTATTCAAAATTGAAGCGGTGAGCGGTCCAGCTCACCCCAAACCATCTCGATTGAGTTCAGGTCTGGTGACTGTGGAGGCCAGGTCATCTGGCGTAGCACCCGAACACTCTCCTTCTTGGTCAAATAGCCCTTACACAGCCTGGAGGTGTGTTTGGGGTCATTGTCCTGTTGAAAAATAATTGATGGTCCAACTAAACGCAAACCAGATGGAATAGCATGCTGCTGCACGTTGCTGTGGTAGCCATGCTGGTTCAGTATGCCTTCAATTTTGAATAAATCCCCAACAGCGTCACCAGCAAAGCACCCCCACATCATCACACCACCTCCTCCATGCTTCACGGTGGGAACCAGGCATGTAGAGTCCATCCGTTCACCTTTTTTGCGTGCAAAGCAGTAGTCAAAGCAAAGGGTGGCTACTTTGAAGAACCTAGAATATAAGACATATGTTCAGTTGTTTCACACTTTTTTGTAAAGTGTAATGTATAATTCCACATGTGTTAATTCATAGTTTTGATGCCTTCAGTGTAATTCTACAATTTTCATAGTCATGAAAATACAGAAAAATCGTTGAATGAGAAGGTGTGAGATCTGATTTGGCTGGATGAGAGGCGTTTCTCCTTGTGGAGAGTGACATACCAGCTCTGGCGTGTTGAGGTAAGGAGGTTTATTCGCCGTGCAATGCTCCTCTGGGAAATTTAATATGCAAATTGCCTCTCATCCAGCGAAATCAGATCTCTCCTACTTTGCACTGACGAGGACCAATAGTCCGAAACACCGTGTCTGCAAATGGAGATACTGATTTGGCTTTTATCCTAAGTCATATTACAAGACTCGTTAAAGGGTTGATTGTGACTTGTAGGATCGCTACTTCCAATAGGTGGCGCTATAGAGTACAAGTCTTCTTTTTTTGAAGAGGCAATTTGCATATTAAATTTCCCAGAGGAGCATTGCACGGCGAATAAGCCTCCTTACCTCGACACGCCAGAGCTGGTATGTCACTCTCCACAAAGAGAAACCTTACCCCTTAGACCCTAGTCCAGAGCCTCTCATCCAGCCAAATCAGATCTCTCCTACTTTGCACTGACGAGGACCAATAGTCTGAAACACCGTGTCTGCAAATGGAGATACTGATTTGGCTTATATCCTAAGTCATATTACAAGACTCGTTAAAGGGTTGATTGTGACTTGTAGGATCGCTACTTCCAATAGGTGGCGCTATAGAGTACAAGTCTCTTTTTTTGAAGAGGCAATTTGCATATTAAATTTCCCAGAGGAGCATTGCACGGCGAATAAGCCTCCTTACCTCGACACGCCAGAGCTGGTATGTCACTCTCCACAAGAGAAACCTTACCCCCTAGACCCTAGTCCAGAGCCTCTCATCCAGCCAAATCAGATCTCTCCTACTTTGCACTGACGAGGACCAATAGTCCGAAACACCGTGTCTGCAAATGGAGATACTGATTTGGCTTATATCCTAAGTCATATTACAAGACTCGTTAAAGGGTTGATTGTGACTTGTAGGATCGCTACTTCCAATAGGTGGCGCTATAGAGTACAAGTCCTCTTTTTTTGAAGAGGAAATTTGCATATTAAATTTCCCAGAGGAGCATTGCACGGCGAATAAGCCTCCTTACCTCGACACGCAGAGCTGGTATGTCACTCCCACAAGGAGAAACCTTACCCCCAGACCCAGTCCAGAGCCTCTCATCCAGCCAAATCAGATCTCTCCTACTTTGCACTGACGAGGACCAATAGTCCGAAACACCGTGTCTGCAAATGGAGAAACTGATTTGGCTTTTGTCCTAAGTCATATTACAAGATCGTTAAAGGGTTGATTGTGACTTGTAGGATCGCTACTTCCAATAGGTGGCGCTATAGAGTACAAGTCCTCTTTTTTTGAAGAGGCAATTTGCATATTAATTTCCAGAAGCATTCACAGTCGAATAGCTCGACCCGACACGTCAGAGTGGTATGTCACCCACAGGGAGAAACCTTACCCCTTAGACCCTAGTCCAGAGCCTCTCATCCAGCCAAATCAGATCTCTCCTACTTTGCACTGACGAGGACCAATAGTCCGAAACACCGTGTCTTCAAATGGAGAAACTGATTTGGCTTTTATCCTAAGTCATATTACAAGACTCGTTAAAGGGTTGATTGTGACTTGTAGGATCGCTACTTCCAATAGGTGGCGCTATAGAGTACAAGTCCTCTTTTTTGAAGAGGCAATTTGTATATTGCTTTTTATTTTGTTCACTTGACTTCATATCCAGTGATAGGTGCGGATCCCACTCAGGTATTGTCATGGGAGAGGGGAAAATAGTAGCTGTAGGTAAAAACTGTAAAACAGCTTTATTACTTAAAGCATACTTGTCATTACAGGTAATGTTTCACAATAAGCTGCTGTGTGCATGCACATGAGGATAAACACTATTTGTGGTTGTTATACGATTATTTCTTGCATTTTAAACCAAGTTTAAACTTTGTGGACGGTATTTTCAGTTTTTAGTGCTCTCTCTCTAGAGGGCAGAGTCTAGCTGCTAAAGTGTCTCCTATGCACATCACACAGAATGAAAGATTCCTGCTCTTCTCCCGCAAAACATAGAAGCTGCATGGAGGACATTACACTGTGTTACTAAGCAGGAGTGCTGTGAATCCAGCACTGAAGTGAGATAAAACTCTTGCTAGAAGCTGCAGCAGGATCTGCCTCTCTCTCACTCCTCAATAGGAGCGGTTATCTGATCCCTTAGTGATCTGGCAGGATATCTTGCTTTGACAAAGATGAATTTTAGCAGGTTTTACAGTGACTGTTAAAAGCTAAGGAACCTGGGGGGAGGAGAACCAATGGCTCATTAGCAGAGAAAGAAGTAGATTTCTTACAACATATATCACAAAGTTTCTGATATTTGCTTGTACTACTGATTTATGTGAACAACAGTGACCATTAACTCCTTCCTTGTCAGTTGTACACTACTAATAAAAAAGTGATAGTGTATCTCAACCATACTGGTTGGTAAACCCTTTGATCTTAATATATAGCTGTATGAGGATACTTTCAATAAAAAATTAAAATTAGTCATTGTGCAAGATATTTGTAAAATAGTCTGACATTTTCAGGTATATCTGCATCAATTGTCACAAGTAAGTGTCATTCATTATGTGATGATGTGTGACATTTTCCTTAGAGATCATTTTATGTGTATGCTACATGACTAAGTGACTTTATTCTTCCCTGTTACATTTTGTTCTGTAGATAAACTAAATTCTGTTTAATCGCAGAAAGCTGATGCTAAACCAGTGAAGCAAATAGATCTAATGCAGGTGGGAGGGAGAAGAAGACTATAATAAGTTGAAATACTGTGACATCATCACATCTAACAACAGTAGAAAACAAGCACAAAGGCAGTATACTTTCGGCATAGTTACATTTTTTTGCCTGAAGAAGGTGTGAAGCCGCAAAATATTGCCGTTTGCATGGGTGTCAACCTATATCCATCCTCCGCAACCTGGTCGCTTGTGGATTAAGCTTTAAAAGCTATGCACTTTAATTACGGTATATCTATGTGCACTTTTGGGTGAAAATGCTGTGAGTGTATTGTTTTTTTTTTACATGTTCTACTCAACAGACGTGACATGTGTTTTCCACGATGTATATGTTGAACAGTTGCCACTATAACCCTTGAGTGGCAGATGCCACGATTAGGCAACTAAATGTAAATAAATCCGGCACTCAAAATAGTATGCTAGTGAAAAAGATTTATTATTCGTATACAATCCAATTTTTGTGACGTTTCGGTCAATCATCTGACCTTCTTCAGACTGAAGAATATAAAGAAATATAGAACACAATCAAACAGGTTCAAAATAGTCATATGAAAATAATTGCATGAAAAAAATTATATGAAAAAAATTCCTTATAAACATTACCAACGAGAATGCACTATATGGCGGTATAAGTAGAACACTAAGAGATCCCAATGGGATGTTAGAGAGCAACAAAAGAATCAAGCAATAATATGTCAATCATATGCAAGATTATGTTGAATATAAGCACATAGACATGAGGACTGCAGGAATCACATAATAAGGTAATCAATATATGAATGAACTAGAATTAAGCAAAATAATCCTCTAAGAAGAAGAAAAAAATATAGAAAAAATGGCACATGATATGCTTAGTATATAAATAATCAAGTATTATGGTGCAGGCAATACAATATAAGCAATATTCTTACCAGATTGTAGTAGAATTAGAAGTTAGATCTGTGAGGAGGGTGAAGACACTGGATTTTCTCACAAAAGTAGATCCACTCATCCCAGTGTTCTACATTTTGCCTAAGATCCACAAGAGATTAGATAAACCTCCAGGACGCCCCATTGTCGCATCTACCGATTCAATTCTTTCTCCTTTATCCATCTTACTGGAGAAAGTTTTAACACCATTAATAAAAGAGATTCCATCATTTCTATTGGATACCGGTTCCTTTGTACAACTAATCAAAGGAATGGGTACATTACCTATGGATACGATACTTGTTACACTTGATGTTAACAATCTATATACATCCATTCAACATGTCAAAGGCATTGAGGCTACTAGAAGAATATTAGAGGGGTCTTCCTTTACTGGTCCTGTGATCAATTTCCTTTTAGAACTTCTTGAGTTAGTTCTTACTAAGAATTTCTTTATCTTTGAAGATAATTTTTATCTTCAGACACAAGGCACTGCGATGGGGTCCAATGTGGCCCCATCCTACGCTAACTGCTTCATGTCCTGTTTTGAGTCGGACTACATCTATCCAAATACACTGTACAAAAAACATTGTTTGCTGTGGCGCCGCTACATAGACGATGTCTTCTGTCTATGGAGTGGCCCGATAGAGAGTCTGACTGAATTTTTCAGTACTATCAATTTGGTTTGGCCTGAATTAACATTTACTCTTAACTATAATGACAAGGAAATTAGCTTTTTGGACACCAAAGTACTGCTTGATAGGAGTGGCAACCTCTCACTGGATCTATATGTTGAGAAATCGGATAGCAATAGTCTCCTACTGTTCCAAAGTTGCCATCCCAAGGCTGTAAAGAAATCTGTTCCCATTTCCCAATTTGAGAGGGTACGTAGGATCGTGAGTGATCCTCTGACACAAGTCCAACGTCTAAACGAAATGGAGGAGAAATTCATAGATAGAGGTTATCCCAGATCAATGCTCCACAATTTCCGTTCATCTCTAGCCACTTCCTCATCATCAACATCAGTACACAGAATCCCTTTTGTCCATACATACCACCCTTTGATGTATGGTCTCCATCACAAAATTCGTAAACATTGGTACGTCCTCCGTGACAGTTTTCCTGAGGTTCCAGAATTCCAAATCCCTTTTTTACCGTGCTTTAGAAGACCAAGTAATTTGCGCAATAAACTTGTTAGGACTGACATAGGCCCTACCCGGATTACCTCAAGACAGTCATTTCTTCGTACCCAAAAGAAGGGTACTTTTCCTTGTTTACATTGCGCACAATGCACCAATATCCTCAAAGGGCCAAACTTTTCACATCCTTGCACGGGCATTGATATCCCGATTCTAGGTTTTCATACCTGTGATTCTACATCAGTTTTTTAAGTTATTAAATGTCCATTGGAAAGATGTATGTAGGCGAGACTACTCAAGCGATTAAAGATAGGATATCGCACCATAAATCGGACATACGGTGTAAGAAGAATCATCTTCCTATTCCTTACCACTTCAATACAGTAGGACACACCATAGCGCAACCACGTTTTTTGGTGCTGGAACAGGTACACTTAAATAGAAGAGGCGGCAATTTAATTAAGAGACGGCGCTATAGGGAGGCGTACTGGATACACTTGCTACAAACCCTAGAACCCAAGGGTCTTAATAGGGAGTATGACACTATTGGTCTATATTGAGATATCTCGAACGTACTAGTTCTACATAATATGTCTTATACTCCCATACTCTTATTTACGCTAGTTATCATGATTATACCATATGTAATCCAGGTCCCGGTACCTAATTTATGAATGCACCATCTGTGATAACGTCTCTTGTATGTTTTTATTCATATGGTGCCTTTGATTTATGCCTGTGCCATATAAAGTCTGATATACTATCCGTATGGATTATGAAATAGCTCCATTTAATTCTGTACTTATGAGTCTCCATATCATTTGCCCATTTTTTATCATGTTATATTTTAAATTGCTTAATCACCAATTCATTTATATAACAAGATTATTCTTTTATTTCTTCTAGGCAAATCTTTAACTTTTATTTCACTGATATTTACCTTCACAACGTACCAGCGCTGCATACACTTGCAGTATACTAAGTCTGGATCACTTTGCACTTCCTGCTTGCGTTCCAAGAGAGCTTCACTGTCTATTTCCGCTCAGGGGAGCTAGACTATGACTGATTTCCGGTCGGCTGCCCATCCTTCGTTCCACCAGCTGGGTCCCTGTCTTTAGACGTCACTTCCTGTAACGTCAGTGTATTTCAGCACACACGTGCACCGCTCCTAACTAGCGCCATTCCTTACAGCAATTGACTCACATTGCTCTACCTCTCAGCGCAAAATTTACTCTACAAACACCCTGTTTGAACATCCATGGTAAGATCTTAATTCTGGCACCACTTCAGTCTAATGGATACCTCCCGGATCTTATGTGGGACACTGTTTAACGTTATGTGGACACTTGTTACAGCGGTCTATTCTCTCTTCCCCCTCCTCACAGATCTAACTTCTAATTCTACTATAATCTGGTAAGAATATTGCTTATATTGTATTGCCTGCACCATAATACTTGATTATTTATATACTAAGCATATCATGTGCCATTTTTTCTATATTTTTTTCTTCCTCTTGGAGGATTATTTTGCTTAATTCTAGTTCATTCATATATTGATTACCTTATTATGTGATTCCTGCAGTCCTCATGTCTATGTGCTTATATTCAACATAATCTTGCATATGATTGACATATTATCGCTTGATTCTTCTGTTGCTCTCTAACATCCCATAGGGATCTCTTAGTGTTCTACTTATACCGCCATATAGTGTATTCTCGCTGGTAATGTTTATTTATAAGGAATTTTTTTCATATCATTTTTTTCATGCAATTATTTTCATATGACTATTTTGAACCTGTTTGATTGTGTTATATATTTCTTTATATTCTTCAGTCTGAAGAAGGTCAGATGATTGACCGAAACGTCACAAAAATTGGATTGTATACGAATAATAAATCTTTTTCACTAGCATACTATTTTGAGTGCCGGATTTATTTACATTTAGTGTTACGGGGCTGGCATCCCTTATCCGAGCATCTTCTTTATGATCAAGGAGTGACGTGTCTACTATTTTTATATACGATTAGGCAACTGTCATAAGCATCTGTCATATACAGGCTATAATGCCTATGACTGACTGAATGCAATGCATACATCACCAGTATGCTACATTTTTTTCTACTGGAATTCATAAATCTAAAGTAACGGACTAAATGAGCATGTCAAAATTGTACATAGTTAATACGATTGGCCTCAGTGTGATGAATTGAGAAC
Source organism: Oophaga sylvatica (assembly GCA_033576555.1). Classification (NCBI taxonomy): domain Eukaryota; kingdom Metazoa; phylum Chordata; class Amphibia; order Anura; family Dendrobatidae; genus Oophaga; species Oophaga sylvatica. The sequence goes on from JARQOD010000001.1 coordinate 809,917,514, forward strand.
TATGGAAATGTTTAGTTTTTATGTTGGGAACTCTCCTGCCATAAATACTAAATATATACAAAGGGTAATGAGAAAAGGCTCTTATTCCATCACAGTGTGTGGGTTCTAAAAGAGCATCTTCTAAGACAGCAGCTTGTCATATTAATGCCACATTCACACATACATCCACCCTTCATCCCTACATTACTTTCATTCATACAAATTATTGTGGCTGCGCAATTGTACAGCTCCACTATAAAAAGTGCATCCTCCCCTCTGCTGCTATTCACGTCAGCCTTTTTTTTTGTCTTTCAGTGACGCTCGACATTGCATAGGCAAGAGCCTAGCGTCTGCTCTTTTTAATATGTAGTGTGTTCTTCTGCTCAGCAATAGTTCTTCACACAGCTTATTTGCTTTTGGCATGTTAACAGACACAAATATACTAAAATATTTAACCCAAATGTTTCCTAAGTTTTTGAAGATTAAAAAAATATCCAAATGCCTATATGAAGCAAAAAACCACAGCACCCAATACTATGAAATGAAGCCCAAAGCTTGGCGAATGATCTAAAGCAAATGAATAAGCAGGCATGTCAATATTTTACATAGCTAACATGGTTGAAAAAAACAAATGTCCATCAAGTTCACTAGGATGGGAAAGGACGAAGAAAAATGTTACAGTACATGCAAAACCACAATGCATGATCAAGTCAGCCCTAGAAGACCTCATCCTTACCTCTTGATCCCAATTTTCGATTCACTGGACCAAACATTCAGAAATGAACTTTACAATTTGACATTATTTGTCATTTTCTTCTAAGAAAGCATCTAAGCCTTCAAAATTATCAATGGTTCCTGCTGTGATCAGCTCTTAAAGGGATCCTGGCAGCTCATGTTTCCGCAATAAGCTGCGGTCACTGCATTTCGGGGCTTATATACAGCATTCTGTAATGCTGTAGATAAACTCCCGATCTAACCTGAAAGAGAAGAAAACAAGTTTTATTATACTCACCCGGGGGCGGTCCGGGTCCGATGGTTATTGCAGGTCCGGGTCCGGCGCCTCCCATCTTCTTGCGACGCAGCCTTCCTGCTTGCTGCTTTGCTCCGGGGCCATAGTGCTTCTGCGCAGGCGTACTTCTCTGCCCTGTTGAGGGCAGAGCAAAGTACTTCAGTGCGCGGGCGCTGGGCCTCTCTGACCTTTCCCGGCGCCTGCGCACTGCAGTACTTTCCATTGCCCTCAATAGGGCAGAGAAGTACGCCTGCGCAGGAGCACGATGGCCCCGGAGCGATGCAGCAAGCAGGAAGGCGGCGGCGCAAGAAGATGGGAGGCGCCGGACCCGGACCTGAGACACCCATCGGACCTGGACTGCCCCGGGTGCGTATAATAAAACTTGTTTTTCTTCTCTTCCAGGTTAGATCGGGGGCTTATCTACAGCATTATAGAATGCTGTAGATAATCCACGAAATGCAGTGGCCGCAGCTTATTGTGGAAAAATGAGCTGACAGGTTCCCTTTAAGATAAACTAGTCCAGAGATTAATAGTTCTTATGGTAAAAAACGACTATGGTAGAAAAAAAAGTCTCATCTGGAGACTGAACTTTACTTTCTCCTAACGGAGGGAGCATCCCTTGTCTTTTGAATGGGTTTTTACATGAAACAGCTTTTGATCGTATTATTCATATGGTCCATTTATGTACTTGGACAACTGAAAGAAGCACTCTTCCCATCAAAATTTTTGTCATCTTTATATATTGCAGTGACCATATTATATAACACTGTGCACTTACAATTGCTAATTTTGTCTTTCTACCCAGCTAATTCTCTCTTTTCCATTAGGTCTATAACATCACATGATTAAAAACCGACTAGCTGAATCCTTCTATGCTCTATGTAGAAACAGGAGGTCAATTTTCCCATCATGACTCATGAGTCACTGCAAAAGTCACTGGCAGGGAGGAAGCAGCTGGGTCAGGAGTTGAAGCGGAATGATTTTTGCAGGGAAGAGAGAATTCCTGTTTATACATAGAGTGGAGAAAAGAAAAAAAATTACCTGGGTGTAAAGGCAAAATGAGCGATTGTAAGTACACACTGCTATATGGTAAGGTGATGAGTACAATATATTAAGGTTATGTTCACACTTTGCACATTTTTTCTGCAGCAAAACCTTCTCTATCGGCAGTAAGAAATTTGCTGCAAAAAAACTAGGTTTTGCTTGGTTTTTGCTGCGTGTTTGTCATGCTACATTTGTCTCTTGTGCATGCTGATAAAGTTTAGTGCCCCCACCAAAAAAATGATTCTACTTCATCAGGTTTTGGCACTAAAAAAACACAGCAAAACCTGATACGTACGTTTTTTCAGCATTTTTTTCACCAACCATTACTTTCAATGGGTAAAAAACGCTGAAAAAACGCTGAAAGAAATGACATGCTCTATTCTTCAAAACCTAGGCTTTTTCACAAAATACTGATGACAAAAAAAACAAGCCGTGTGCATGAGATTTCCGAAATCTGATAGACATAGCTGGTACTGCAATATGCAGCTAAAATTAGCATTAAAAAAATCTGGAAAAAAATACTGCACAAAAACGCATACGTGTGAACATACCCTAAGAATTTAAAAACTTTGATGGGAGTGCTTCTTTAATCATGTTCCCCCTTAGAAGTCCCTTGTCATGACTAAGTATATATAATTTTAATCTTTCCTCATAACCAAGTCTCCATGGTCTCTCTTTATCAGTTTTGAAGCTCTTCTTAGTTCATTTTCTAACTCTAAGGCATCATTTCTTTATGAGACATATGACACATTGTTTCACTTCTATACTTAATTAGAAATCATCTGAACTTCTTATATATACCAACCGCAACAAAAAGTAAATATTGACTAACCACAATTTTTCTGTTTTTCATCAATGGTTTACAAAAGAACTTAAAAACATTGGCAGAAGATCAGCAGGAGAATGATAAGGTATTACAGATATACAGCATTGATGTTGCAGGACAACCTCTGTAAATGTCTACTTATTTCATTCTGCCCTTTCTGTGCTTCTAGGCAACCTAGTGACTACTTCAGCCAGGCTCCTGGTTTTATTAATTCCCTACATAAAAAAACTAGATCTGAGCTGAAAAAGTAAGTTAATGTGTATGCAAAATGTAAATGCATATTAACACATGACCATTACACAGAGAAAACCAGACACATAAAACAAATATCCTAAAATAAATAAAACATTTTTTTGCAAAAAATGCATGAAGGTAGTAATAATTCTAAGGGTATTTAGTAAACATAATTTTGATCAAAAGAATGTACAAGCCATCGCGCCAAGTCAAGGCAACCCTTGTGGGTCAGTCCTAACTTATATTAAAAACCTTTCCACTTGTCAAGTGACGTAAATGTGAACAAGGACAGAGGGACTGAAGTCACCAGTTAAAGCATAGGCCAGACAGGATGGATTTCTCAGCTCAGAAACAGGGCGGTCACACCCTTATATGCACAAAATGCACTTGGAACAAAATAAAAAACTAGATCTGAGCTGAAAAAGTAAGTTAATTCCCTACATGCCAACGATGCTTCAGTATTTTGAACTGACGTGCTCAGATATGAAGATTTGTTTATGATCCATTATATGTACACACTGTACTGCAAAAATCTCAGCGTTGTAAATGGAGGCTGGCTAGACCGGGGTTGGGTTACATGGAAATGTTTTAAATAGCAAGTGAAGACTCACTGCTCCCTTTCACTCATGCAAGAGTTAATTATACATATAATTCCCAAGGGCAAGAGTATTCTTAAATGAATATGAGCAAACATAAGAACTACTTTGCTAAATTATCAGTAATTAATCAATGGGAACAAATACACATGTACACAATTTTTAATTATATGATCACAAGAAACAAGCCTTTTACAAACGTGAGCTCACTAATATGCTGTACAAATACATGCTAACATGAGGAATAGATAAAAGCAGATTTCCTTTTCATACCCAATCACCATTCCAGATCACTGTCAGAGACTGGAGTTTGCTCATATGCCAGCTTTAGTTAAGACTAACCAAACCTAAAATGGAAATGAAACTGGTTTCTTGACTTCCATTCATTTCTAAGCATTTTTTCTATCACCAGGTTATAGTTATTACTACTGAATGAAGCTCCTTTGGAGAGTTCTATATTTTCTGGAAGAGCCTCTAAATTAGATCTGAAATAGTAAGAACACTTATAATGAGTCAGAGAGTGTGAAAACTACCATCATCGGTGACACATGACAATGTCTCAAATCCTTTACATGGTAAATGAGTTGTTTTCAATAGTTTCCTAATAAGACAAAATTAATGGTTCCTTCAAAGAATCATTTTAAGATATAAATTTATAAGTTCTGGCTAATTGCACATTTTGAGATGCAGAACACAGCAAAATCTTAATTTCAGGATCTGCATTTATCGAAAACAAAAGATGTGGGAAAACTCTTTCCAGGCAATGAACAGTAAAATTCTAACATCACCTAAAAATGTTAGTACAACCTGGTATGAGAAGCGCTAAAAACCAAATGTCACTCCATTTTCCAACTAGACAGAACATAACTGTGCAAATCCAACAGGCTCATAAAATTTGGTGGGTTCTAGCTACTTAATTTGGTGGGTTCTAGCTACTTAATTTGGTGGGTTCTAGCTACTTAGTGTAGCAAATTGCATCAATTTTAATAGGAGGAAAGGCACTGTACATAGACCTATTCTTCGCGTCAAAAGGACGGACACCCCAATGGACCCCAAAATAAGTATATGGAGTCCACTGGGACCTTGTGGGATTTGTCATACCACAGATCAGACTCTACTGTGTGGCTTTTATTACAAACTGAAGCCCGAATGCAAAGGTGAATATAGCTTAAGACACTAGTGGATTTTGCACTAAATTAATCAGAATGGCTAATTTATTATGTATTTTAGGCACTTGGCAATACCCCTTGGCTGGCTTAGCTGACACCAACAACTCTTCATTACTTCTCTTGTACTAGACCACTTTCAATAATGTAAAAAAAGATGTATTGACAAAAATAAATTAATTGGCACATGCCACATACTCCATCTTTTTGTTGCAATACGTGTCAGAACTTTTGCTTTTTTTATTTTTAGCAAGTCTCAATTTTTCCCTAGAGGATGTTGCGTTCAGCTGAATAAATGTGGAGACATCCTTATGACCCTCCACACAGCAATAACACACTGTGAAGTTTGCTGGAAGGACACCAAACATCTATCAACGATTCTGCTGCATCCAGATCATCAGATAGGAGCATATGCTCTGTATCGTTAGTTTAGAAACCAACAGGACAAGTCTCTGCTTATCTGCTACCGAAACAAAAGATAAATTCAAGCCAATCTAAAAATGGTAACGTTTCTAGCAAGTTGGTAAACCAGCAACATAAGAAAACAAGCTTCTACCTTATGGTCTTATCAGGCCTCATGTCTAAAGGCACTGTATCTTTTAAACACTAAGGGCGCAATCACAAGTCCGATTTTCACATATGAGTGCTATCCGTCTTTTTCACAGACAGCACTCTTGCCTGTGATAGCCTATGGGGCAATTCACATGTCTGATTTTTTTCTTGGACCAAGTGCTCCGTGGAAAATATTGGAGACATGTCCGCTTCTGAGCCAAGGGTTGGATCAAAATCAGTAATTCAAGTCAATGGGTATGTGAAAAAAATCAGACCGCACGTGGATGACATCCGAGTGCGATCCAATTTCCATGGGACTGTCAGAATGGAGACAGCGGGGAATATATATATTTTTTCATTTTTACACATATGAAAAAAATCAGATGAAGCTCATAACACACTGATCAGAATAATCAGTCCGATATTTCCTGTGCGCAAAAAACTTTGACGTCTGAATGAGGCCTAACAAGCACTAGGAAACATCTTCCCAAGCAAAAGCCTCAGAAATCTACAATTACAATCCATGGCTCATAATATAGAAAACAGACACACAGAATTCATTTCGCAACTAGAAAATGTTCTCAAAATTGTTTCCATGCAATATAATTATTCTACTGCATGTTGAAGGGTTATAAAAACCACCATTTAAATTGTATTAGCTGCGGAATTTGAACAGATTCGGTGAGCATTTAAGGTGCAAGATCTGCGCCTAAATTATGCTACAGTCATGACCATGACCTTAGACTATACTAATTCTGAACGTATTCATGCCAACCAACCACTACACTTAAGAAGTAAAAATCCTAAATACATTATAAGCAGCCATTTGTCATCATACGCCAGAGATGTCATAGGATCCGAGAAGAAGTCTATATATTCTGCTTATAGCCTGGATGCGAAATTCAAGTTATTATTCCCGCAGGCCCGCTCATAGGTCATTATTCCCATAGGATCTCTCTTAGGTCATTATTCCCATAGGCTCTTTCTTAGGTTATTATTCCCACAGGCTCGCTCATAGGTCATTATTCCCCCAGGCTCTCTCATAGGTCATTATTCCCGCAGGCCCGCTCATAGGTCATTATTCCTGCAGGCTCGCTCATAGGTCATTATTACCGCAGGCTCTCTCATAGGTCATTATTCCCCCAGGCTCGCTCATAGGTCATTATTCCCGCAAGCTCGCACATAGGTCATTATTCCCGCAGGCTCTCTCATAGGTCATTATTCCCGCAGGCTCTCTCATAGGTCATTATTCCCCCAGGCTCGCTCATAGGTCATTATTCCCGCAAGCTCGCACATAGGTCATTATTCCCGCAGGCTCTCTCATAGGTCATTATTCCCGCAGGCTCTCTCATAGGTCATTATTCCCCCAGGCTCGCACATAGGTCATTATTCCCGCAGGCTCGCTCATAGGTCATTATTACCGCAGCGCTCTCTCATAGGTCATTATTCCCCCAGGCTCGCTCATAGGTCATTATTCCCGCAAGCTCGCACATAGGTCATTATTCCCGCAGGCTCGCTCATAGGTCATTATTCCCGCAGGCTCTCTCATAGGTCATTATTCCCCCAGGCTCTCTCTTAGGTCATTATTCCCATAGGCTCTTTCTTAGGTTATTATTCCCACAGGCTCGCTCATAGGTCATTATTCCCCCAGGCTCTCTCATAGGTCATTATTCCCACAGGCTCGCTCATAGGTCATTATTCCCCAGGCTCTCTCATGGTCATTATTCCCGCAGGCTCGCTCATAAGTCATTATTCCCGCAGGCTCGCTCATAAGTCATTATTCCCGCAGGCTCGCTCATAGTCATTATTCCCGCAGGCTCGCTCATAGGTCATTATTCCCGCAGGCTCTCTCATAGGTCATTATTCCCCAGGCTCCTCATAGGTCATTATTCCCCAGGCTCTCTCATGGTCATTATTCCCGCAGGCTCTCTCATAGGTCATTATTCCCGCAGGCTCTCTCATAGGTCATTATTCCCGCAGGCTCGCTCATAGGTCATTATTCCCCCAGGGTCGCTCATAGGTCATTATTCCCGCAGGCTCTCTCATAGGTCATTATTTCCCCAGGCTCTCTCATAAGTCATTATTCCCGCAAGCTCTCTCATAGGTCATTATTCCCCCAGGCTCGCTCATAGGTCATTATTCCCGCAGGCTCTCTCATAGGTCATTATTCCCCCAGGCTCGCTCATAAGTCATTATTCCCCCAGGCTCTCTCATAGGTCATTATTCCCCAGGCTCTCTCATAGGTCATTATTCCCGCAGGCTCTCTCATAGGTCATTATTCCCCAGGATCGCTCATAGGTCATTATTCCCCAGGCTCTCTCATAGGTCATTATTCCCCCAGGCTCGCTCATAGGTCATTATTCCCGCAGGCTCGCTCATAGGTCATTATTCCCGCAGACTCGCTCATAGGTCATTATTTCCGCAGGCTCGCTCATAAGTCATTATTACCGCAGGCTCTCTCATAGGTCATTATTCCCCCAGGCTCTCTCATAGGTCATTATTCCCGCAGGCTCGCTCATAGGTCATTATTCCCGCAGGCTCGCTCATAGGTCATTATTCCGCAGACTCGCTCATAGGTCATTAATTCCACAGGCTCGCTCATAAGTCATTATTCCCCCAGGCTCTCTCATAGGTCATTATTCCCCCAGGCTCGCTCATAGGTCATTATTCCCCCAGGCTCTCTCATAGGTCATTATTCCCCCAGGCTCTCTCATAGGTCATTATTCCCCCAGGCTCTCTCATAGGTCATTATTCCCGCAGGCTCTCTCATAGGTCATTATTCCCGCAGGCTCTCTCATAGGCCATTATTCTCGCAGGCTCTCTCATAGGTCATTATTCCCGCAGGCTCTCTCATAGGTCATTATTCCCGAAGGCTCACTCATAGGTCATTATTCCCCAGGCTCTCTCATAGGTCATTATTTCCGCAGGCTCTCTCATAGGTCATTATTCCGCAGGCTCTCTCATAGGTCATTATTCCCGCAGGCTCTCTCATAGGTCATTATTACCACAGGCTCTTTCATAGGTCATTATTCCCTCAGGCTGTCTCATAGGTCATTATTCCCACAGGCTCGTTCATAGGTCATTATTCCCCCAGGCTCTGTCATAGGTCATTATTCCCCCAGGCTCTCTCATAGGTCATTATTCCCGCAGGCTCACTCATAGGTCATTATTCCCCCAGGCTCGCTCATAAGTCATTATTCCCGCAGGCTCGCTCATACGTCATTATTCCCGCAGGCTCGCTCATAGGTCATTATTCCCGCAGGCTCTCTCATAGGTCATTATTCCCCCAGGCTCTCTCATAGGTCATTATTCCCCCAGGCTCTCTCATTGGTCATTATTCCCTCAGGCTCTCTCACAGGTCATTATTCCCCCAGGCTCTCTCATAGGTCATTATTCCCGCAGGCTCTCTCATAGGTCATTATTCCCCCAGGCTCGCTCATAGGTCATTATTCCCCCAGGCTCGCTCATAGGTCATTATTCCCGCAGGCTCTCTCATAGGTTATTATTTCCCCAGGCTCTCTCATAAGTCATTATTCCCGCAAGCTCTCTCATAGGTCATTATTCCCCCAGGCTCTCTCATAGGTCATTATTCCCGCAGGCTCGCTCATAGGTCATTATTCCCGCAGGCTCGCTCATAGGTCATTATTCCCGCAGGCTCGCTCATAGGTCATTATTTCCGCAGGCTCGCTCATAGGTCATTATTCCCGCAGGCTCGCTCATAGGTCATTATTCCCGCAGGCTCGCTCATAGGTCATTATTCCCCCAGGCTCTCTCATAGGTCATTATTCCCCCAGGCTCTCTCATAGGTCATTATTCCCCAGGCTCTCTCATAGGTCATTATTCCCGCAGGCTCTCTCATAGGTTATTATTCCCGCAGGCTCTCTCATAGGTCATTATTCCCGCAGGCTCTCTCATAGGTCATTATTCCCCCAGGCTCTCTCATAGGTCATATTCCCCCAGGCTCTCTCATAGGTCATTATTCCCCAGGCTCTCTCATAGGTCATTATTCCCGCAGGCTCTCTCATAGGTCATTATTCCCGCAGGCTCTCTCATAGGTCATTATTCCCGCAGGCTCTCTCATAGGTCATTATTCCCGCAGGCTCTCTCATAGGTCATTATTCCCGCAGGCTCTCTCATAGGTCATTATTCCCGCAGGCTCTCTCATAGGTCATTATTCCCGCAGGCTCTCTCATAGGTCATCATTCCCGCAGGCTCTCTCATAGGTCATTATTCCCCCAGGCTCACTCATAGGTCATTATTCCTGCAGGCTCTCTCATAGGTCATTATTCCCGCAGGCTCTCTCATAGGTCATTATTCCCCCAGGCTCACTCATAGGTCATTATTCCTGCAGGCTCTCTCATAGGTCATTATTCCCGCAGGCTCTCTCATAGGTCATCATTCCCGCAGGCTCTCTCATAGGTCATTATTCCCGCAGGCTCACTCATAGGTCATTATCACCGCAGGCTCTCTCATAGGTCATCATTCCCGCAGGCTCTCTCATAGGTCATTATTCCTGCAGGCTCTCTCATAGGTCATTATTCCTGCAGGCTCTCTCATAGGTCATCATTCCCACAAGCTCGCTCTTTTACTTCCAGTTGTGCTTTAAATTATGAACATGTTTAAACCATATAAGGAAAACTAGAACATAGAAATCCAGAGAGTTTAGTGACTTACTGCCTGGCAACAACATGGAGCAATAAATACCTATGTAATGAACGCTATCGCATAGCGGACAGGGAGGATTATCAATTCCAGGCTGCAGAATGGAAATGTCACTTATATAATATCAATATTCTATGCACAGCAGACGAATGTGTTGGCGCTATGGAGAAGAAAGCATTAGAACAGGTCTCCAGATGGCTGGATCTTATACATCAGGCGGAAAAAAAACACAAGATCCAATATTCAAGTGAGGACTCGCAGTCGTGTCTGTCATATATGATAACTCTGGACACCTCAGGGCATTAGCCTAATCCACAGAAACCCTAGCCACAATGGGGATGCCATGTATTACAGCCATTGCTGGGGATGCCATGTATTACTGCCATTGCTGGGGATGCCATGTATTACTGCCATTGCTGGGGATGCCATGTATGCCCAGTCACTGGGATGCCATGTATTACTGCCATTGCTGGGATGCCATGTATTACTGCCATTGCTGGGGATGCCATGTATTACTGCCATTGCTGGGGATGCCATGTATGCCCAGTCACTGGGGATGCCATGTATTACTGCCATTGCTGGGGATGCCATGTATTACTGCCATTGCTGGGGATGCCATGTATTACTGCCATTGCTGGGGATGCCATGTATTACTGCCATTGCTGGGGATGCCATGTATTACTGCCATTGCTGGGGATGCCATGTATTACTGCCATTGCTGGGGATGCCATGTATTACTGCCATTGCTGGGGATGCCATGTATTACTGCCATTGCTGGGGATGCCATGTATTACTGCCATTGCTGGGGATGCCATGTATTACTGCCATTGCTGGGGATGCCATGTATGCCCAGTCACTGGGGATGCCATGTATTACTGCCATTGCTGGGATCGGATGCCATGTATTACTGCCATTGCTGGCACCATGGAGCTAGGTACAGAGCCAGGGCACAGATGTCATGGCATCCTGGTAATGGCAGCAGGCAGGGGATGAGATGCCATCCATGAGGCACCATGTTTACATAGGATGTGAGGAGACGGAGCTACGTGCGCAGGACAGGAGGGATGCACCTACCTCGGGGATGTATCCGCTCACACACAGGCCTACACCGTGCAGGTCTCTCAGTGCACACACGGCGAGAACACCCCCGGGAAATCCGTGCACCCCATCCCGAAGCACCGGCTAAGCCCAACCGGCCTCCAGCAATGGACGCTCCTTCCTGCCGGGGGACGCTCGCATTGCAAGGCAATGATCCTGCCGGGGATACCGAACCCCCGCCGCCGTGTTTTGGGAGAGGAAGCGCGGTTTATTCGGACACGGGGGACTGGTTTGACAGCTTCGGTATGAATAGGAAGCCTGGCCCACTGTGCTGACACGGAGGCTGCATCACATTCCCTCACTGAGGCTGGGAGGGGTGCGCGGCGCACAGAGCAGGCTTAGGTTACAGGGCCACCTGCTGGCCGATGGCGGGGACTGCAGAGAGCGACCTAATAGCGAGACGTGGATTGGTTTTATTTTTGTAAGGAATCTGTCTTTCCCGTTGTACGTGCAGTCAGGTACGGTCTGGGGCTGAAATTCAGCCCTGGCATTTGATATCACTCAGGCCCATGCTGTCCCCGTCCCCAAGCACCAGATGGAATATATTACTAATATTACCTTGGATGGAGGAAAGGATATATTTCTAATGATACCCAGAGCCTGCTGGGGTGAGTGACTGAGTAGTCGGAGTGTCTTCAGAACACCCATTCTGTTAACAAGGTAGCAGCCAAGTGGCCCACAACCAGACAGGCCCTTCTGGCATTTTCCAGAATTGCCAAACGGCCAGTCCGCCCCTGCGTGCAGTCCAATATGTGGCCAGGATGGTATAGAGGAGAAGCGGAGCAGAGGATGATATTTAGGTTTGTGGCAAAAGAGTCAATATAACTACTTTTTTAGTCAGTGAAATCCCTGGTGTTTGCAGGCATAGGAGTCCGGTGGGCGGCCCCAGGCCCGCATTAGCCACCAGCACGAAGATCCGAAGCTTAGGGTGGCGACAGGTAAGCCCTCATAACATACTGGTGGCACCATGGGGTGGACTTAGGGTTAAGGGGCAACATGGGAGGCTCAGTAGGGTGAGGCCTCATACTCACTGGCTGGAAAAAAATCGGTCCGTTTTCTGCAGGAAAAAAACGGTACATTTGTTGTAAAAAGGCATGCGATTTTGATGCGATTTTAAATTGCACCATGCGTTTTCTGTCAGTTTTCCATCAGTTTTCCATCTGTATGCAATGCGATTTTAACATGAAGTTTTACATAGAGCAGTTATCTCTATGTAAAAAGTCATGTAAAAATCACATTGTAACCAAAAAATTTCACAAAAAGCAAATAATTATATATATAATAATATATATATATATATATATATATATATATACATCTAATATAAATATAATATATATATAGGTCATACACTTCTACATAGTATAATAGCCGCTAATTCATCCCTGGCATTACTGTAAAATCACACTGACAGCTTTAATAAAGAATAGAAACAATACATATACACACATAGAATACATATATATATATATATATGTGTAATTGTGACATATATATACATATATTTATAGTTCCTAGACTTCTACATACTGTAATAGCCGTTAATTCAATTGCCGACTTTTGTGAAATCACAGAAGCCGACATGAAATGATACATTGTTTCCACACAGTTAACCATGTCATTTCCTGTATTTTGATATATGGTTTGAACTTACAATTACATGAGTGTATTTGTACAAAATTTCAGACATGTAGGGGTTAATTAAAGGTGTAAATTCGTTGAAAAAAAATGCGTGGGCTCCCGCTGTATTTTCTCCACCAGACAGACAAAGCAAGCGAGTGGGGGCAGATAATAATAGCCTAGGGAGGGTACATTTTTTTTGTGCCCCCCTGGCTACTAACATCTGCCCCCAGACACCCCAGAAAGGGCAAATCTATAATTAGATTCGCCCTTTCTGGCACTTTGCCCGTCTATTCCCATTGCCCTGTAGCGGTGGCGAATGGGTTAATAAGGCGTTAATGTCACCTTAGTATTGAAAGGTGACCTTAAGGCAGGTTAATAATTGAGAGCTGTCAATTAGACAACTATCAATTATTAATCCTATTGTATGATACAAAAATCAAACACACAGTTTAATAAAAAATAAGTTTAATGAAATAATCACACAGTTTTTGACCATATTTTATTTTCCTGCTAAAACCATTTCCTGTAATAAAAATAAAATAAAAAAGCAAAATTATTCTTACCAATCCGATGCACAGTCAGGTCCCACGGTGTAATCCATCAGAAAGGGTTAACAGGTTAGAGCTCGCAGAGAGCTATAATGCTGTCTGCTGAGCTCTTACCCCCTGAATGAATCAGTTCCTCTCCCGGTGAAAGGAGAGGAATAGATTCATGAATGAAGCTTAATTGATTTATTGCCACTTTCACTTCAGTGACCTGACCTAAGGTGAAAGTGGATACAATCAATTAAGCTTCATTCATGAATCACATCCTCTCCTGTCGGCAGGAGATAAGCTCATTCATTCAGGAGCTTTCAGCTGAGCACGCAGGATTACTTGCGCTGCTTATCTGATTGCTAGTTAACCCTTTGTGAAGGATTACAGCGTGGGACGTGACAGATCGCCAGATATGTAAGAATAATGTTGTTTTATTATTTATATTTATTTTAGAAGAACAAGGGCTTCGCACGGATTAAGAGTGAAATAAAAGATGGTCAAAAATATGTGTTTTGATTTCATTAAAATTATTTATTCTTAAAGTGTGTTTGTGTTTTTTTATTTACTTCAATAGGATTAATAATTGATAGTTGTCTAATTGACAGCTCTCAATTATTAACCTGCCTTAAGGTCACCTTTCAATACTAAGGTGACATTAACGCCTTATTAACCCATTCGCCACCGCTACAGGGCAATGGGAATAGACGGGCAAAGTGCCAGAAAGGGCGAATCTAATTATAGATTTGCCTTTTTGGGGTGTCTGGGGGCAGATGTTAGTAGCCAGGGGGGCACAAAAAAAATGTACCCTCCCTAGGCTGTTATTATCTGCCCCCACTCGCTTGCTTTGTCTGTCTGGTGGAGAAAATACAGCGGGAGCCCATGCATTTTTTTTCAACGAATTTACACCTTTAATTAACCCTACATGTCTGAAATTTTGTACAAATACACTCATGTAATTGTAAGTTCAAACCATATATCAAAATACAGGAAATTACATGGTTAACTGTGTGGAAACAATGTATCATTTCATGTCGGCTTCTGTGATTTCACAAAAGCCGGCAATTGAATTAGCGGCTATTACAGTATGTAGAAGTGTAAGAACTATAAATATATATATATGTATGTGTTACAATTACATGTATATATATATATATATATATATATATATGTATTCTATGTGTATGTATCTACTGTTTTGTGAGCTGTCAGTGTGATTTTACAGTAGCCGGGGATGAATTACCGGCTTTTCAAAGGAGACTGGTGCATATAAATCGGACAGCACTTGCATGGTGCGAGTGCTGTTCGTTTTTTAATCGCACCCATTGACTTGCATTGGCGATTTTCATCCCAAAATCGCATCAAATCGCAGCAAGCTGCGATTTTTTTCTCACACCAATATCTGATGAGAAAAAAATCGCTAATGAGAACTCACCCATTGACTAACATTGGTCAGATTTGCATCCGATTTTTATCGTCTGATTTTCATCCGTTTTCGGCACCAGTGAGTATGAGGCCTTAGAGTGAACCTGTCAGCAGGATTGAGCACAGTAACCTACAGTGTTACGTCACTTAGGCTGCGCAGACTCCCCAGTTTTTCCCACGCTAATCAGTTCATCTCCGGTCAGCCGGGGAGCCTGCGCAGACATGATTTCATTCATTCTGCAGTGGTTTACAGCCTGCCGGTAGCATTAGCACCGGTCCCTGTTGTAAACTAGTTAACCCCTTGTGATGGATGGGGAGCTGACTGAACTGTGGAGAGGTATGGATATTGTTGTTGTTTTATTTATTTTTTGTTACAGGAGAACAAGGGATTCAGTTGGATTGGCATCATAAAAATTTGGTCAAAATCTTTGTGTAATTATTTCATTAAAAGAATTTTTAATTAATGTGTCTTTTTTAAACCTTTACTACTATAGGATTAATATGGATAGTTGTCTTAATGATACCTCTCCATTATTAACCCGGATTAATGTTACCTTTCAATAGCAAGGTGACATTAACCCCTTATTAAACCGTGAGCCACCGCTAAAGGCAATGGGAATAGAGAGGGTAAGTGCCAGAAAAGGCATATCTTATAGATGTGCCTTTTCTGGGGTGGCTGGGGTCAGATGTTTGGAGCAAAAGAGAGCCCAAAAACAATGGTCCCTCTCTAGGCTATGAATATCTGTCCTCAGTCACTGGCTTTCCCTCTCTGGCAGAGAAATTTGCGCGGGAGCCCACGCAATTTTTTTCCGACGATTATAGCCTTTAATTTAACCCTTACAGTTCCAAATTTTTCCTAACACAAACTAATAAATTTATTAAACACTGATATATATATATAGATCGTTTTGATATGACATGGTTTACTATATGTAAACCATGTGTCATTTCATGTCGGGTTCGGTAATGATTTTACAGAAGCCGGCAATTGAATTAGCGGCTATTATGCTATGTAGAAGTGTATGAACTATAAATATATATAAATCACAAAGATATATTGCCTAGTATTTAGACCACTTCCAAATATCAACCAATTCAAAAGGAGAAATGGGAAGCCTTTTTACATTATAAAATACAAAATTTTATTCATATAAAATACATATTATTAGGATAAAAAATCCAAATGGGGGCAAAAAATGCAGCAAAAAGCAGGCCCAATATCAACAGGTACATACATCATACAAGAAATGTTCCAAAAGTGCATATATATATATATTGCATATAATGCCACATTGGCTAATAAAGGGCTAAAAAGTAGCTCCTATATAGTACATACATCATATGAAAAATATTCCAAAAGTGCATATATATATATTGCATATAATGCCGTATTGGCTAATAAGGGGCTAAGAAATAGCTCCTATATAGTATACGTTCGTGCACAAAAGAATTTGTAATAAGAGAGATGTGCCCTCCCACCATGCTAGCAATATAGAGTATCAGCATATAAATACAGAGCCCCCAGCAAGTGCTAACAATAAATGCAACCAAATATAGTCTGCATATTAAGGCATAAGGCAAATCAAACTGCTGGAAAGATAAAGCTGCCGGTGAGAGGTCATACCTGATGTGGCCTGGGCACCCCTCAGGTATGACCTCTCACCGGCAGCTTTATCTTTCCAGCAGTTTGATTTGCCTTATGCCTTAATATGCAGACTATATTTGGTTGCATTTATTGTTAGCACTTGCTGGGGGCTCTGTATTTATATGCTGATACTCTATATTGCTAGCATGGTGGGAGGGCACATCTCTCTTATTACAAATTCTTTTGTGCACGAACGTATACTATATAGGAGCTATTTCTTAGCCCCTTATTAGCCAATACGGCATTATATGCAATATATACATATGCACTTTTGGAACATTTTCTTGTATGCATGTATTTGTATAGCCATGTGGATTATTGCTAGGCCTTGGCTCTTTTGCTGCATGTTTTTTGGCCGCCTTTGTGAGATTTTTTATCCTAATAATATGTATTTTATATGAATAAAATTTTGTATTTTATAATGTAAAAAGGCTTCCCATTTCTCCTTTTGAATTGGTATAAATATATTATATGTGTGTCTCAATGACAATGTAACGAATGGAAGCGGAGGCAGAGATGGTGAAGTTCACATTCGTCTTTATTTTTTAATGTGGAACCTCGAGACCGCAGTCGGGGGCTCCGAAGGGCAGGGGTGGGATTCAGCCAGTTCTCCCCGGTTCGATGGAACCGGTTGTTCAAAAAGCAGCCGGTTCCCCGAACCGGGGAGAATGAGAGCGGCGATCCGGAACTATTTTGCACCTGAGAGTCGGCGGTTCCCTGTGCCGGCTGTCAAGCTGACAGCCGGCGCAGAGAAGCTGCTGCGTGCCGGCTCCCAGGGATCAATTGCACTGGCGTCTATACAGACGCCAGTACAATTGAAGCTCTGACTGCGGGTCAGAGCGACGCCAGCAGGTGATCAGGTCATGTGATCACGCTGCTGATGTCACTGGCCGGCGGCGGCAAGGTGGGGGAACGATGGTGGTAAGTGTGCTCCAATATGGAGCTGAAGATACCACCGAAGATGGGGGGGCATAATGTGTGAGTATGGGGGGGTGAATTTAGAGTGGGGATGGGGGGTTACTTTATGTGTGGGGGGATTTGGGGATGGGGGGCTATTTTATGTGTGGGGGCTGGGGATTTGGAGTGGGGATGGGGGGCTCTTTTATGTGTGGGGGGATTTGGAGTGGGGATGGGGGACTATTTTATGTGTGGGGGGATTTGGAGTGGGGATGGGGGGCTGTTTTATGTGTGGGGGGATTTGGAGTGGGGATGGGGCCCCCATCCCCACTCCAAATACCCCCACACATAAAATAGTCCCCCATCCCCACTCCAAATCCCCCCACACATAAAATAGCCCCCTATTTTATGTGTGGGGGGATTTGGAGTGGGGATGGGGGACTATTTTATGTGTGGGGGGATTTGGAGTGGGGATGGGGGGCTGTTTTATGTGTGGGGGGATTTGGAGTGGGGATGGGGGGCTATTTTATGTGTGGGGGCTGGGGATTTGGAGTGGGGATGGGGTATTTAATATGTGTGGGGGATTTGAGGGTACTGAAGAGTATGTATGTATGAGGAAACAGTATGGGGGATGGTTGCAGACAGTATGGGTGAACGGGTGAATGTATGTGGACACAGTATGGGGAGTCAGGGGTATGTGTGAGCAGACAGTATAGTGAGGGGTAAATATATGAGGAGACAGTATGCTGAACAGGGGGATGTGTGAGGAGGGAGGGGAATAGTGTGAGGTGACAGTATATTGCAGATATTTTTATTTAGGGGCATTATAATGACTCTTCTGTCTTTAAGGGCATCGTGCGGAGAGTTGGTGCTGAAGAGCGGAGAAGATGGAGGTCTGCAGAGACGGCTGTGGATGAGAAAACTCATCATGGGATCTTGACAAGATGAAGAAAAGAAGAACGACTCCAGAGACAGCGTCATCTATAAGGTACCTCGTGTAAATATTATTTGTGAAATTGACTAATTCTCATGTCTTTATTTGTTAGGAGCATTAAAGGAGTTCTCCAGGTCTGTGTCACATAGAATGACTGCAGACTCAGCACAAACCTGGACAACCCCTTTAATGCTCCTAACATAAATAAAAACATGAGAATTAGTCAATTTCTGAATTCTCACAATGCGCTCTGCACGCTGTTAGGATTTTCTCGTGCCGGTAATTTACATACATGCGGTCACATGCTGACTAGACATGTGTGGCCTCACTCAATGAAAATGAACGGAGCGAGGCCGGGCACGTCTAGTCGGAATGTGGCCAGAAGTATATAAATCACATGCTTGTGCTGACATGACCGTGTACTCTCGCCACCGGTAAGGGAGAATCCTAAAAGTGTGCAGAGCATTAGTTGTGAGAATTCAGAAGCTGCAATGTCAGGATTCAGCTCTGCAGGTTCCAGCAGTCATCACATGGACACTTCACTCATATGCCATTTTCATACTTATGGTCCTGTGACAACGAGCTTCTCCTCCTGCTTCTCTCAGTTTTTCACTGAACATTGAGAGCATTAGGGAGAGCAGCTCGTCGGTACATGACTAAGTGTGCAAATCGCATGTGTGCGAGGGGGGGGGGGGCGCCGAAACAAATTCTTGCCCCGGGTGCCAGAAAGCCTAGATACGCCTCTGGCCGCAACACACCGCCAGCCCCAGCCCCCGCGGACTGATCTCTGCAGTGCGGCGATTGGGTAGCGGCGCGCCGCGGCCATCTTCAGTCACGAGGAGGAGCTGAGGAGAGAGCAGAGGCTTGCGAGGCAGAGCTGCAGAGTCTCTGAGGTACTGTGTGTGTGAGCAGCTGCCTGAGCTGCGGCGCTACCTGGGGCTGGCCTGGCCTGGAGACTATTTGGGCAGTATGTGCTAAGTTCTATTTGGGCAGTGAGTGTAGTATGTCACTGTATTATTTGGGGCTGGGCAGTGGGCCCTCAGCACTGTATGACAGTGTGAGCAGCTGCCTGAGCTGCGGCGCTGCCTGGGGCTGGCTTGGCCTGGAGACTATTTGGGCAGTATGTCACTGTATTATTTGGGCACTGTATGAGGTATTATATGAGCACTATGTGATGATATTATTTGGGCACTGTATTGTTTGAGCATTATGTGACGGTATTATTTGGGCACTCTGTGACTGTATTATTTGGGCACTGTATTATTCAGGCACATTCAGTGCCAGGAGCCCTTCCTTCTTGCCTGCGGCTCCTTAGCTGCTGCAGAACCTCATTTTAAAGAGGGAAGGGAAGGAGAGTGGAGTGGTTTTTGTGAAGCTATGAGGGGCTGCCTTGCTTCTGCAGAACCTGTTTTTGCCTAAAACCTTTTATGTGGAAAAAATTAATCACACCTGGATCCTGCAGTTCCTCCAGGACTACAAGTCCCAGCAGAACATGGGGAGCAGTGATGTAATCCTTCAGCCTCTGAATAGCTATACCTCCCCCCTTCTTTAAAAAGAGGTTCTGCAGCTGCGGAGGGAACATATATGTATGAATCACAACCCAGCTGCTGCAGAACCTCTTGAGGGAATCCCATTCCGCAGGCTTCGGGATGTGGCTTCAAAAATGGGTGTGGCTTAAAAGGGGTGTGGCTTAAAAGGGGTGTGGTTTACCGACGCACAAACACAGAACTTGTTAAAAATTTGAATCCCACCCCTGCCGAAGGGGGCGTGACTAATGAGCCCCGGGTAAGGGTAAGGCCCCTCGAACAGGACCAGAATGGAATACCCGGAGGACACAGGTGCTACCTCCAGTTAGACCCCGGACACGTGGCAGCTGTCCCAGAGGGACCAAAAGGATAACAGGTATATACAGAGTCCGTGGAGGGTTCTTGACGGAGCTGAGTAAGGTCCTGGTCCAGAATGGATGGTGGCAGGCTGGCTTCAGTGACCTTGTCACAGTCCACGGGTACGGATGGCTGATGGCGGAACGGGATGACACTTGTGCCAGTAATAACCGAGATTGTCCAGGTTAGCCAGATACGGGTTAGCAATGATCTGTGGAGACAAATAGTATAAGCGAAGCACAGAGACTGCAGACACAGCGCAGACAGATCAGGAACAGAACCGGATGTAGCAATGATAGAACACGTTGCTCCGGCACTCCCCTTATGGTGGAGTAACCAGATATAGTACTGAGTGCGCTGCCATAGGTTAATTAGCTATTTCAAAAAATGCACTTATGCCTTAATATGCAGACTATATTTGGTTGCATTTATTGTTAGCACTTGCTGGGGGCTCTGTATTTATATGCTGATACTCTATATTGCTAGCATGGTGGGAGGGCACATTCTCTTATTACAAATTCTTTTGTGCACGAACGTATACTATATAGGAGCTATTTCTTAGCCCCTTATTAGCCAATACGGCATTATATGCAATATATATATATGCACTTTTGGAATATTTTTCATATGATGTATGTACTATATAGGAGCTACTTTTTAGCCCTTTATTAGCCAATGTGGCATTATATGCAATATATATATATATGCACTTTTGGAACATTTCTTGTATGATGTATGTACCTGTTGATATTGGGCCTGCTTTTTGCTGCATTTTTTGCCCCCATTTGGATTTTTTATCCTAATAATATGTATTTTATATGAATAAAATTTTGTATTTTATAATGTAAAAAGGCTTCCCATTTCTCCTTTTGAATTGGTATAAATATATATATATGTGTGTCTCAATGACAATGTAACGAATGGAAGCGGAGGCAGAGATGGTGAAGTTCACATTCGTCTTTATTTTTTAATGTGGAACCTCGAGACCGCAGTCCGGGGGGCTCCGAAGGGCAGGGGTGGGATTCAGCCAGTTCTCCCCGGTTCGATGGAACCGGTTGTTCAAAAAGCAGCCGGTTCCCCGAACCGGGGAGAATGAGAGCGGCGATCCGGAACTATTTTGCACCTGAGAGTCGGCGGTTCCCTGTGCCGGCTGTCAAGCTGACAGCCGGCGCAGAGAAGCTGCTGCGTGCCGGCTCCCAGGGATCAATTGCACTGGCGTCTATACAGACGCCAGTACAATTGAAGCTCTGACTGCGGGTCAGAGCGACGCCAGCAGCGTGATCAGGTCATGTGATCACGCTGCTGATGTCACTGGCCGGCGGCGGCAAGGTGGGGGAACGATGGTGGTAAGTGTGCTCCAATATGGAGCTGAAGATACCACCGAAGATGGGGGGGCATAATGTGTGAGTATGGGGGGGTGAATTTAGAGTGGGGATGGGGGGTTACTTTATGTGTGGGGGGATTTGGGGATGGGGGGCTATTTTATGTGTGGGGCTGGGGATTTGGAGTGGGGATGGGGGGCTCTTTTATGTGTGGGGGGATTTGGAGTGGGGATGGGGGACTATTTTATGTGTGGGGGGATTTGGAGTGGGGATGGGGGGCTGTTTTATGTGTGGGGGGATTTGGAGTGGGGATGGGGCCCCCATCCCCACTCCAAATACCCCCACACATAAAATAGTCCCCCATCCCCACTCCAAATCCCCCCACACATAAAATAGCCCCCTATTTTATGTGTGGGGGGATTTGGAGTGGGGATGGGGGACTATTTTATGTGTGGGGGGATTTGGAGTGGGGATGGGGGCTATTTTATGTGTGGGGGGATTTGGAGTGGGGATGGGGGGCTATTTTATGTGTGGGGGCTGGGGATTTGGAGTGGGGATGGGGTATTTAATATGTGTGGGGGATTTGAGGGTACTGAAGGGTACTGTATTATTCAGGCACAAATAGTATAAGCGAAGCACAGAGACTGCAGACACAGCGCAGACAGATCAGGAACAGAACCGGATGTAGCAATGATAGAACACGTTGCTCCGGCACTCCCCTTATGGTGGAGTAACCAGATATAGTACTGAGTGCGCTGCCATAGGTTAATTAGCTATTTAAAAAATGCACGCTGCCCCTTTAAGAGATGGTGGGCGCGGCCTCACGTCCTAAGCAATCTATCTGGAGGCCTGCTAGCAGCGTGCCAGGAAGTGGAGGAGGACACAGGACGCTGAGGAGCAGATGGGACAGGAGACCTCAGCCTGCGCGCAGACTGCTGCAGAGGGACAGCTAGAGGAGCAGGTGAGTGACCAGGACGAAGTGCAGAGCCAGCGCGGGGACCGAGTGTAACAGACATGTAGATATATATATATTTGTATTCTATGTGTATATATCTATTCTTTCGATTCTTTATTAAACATGTCAGTGTTTTTACAGTATAGCGCACTGAATTGCCGGCTTCTCTAAAGGACACCGGTGCGTATTTCTTGCAAGTCACACGTGTGGTCCGTGTGTAATCTGTATTTTTCTCGCCCCCATAGACTTGCATTGGCGTTTTGCGGGAGTAATACGGTGACAATCGCAGTATGCTGCAATTTTATCAGCCCATATAATACGGCCGAGAAAAAAATCGGCTCATGGGAGCTGCCCCATAGATTAACATTGGGACGACTACAATGCGATCTTTTTGTCCATAGCACTCGTCCGTATTTCTCGCTAGTGTGACTCCGGACTAAAGGGAACCTGTCAGCAGAATTGTGCACAGTAACCTACAGTGTCAGATCGGCGTCGTTACACTGATTAAAATGATACCGTGGTTGTTGAAATCCATCTTGTGGTTCTTTAATCTTTATTTTCAGTTTTCTGTTAATGAGATTCTCGTGCCCTAAGGTGGGGCTGGTGTATGTGGTGCTCTGATTAGATATTCATAATGCAGACTGCTGACAGGTAACTGATCCCTCACTGACCTGTCCCCTAGTGTACATAATAAATATCTGTATATACTTAAAAAGAATGCTCCAGCAGGCAGGTGCCGGCCGTGGCACAAGTTCTGCAGCAAAATCGCATGTTTTGTGTGACAATACATTTTTTTCAGGTTATTCAGAGAGAAAAAAAAACAATTTGAAAATGGTGCCTGCCGCACATGCGCAGTGGCTGGATGATGGTCTTGTAAATTAGGTGATGTTCACATCAAGCTAGTGGTCTTAACTTTGCTTGTATGCCAAAGAAACTATCAACCACACTAAATGTATCTATAGGGCCAGTGATATAACTTGAAGTTCAGGGGCCCCAATGCAAAATCTCCAAAAGGGCCCCTAACAATCATGGGCCTGTAGTAATAGTATTGGTCTTCTCATACAGTTTACAGTTGTGCTGGAAAGTTTACATACCCTGGCAGAATTTTTGATTTCTTGACCTTTTTTCAGAGAATATGAATAACACCAAAACTTTTTCTCCACTCATGGTTAGTGGTTGGGTGAAGCCATTTATCATCAAACTAATTTGTTTTCTCTTTTTAAATCATAATGACAACCCAAAACATCCAAATGACCCTGATCAAAAGTTCACACACCCCATTTCTTAATACCGTGTATTGCCCCCTGTAACATCAATGACAGCTTGAAGTCTTTTGTGGTAGTTCTGGATGAGGTTCTTTATTTTCTCAGATGGTAAAGCTGCCCACACTTCTTGGCAAAAGCCTCCAGTTCCTGTAAATTCCTGGGCCGTCTAGTATGAACTGCGCGCTTGAGATCTCCCCAGAGTGGCTCAATGATATTGAGGTCCGGAGACTGAGATGGCCACTCCAGAACCTTCAATTAGTTCTGCTGTAGCTAATGACAGGTCGATTTGGCCTTGTGTTTTGGATCGTTGTCACGTCGGAACGTCAAAGTAAGTCCCATGCGCAACTTCTGGGCTGATGATTGCAAATTTGCCTCAAGTATTTACTGATAACGTGCTGCATTCATCTTTCCTTAAATTTTGATCAAGTTTCCTGTGTCTTTGTAGCTCACATATCCCCAAAACAGCCATCCACCTCTGTGCTTTACAGTAGGAATGGTGTTCCTTTCATCATAGGCCTTGTTGACCTCGCTCCAAATGTAACGTTTATGGTTGTGGCCAAAAAGTTCAATTTTTGTCTCATCACTCCAAATTACCTTGTTCCAGGATTTTGAGGCTTGTCTCTGTGCTGTTTTTCGTATTGTAGGCGAGATACTTTGTGGCATTTGCACAGTATTGGCTTTCTTCTGGCGACTCGACCATGCAGCCCATTTTTCTTCAAGTGCCTCCTTATTGTGCATCGTGAAACAGCCACACCACTAGTTTTCAGAGTCCAGTATTTCAGCTGATGTTATTTGTGGGTTTTTCTTTGCGTCCCGAAGAATTTTCCTGGCAATTGTGGAGGAAATTTATGTTGGTCTACCTGACCAATAGTTTTCTGTGGACGAAAACTATTGTTTTGGCGCACGGCAGGACTCAAAAGGGAAGGAGCACCATTTGATATTTTGAATGCAAAATTTGTTGGAATCATTAGCGGACGCCATGTCACGTCTGGAGAGCCACTGAATGAGCCTAAACAGTGGAAACCCCCAAGTGACGCCATTTTGGAAACTAGACCCCTTATGGAACTTATCTAAATGTGTGGTGAGCACCTTGACCTCTTAGGTGCTTCAAAGAAGTTTATTATTTCAAGCTGTTAAAATAAAAAATCAAATTTTTACCACAAAAAATGTTCTTTTAGCACCAATTTTTTTATTTTCATAAGGGTAACAGGAGAAAATGCACCACAAAATTTATTGCACAATGTGGAGGAAAACTACTGTTTGTGCGCACAGCAGGGATCGGAATTGAGGGTGTGATGAAGAAACAGCCGCCATCTTGGATATGGGGCATAATGCTCGCCTCATGTCTGAGTTTGGCCTGTCCCACGTGCCATTTTGTCTGAGTTCACAGAGTCACAGGCAGCTAACTGCTCCTACCCCCCATCCCTGTAAGCATATTGAAGAAAACAGGATTTAGAGCTCCAATGTTGAACAGCAAGGTCTTTTAGTATGATAAGGAGATAAGGCCAAAACAGGACTTCAAAGCTTGAGTAAGGAGCCACGCCAGCATGGGGCCTGGAGGATTCAATTAAATACCTGTCAGCTGGACACAGAAATACACATCCATTGTCTCTCCCAGCCACTCCGACTCCATCCTAGGATTATGGATTATGAGCACACCTTTTGAGGTACAGACTCATAAAAAATATCCGCGTGACCCTGCGGAAATCGCGCATCTGACAGTGCGACTCCCGAGTCAGTGAGGGCTCTGGGACCTGAGATATAGAAATTGGCCCTCCACAGCGACCCAATGGGGCCATGTTTGCTCTTCACACGACAGGCAAAACAAATCGCATTCACTGATACCTCTCGTGTCCTGATCCGATCATCCTGGAGAAAGTCACCCCCTTTCTTAGATATTGGTAATAAATTCTGCAGGGAGCTGAAGGGTGGAGATTATTAGCCCACCCTGACACCGGGAGGAGGAACCCAGCATGTTTAAGAACTGAGAGCACATGGCAGAGACGCTCACTCTCACAGAAGAACAATAGGATGATCTAAGAAGGAACAGGGGACAGATCTGCCAAGGGAGCAGCGGCACGCGCTTTGGGGACTGTCCGGCAACTAATTCGTATACCTGTGGACTGCAGAGCTCCCGGCATCCACATGCAACCTACAACCTGGCAAAATTAACCTCCAGCTTAATATCTCTAAGCCTTGGACCATTATTGTTATATTTTACTCTGACTGCAAATCCACTGTAATTCCGTTATATAGCTTACTGTATATTTCTGTAATTATCTAGTTCGCCCTTAAGGCAATTAAACCATAAAATTAATTTTGGGCGGATGCTTTTACTCTGATTACAAATCTTAGAATACCCAGTAGGTAACAGTACATCCTCCCCGGCGGCTATTTGCTTTAGGTGCAGTTCCCTTACTGACCTGAGAGACAAGGGGGCGCCGGAGAGCGGTGACTGTGTAGTTACGTCACATTGGTGACGTGGGAGGAACCGGTTTCCTTCACAGAGGGAGTGACGTTTTGTAACGACGATTTTGATGAAATGTTCTTAAGGTGTCATGTTGCGTTTGGAGAGCCCCTGATATGCCTAAACAGTTAAAATCACCCAAAAGTGACCCCATTTTGGAAACTGGACCCCTCAGGGAATATATTTAGATGTGTGGTAAGCACCTTGAACCCCAACGTGCTTCACAGAAGTTTATAACATTGAGCCATGAAAATAAAAAAAATGCAATTTTTCACACAAAAATGTTTTTAGCCCCAAACTTTGCATTTTCACAAGGGTAGCAGGAGAAATTGCACCATACAATTGTGCAATTTCTCCTGAGTACGCAGATAGCCCATATGTGAACGAAAACTAATGTTTTGGCGCACGGCAAGGCTCAAAAGGGAAGGAGCACCATTTGATATTTTGAATGCAAAATGTGTTGGAATCATTAGCGGATGCCATGTCGCGTCTGAGAGCCTCTGAATGTGCCTAAACAGTGGAAAACCCAAGTGACCCCATTTTGGAAACTAAACCTCTTATGGAACTTATTTAAATGTGTGGTGACCACCTTGACCTCTCAGGTGCTTCACAGAAGTTTATTATTTCGAGCTGTGAAAATAAAAAATCACATTTTTCCACAAAAAAATGTTCTTTTAGCACCAATTGTTTTTATTTTCAGAAGGGTAACAGGAGAAAATGCACCACAAAATTTATTGCGCGATGTGGAGGAAAACTACTGTTTGTGCGCACAGCAGGGATCGGAATGGAAGGAGTGAAGTTTTGTAAGGCAAATTTTGATGGAATGTTGTGCAGGTGTCACGTCGCGTTTGGA
Source organism: Oophaga sylvatica (assembly GCA_033576555.1). Taxonomy (NCBI): domain Eukaryota; kingdom Metazoa; phylum Chordata; class Amphibia; order Anura; family Dendrobatidae; genus Oophaga; species Oophaga sylvatica. The sequence continues at coordinate 809,944,482 of JARQOD010000001.1, forward strand.
GAGCTCCTGACAATTCCTAAACACTTGAAATCCCCCACAAGTGACCCCATTTTGGAAATTATACCCCTTTGGAAATTTATCTATAGGTCATAGTGCAGCTGAGTTGGTGCAGTGCAACAGATAGGCAGGGACCACATAAAAGTTCAAAGCAAATGTATATAATGTCCAAAGTAACTCACAAATGGAAAGCAAATGGGGGTGTCAAGACAGTCGGTATCAGAGACCGGTTGCTGTGGGTTACTGCACCGCCGTGTCAAACTGAGGGGTGCCAGGCGTTTTTCCTTCCCTTAGCTCCTTGTTATTTCACACAAGCCAGACGCTGCAAAGCCACCTGCTCTGCAGTTTGCAAAGCAAGACTGACACACCCAACCTTTTGCTGCAGGTTGTTTACAATGGAATCTGTGGCCCATGGCCACTTGTAAGACCCGGTTGGAGGGAGCAAACCGCCCCACTACCATCCTGTAGTTCGTTCCAAAAATAAAAACCCATGCTGGGTTATCTTAAATCTGCCTTGGTCAAATAGCTTGTCCGAGACCATCTTACTTTTATTCTGCATTGCAACCACAGCTATACCTGTGACTGCAAAGCACTCCAGCGGCCTTAATACGCTTCTATGTGCATCCTGGAGGTTACATACCGTCCCTCACATATGATCCCCCTCACTGCCTCACAAGGTGTAGTGACAATTTTAACTTCATGTTTTTTTTTTCAGAAACAAGCAGCAGTGGATATTACTGAGTGAAAATTCCAAACTGCGATTATAATGCCTGTACGTTGTAGTTCCTAGTACGTTGTAGTCACCAGTACGTGGTAGTGTCCAGCTCATGCTTCTGGAGAGATGCAACCATAATTTAGGCAGGCTATCATCCCTACAGAAATGTCAAACGTGGAAAATTAAATGTGTTTTAGGCACACTGTGATGCTCAGAAGGGAGGGGGGCACTTATATTTGGGAGCGCAGAATTTGCTGAATTTGTTTTGAGGGACGAGGAGCCAGAGCTTTTGCAGAGCCTTTGTGCTACCAGTAATTTGGAAGCCCCCTATATTTCAATTGACAGGTGACGGAACTGAGTGGGATCTTGCTTTTATGTGGATTGATTTGAAGATTTTGTAGGGAACATTTTACATAACATTTGGGATCACATTACATCTAAATATCCAAGTAAAGTGATTCAGATGAGACCCTCGAGGGATCCATTCACTATAATGCAGCAGCGGAGTTACTCTGGACTCTGTCTTGCCTGTGTTCTGCAATGTCCTTCTTTTCAGAGGTGCACAAAACTGGTCGACTGCGCTTTTATGCACGCCTAAAAAGACGGACACCACCGGATCATAGGCGGCCAGATGTCGTCCACAGTGCCTCCATCTACCTCATTATAGAGAATCGTCTGCCATCTGAATCACATATCACATTTTTCAAAGCTTTACATGGAAACACCAGTGTAAGCACTCAGCTATAGCTATAACTTTTTTATTTTTCCACTGACAAAGCTATGTGGCAGCTTATTTTTTATTTTTTTTGCGGGACAGGATGACGTTTTCAGCTGTACCATTTTTATGTAGGTTGGGTCTTTTTTTTAAAAAAAAAATTCTTTATTTGTATTATCAAAACAAACATGTAGTACAGATTCCTTACAAATCTCTCAGTAGGTCAGAAAGGAGATAGAACGTAGTATATCACCAATGAGCAAGCACTAGCAGTAAAAAGTAGGCATGGTAGAATCTACTAGTCTGAGAAATATAGCATACATGTCAAACAAATATAACAACAAAAACCAAGAAACAAGTTCAGGTCGAAAAATAACCACTGGACCAGCTCTATTGTTCCATATGGGAACGGCTGGAAGATTTAAATGATGAGATGTGACTTTAGGACTTCTTAATAAGGAATATCAGCTAGCATAAGAGGACATAGGAGGTAATTCTAACATATTGTTAAAGACTAACATGGGCTACCAATCTGGGTGGCAGGCTCGATCACCGTGGTGCGTGCAAAGGAAGCGGGGGGACCAGGTCGTGGCCAAAGCCTGAACCGGGCCGAGGCCGTTCAACAATCAGGACGAGAAGATGAAAATACATAGGGGAGTCTACAGGAGGGTGTGAGAGTATTTCATCCAGGGAAGTCAGGACTTTAGAAATTTCTAGTGTGGGTTTCCCAGCTTGATAATTCTTCGAGGCGGTGAATGTCATAGACTTAGTGATCCATTCACTGGAGGAACTGGCTGTCTCCAGTGTGTAGATATCAGATGTTTTGCTGCCACCAGCAGTAGAGGGATTAGATCGTGTATAGGTTTTCGAGGGAAGTGATAGTAAAATCTCTCGGGGAGTGAGGTCTCGTTTCGCTAAACCCAAGCGGTGAAGAGAGTTATTAATGTCTGACCAGAATTTTGTTATTCCTGGGCACTGCCAATAAATATGTGTTAGGGATCCTATGGACTTAACACATCTCCAGCACAATGGAGAGTCGCACAGGCCTAGACGGAACAGATGCTCCGGGGTTATGTACCACTGGGAGAGGAATTTATAGGCATTTTCTTGGAACAAAATGCACCTAGAAAATCCATTAGCGTTAACTAGTATTTGGTGTGTTTCTTGAGGGGATATGGAGATCTTTAGCTCTGATTCCCAGGAGTGAAGATAAAGAGGTTTATATCAGTTGGAGGCCTGATAAGATTTGCATATAGTTTAGAAACTATTTTAGAAATTGGAGAGTTTAGTCTAACCAAAAACTCAAGCCAGAGCCAGTCCGAGGTTCTAAATTTCGTCACGATATAGTGTACTTGCTGATTTTGGAGGAAGTCAGAGGGGCGTTTTTGGCAGCAGTCGGCCAGTTGTCTAAGCATGGGACCTGATTAGAAAGAAGGTGAGAAATTGGGATGTTCGGTAGGGCAACCCATAGACCATAAGCATCCTCGTAAATAGGATCCAATAGCCACGGGATGATTTTGAGCGGATATTGTCCAAAAAGAAACAGTGGAGAAGGTGATTTGGGATAAGTGCTCACCTAATAGAAAGGGTGTTTAAAGTTATTTCATCAAACTTTTGAGGTGAGGGAGTAATAGATAACCAAAGGTATAGTTCAGCATCTTTCCCCATCAGGGCAAGTTTCAACTTTGTGCGTGTATTGTCCAAGCTATGTTTGGTCAAATTTATCCAACGGGCGAGGTGAATAGCATTGTAATATGCTTTAAAATCTGGGAGACCGAGACCATGGGCGCCCTTGGGAATGAGGATTTTTAGGGGAAGTCTGGCCCTTTTACATCTCCAGACAAAGCTAGAGACAAGTTGATTAACAGATAGGAAAAATTAGTTGGGGAGGGGTATATGAAGATTGGTCTTTTTGATGGCGTTTTATTCCACTTTTTGTTCTATGATGATAATGCATAGTTTTTTGCCTCTTTTTTCAACGGTGGTCACTGAAGGGGTTAACTAGTGGGACAGTTTTATAGGTCGGGTCGTTCCAGACTTGGAGATACCAAATATGTGTACTTTTTTTTCATTTTTTTTCTTAAATGTATTTATTGGATTTATTTTTTTTGTTTTGTTCTTTATTTTGATTTTTTAAAAATATTTTTACAATTTTTATTAACTTTTTTTAAAAACGTTTTTACATTGTCCCAGGATGGGACATCAACTGTATGATAGATCAGCATCTGACATGCAGGGAGGAGGTGTGTTAGCCTGCTGCCATCTTGGCACCGCTCCTGGCAGTGAGAGCTGGGTGTCAGCTGTCAGAGATTCACTGAACAAGCGGCAGGTCTACAGCTGCTTCCTTGCTTCTAATTCGTGGTCTTTAGGGTGTGTGCACACATTGCATTTGTGCTGCGCTTTTTCAGGGAAGTTTTGTCACAAAACCTGATGGGTTTCCTGAGGCCTGTAAAGTGAATGAGAATCCTGAAGTCTCATGCACACGTTGCTTATTTGTGACTTGCATTTTTGATGCAGATTTAAATCTACAAGTAAAAAATGTGAGTTTTTGCCGCTACGTTTCTCCTGCCAACAGATCCTCTGGTTTCAACATCTATTTTATCAACCATGGCGCCTGGCGACAGAAGAAGACGTTGCAGGAGCAGATCCTGTTGGAGATGTGACAACAAGTAATGGATTGCTCAAATTCGGACCAAAACATAGTCTTCAGCTACTTTCACACATTTGTGTCAATTTTTACATTTGTATAAAACTAACCATTTTTCTCTCATGTGTCATCCATGTTGTCTCCATTTTTATTCTCATCGGTTTTTTAAAACTGAAGCAGGTATACAATCTGAATTTGTATTCATCCATTGACTCTTAGGATCAGTGAAAAACTGATGAAACTAAAATGGAAGTGTGAAGTACAAAATCTGTCTTCCATGTTTTATCAGCTTGAACCAGATTCTCATAGACTTTAAAGGCAGAGTCTGATCTGCTAAACTGGTAAGAATAGGACATGAGAAATGGATTCGTTTTTAAAACTGACGTGTGTATTGATCAATGAAACTGTGGGTCAGTATGATGTCTGGGAGAAAAATAAAAGAATATCCCACAGACATGTACAGTGGATGAATGAAGCCTTAAAGGGAACCACCCCTCTCAATGTTCGTCCCACCTCCACCAACCACCAGCTGCAGTTTCTTAAAAAAAAAAAAAAAAAAAAAAACATACCGCACTGTACTCGTCTTTCTCGTGCTTGCCGGTGAAGATCCACGACTGCTCCCGGTGTCTGGCATTGGCTGCGATGTTGATGTCATGTCGATGGTTCTGCAGCCAATCATAGCGCTCTATAGCTTTAAAGAGGGTATTCCAACTACACGGGCAGAACTGATGGGCTCACTAATTGCCTGCCATGCAGTCAGCGCCGCAGCCGATGCCAGACACTAGAAGTGGAAGTGGACACTCACCGGCGGACCTTGAGAAGGTTAGAACAATGCGGTTTGTTAAATATTTTTTTAACAAACTGCAGCTGGGGCCAAAAATGATCCGAAAGGGAACAAACCTTTTAAGCATATATCCAATTTTAGCATCTCCTCTTTTCCGCCAGTCACCAGTCCTTGTCCAGTAAAAAAAAACAAATGTCTATAGTCAGGGCTCTTAACTAATTCTCATGTCCTAGTGTACCACATAGACATTACATCACATCTAGCAAAACCAGAAGATTAACACAAAGAGAAGACACACATTTGAAAGACATTTATTGCTGCATTGTGCTGTGCTCCAAAAAGTGTCACATTACTGGGTTTTCTGTTCCACCAAAGATCCAAGAGGTAAATTAAAAGAACACAAGGGAGGCCTGTAAGGCATTGCCCAGCACAGCGTTGGAGGTCTTTACAAAACAGGCAAATATAATACATGTGTAAGTGAATACTTCATATGCAAAAATCTGTTTCACAAGATTTGGATTTAGCAAAACACAAGTCTGGAAGCACTGATAAGGTTTATACCAGGATGAACATACTAAAAATACTACACTATAAAAGCTATGGGAGGTACACAAGTTGCCTAATAAAATCTAGACCTATAACGTCTACATACTCTGCAGCATCTGCTCTAAAATTTGGCCGTTTTTTGATACTAAAGTATAAAATTTATAGTCTGTGTAATAAAAAATGTGTACAATAAAAAGAGCTTGCGTGAAATAGAAACATTATTAAAGAAGTAAAAGTTTGGAGAGGTCATTGCCTTCAGGCTTTCAGCTATTAGCATTGGTCAGTGCATAAATATGTGTATTAGTGCAAAGTGCTAGCTGGGGGGGGGGTTTCTACATATTACATATTTGCTGATGATGGGAGCACGTGGTATTTCTTCAGAGTCATTCGAACTGAACCCAGTTCTCGGTTGACCTTTTCTAAACGATCTTCCAAACTTTCCTGAAAATAAACAGATATAAGAAAGAGAATCAGGATGGTAGCTCGCACAAACCTAAACAGGGCAAAAAGAAAATATCTGCATTAGATTGAAGATACTGTACCTTTACACTGTGTACGTTTTATTCAGTTCCACCTGTACTATGCTATGGTGTGCCTGGTGTTTTTTTTTTTATAGCTTAAAATGAAGAGGACCTTTAACTGGATTTTTTCGATTAAAGTTGGGTAGCTCCTCCAATTTGTGCTGCTCCACTGATTTTGGAACAGCTTTTTGTTTTGTTTTTCAATGCTGCTTTGTTCCAAAATTAGTCCCTCTCCCCAGAATTAGAGGTGCAAATTTTCCATTCGACCAACTGGTCGTATAACAGAACTTCTCTGTGGGCGTCTGCTTTTTCTCTGATGATGGCCAATGAAAATAAGGCCATGCAAACAGAACTTCTGTAGCACACACCCAGATGATTGGAGGGAAAATTTGAACCTCTATTTCCATCCACTTGATTCAGGACAATATAATGAAGGAACGTCAAAGCCTTACTCAGTTGTTAAGTTTCATACGCTTAATGTATTTTTCAAGTATAGAACAAGTACCCATTAGAGTCCGTAGAGCTGTTCACGTGACCATGTTTTGTTTTTTTTTTCGTTTTTTTTTTACAGACAACTCAAATTAACTTGTGAAAAAAATGGACACTCATGAGGGCCATATTTGCTGTTCGATTTTTACTGTTCAATGGGTAGAAACTTGGATATTTTTTTTTTTGCACTAAAGAAAAACTGATGAAACACTGATGGTAAAAACAGACATATGGACAAAACATTAATGAAAATCGGATCCAGCACATTGATTGCAATAACTGCACTTTTTCACATACAACAAATAACAAAACGGACGTCTGAATGAGACTTAAAGAACACTCATCAGGAGTAATACTAAGGCCACACATGGTGGAATTTTACCATTGTAAAAAGAAAGAAGGAAGATAATAAAGCAATGAAAGAAATGAGTAGAAAACTACCTTTGTGGCTCTCATCTTCAGGCTCAGTCTACGGCCAGATCCTGGCATTCTACTAAGGGCAGCTTCAATCTGTTGGTAGATGCAATTCCACGTGTCAGAAAAACTGATGATCATTGCACATTGTCATAAAAAATCAAAACGTACAAAGCTATGTTTTCTAAAGATATTTAACCATTTTCAACTCCCCTCACATACCATTGGCAGTTTCCAGAGCATTAAATCTAGCAAAATTGAGTTTCTGACCAGAGCTGTCCCTCAATGAGGAGTGCCCACCTGGAGGAAAACCTGTTTGAGGTTACAAAAGACTTAAGACTGGACTGTGACCCTAAACATACGGTCAGAGCTATAACGGAATGGTTTAGATCAAAGCATATTCCTGTGTGTGAATGGCCCAGACACAGTCCAGACCTAAATCTGATTGATAATCTGTGGCAAGACTTGAAAATTGCTGTTTACAGACGCTTACCATCCAATCTCACTGAGCTAGGGCTAAAGGGTATGCCACACTAAACAATATCGCTAACGGGATCGCTAAAAAACGTCACTATTTAGCGATCCGTTAGCGATATTGTTCAGTGCGGCAGCTTCCAGCGACGAGCTTCTGCTGTGATCTCGCTCGTCGCTGGAATCGCTCGGACCCTATTTTCTCGTCGGCGCTCCCGCTGGGTAAGTATTTAATCGCTGTGTGGCACCTTTTCTTAGCGATTTAGCGGTACTTTTGTACCGCTAAAGTCGTTAAGAAGATCGCTAACGGCGATAGCGTCGTTAACTATATCGCTAAATGTGGCAGCATTTAGCGATATAGAAACAATCCCGCTAGCGATCGCATTAGTATGCGTCGTTATCGTGATCGCTAGCGGGATTGTTTAGTGTGGCAGTACCTTAAGTACTTGCAGCAAAAAAGTGGTTCTGCAAAAGTATTGACTCAGAATAGTGGAATACAAATAAATCTGAAAATTGTAATGTGTATATTTTAAAAATATTTAGAAAACCGTGTATAATTTCCTTTACACTTCACCAATACTTGCTATCCAATGTTGGTATAGCACATGCAATCTCAATAAAATACATTTAAGAGGGTGATAAGTCAATAAATGTGGAAAAGTTCCTGTGGTATGAATGCTTTTTCAAGGCATTGTATAAAAAAAAAATCTCAAAACATCACAACCATACAACTAAGAGGTTCAATATAGAAAGAGAACGTCCTTTGCCATCACATCGGAGTCCTATTTGTGCCAATGCTTTGCTATGGCAGCCACGGTCTAATAAGATCACCAAGTCTGCCATGCGTATGTGCCTATTAGGTTGTTTGAAACGTTCATCACTGACAAGAATAATACACTTCAATAAAGCAGTAAGGTGACTAAAGTGTGTAAAAAAAGACAAAAAAAGTAAAATAAATCTATTTCATCCAATTAAAAATCCACTTAAAAGGTCCCTAAGGGTTTCTTTAAAAAATTACATAGCATAATAGCAACACTTATATGAGGATCGTCTAGAAGATCTAGATTGAGTATTGAATCCCTACAGAGGCCTAAAAACCATGGGGGTTACACGCTCCCTGACTTGTATTTATATTATCTAGCTTGTCAATTGCGTCATTTAAAACATTAGTTAATTAGGGATGGGTCCAATAACGCAGAGGCACATCTCATGTACCTTTTGGATGGGCATACACCGTGGGCAATATTGGAAGGTTCATATAGACCACCTCAGTGATTGTTATTTGAGCACAATTTAGTAATACAAGTTTGGAAAGTAAACGTATTATGAAGTTCACAGATCAGATCGGGGAGATTCAGATATGGGATAATCCAGAGTTCCCGCACCTTCAAAATTTACAGGATCCAAGATTTTGGATACAGTTTGGAATAATAACACTTAGTCAAATTTTGGAAAGCGAAACTTTATTATCGTTTGAACAAATTCACGTAAGATTTGGAGTTTCTCATAGAGAATTCTGTAGATATCTGCAGCTGAGACACGCCATAATGTACCAGTTCCCGTATCCTAGAATGAGAATATCTAAATACCCATTGATTGGAATATTATCAACTCAAGAACCCACAGGTGTGATTTCCTCCCTTTATACCTTTCTATTAAATTCTAAAATTGCATCCACTCAGCTCGCTGTAGAAAGTAAATGGCAGAATTTAATCCCCTCTATCAATAGTGAACACAGTGGAATGACGCCCAGAGGCACATGTGATGGTGTCACCAGCTGCAAATAACAAGCTAGTCTAACTATATATTCTTCGATATACAGTACAGACCAAAAGTTTGAACACACCTTCTCATTCAAAGATTTTTATCAAAACTATGAATTAACACATGTGGAATTATATACTTAACAAAAAAGTGTGAAACAACTGAAAATATGTCTTATATTCTAGGTTCTTCAAAGTAGCCACCTTTTGCTTTGATTACTGCTTTGCACTCTCTTGGCATTCTCTTGATGAGCTTCAAGAGGTAGTCACCGGAAATGGTTTTCACTTCACAGGTGTGCCCTGTCAGGTTTAATAAGTGGGATTTCTTGCCTTATAAATGGGGTTGGGACCATCAGTTTTGTTGTGCAGAAGTCTGGTGGATACACAGCTGATAGTCCTACTGAATAGACTTAGAATTTGTATTATGGCAAGAAAAAAGAAGCCAAGTAAAGAAAAACGAGTGGCCATCATTACTTTAAGAAATGAAGGTCAGTCAGTCTGAAAAATTGGGAAAACTTTGAAAGTGTCCCCTGTTGTGGACGTGTTGGAGACAATTTCTGAGCTGAGGCTCCCTCTGGTGGTTGCTGACGGTACTGAAGCTGTATATGACAGGTCCTCCTTACCTGCCAGCGAGGACTGGCAATCAGGAGTCACTGACTGGGCTGATATAAGGGAGCTGCCTTCCCATGATCCTCGCCGGTGATCAATTGTTGTTTCCTGGTTCAATTGGAAGTCTGCTGATGTCTTGGCATCGTCTGCTACCTACAGATAAGATATTTTCTGCTTGTTTCTATTGTGTTTGCTATTTCCATTTTTGTCTGCACCTTTGTGGAGGTTAGCCGGGTCCCCTCCTGGGGCCTGTACTACTCTCTGTTTTTCAGTAGCCACTGTTATTTGTTCAATTGCTCTTTCCCTGCTTTTTGAGTGGCTGCGGTTAGCCTTGTTCACACTGAGATCTGATTTAGTGGGTGGCGAGATCGTGTGATCTCAGCATTTGTGAAATCAAAAGTGTTGGAAGTTTTGCTAGGGTTTTGCTGGGTTGCAGATAGTATTCTGTCCCGTCCTGTCCTATTAAGGCAGTGTTTGGCCCCTGCGTTTGCTCACTCTATTTTCTGCCTGCGTCTGTGTTTCGTTTTGTCTAACCGCCATTATATGTTTGGGGGCTGCCTATTCCTTTGGGGCTCTACTCCGGGGCAGTAAGCTTTCCTGTTTTCTATCTTTAGGTGTAACTAGCTCTCTGGCTGTGCCGAGGCGTCTAGGACCACCGTAGGTACGCTCCACGGCTGCTTCTAGTTGTGCGGTTAGTTTAGGGATCTGCAACCCATTAGTTTCCAACCTCTCATGTGTTCGGCTGCCTTGCTGTTTGTTCCTGTCCTCCTCAGTTACCAAATCATAACAGTCCCCAAGTGCAGTTGCAAAAACCATCAAGCGCTACAAAGAAACTGGCTCACATGAGGACCGCCCCAGGAAAGGAAGACCAAGAGTCACCTCTGCTTCTGAGGATAAGTTTATCCGAGTCACCAGCCTCAGAAATCGCAGGTTAACAGCAGCTCGGATTAGAGACCAGGTCAATGCCACACAGAGTTCTAGCAGCAGACACATCTCTACAACAACTGTTAAGAGGAGACTTTGTGCAGCAGGCCTTCATGGTAAAAAGCTGCTAGGAAACCACTGCTAAGGACAGGCAACAAGCAGAAGAAACTTGTTTGGGCTAAAGAACACAAGGAATGGACATCAGACCAGTGGAAATCTGTGCTTTGGTCTGATGAGTCCAAATTTGAGATCTTTGGTTCCACCACCGTGTCTTTGTGCGACGCAGAAAAGGTGAACGGATGGACTCTACCTGCCTGGTTCCCACCGTGAAGCATGTAGGAGGAGGTGTGATGTTGTGGGGGTGCTTTGCTGGTGACACTGTTGGGGATTTATTCAAAATTGAAGGCATACTGAACCAGCATGGCTACCACAGCATCTTGCAGCGGCATGCTATTCAATCCGGTTTGCATTTAGTTGGACCATCATTTATTTTTCAACAGGACGATGACCCCAAACACACCTCCAGGCTGTGTAAGGGCTATTTGACCAAGAAGGAGAGTGATGGGGTGCTACGCCAGATGACCTGGCCTCCACAGTCACCAGACCTGAACCCAATCGAGATGGTTTGGGGTGAGCTGGACCGCAGAGTGAAGGCAAAAGGGCCAACAAGTGCTAAGCATCTCTGGGAACTCCTTCAAGACTGTTGGAAGACCATTTCCGGTGACTACCTCTTGAAGCTCATCAAGAGAATGCCAAGAGTGTGCAATGCAGTAATCAAAGCAAAATGTGGCTACTTTGAAGAACCTAGAATATAAGACATATTTTCAGTTGTTTCACACTTTTTTGTTAAGTATATAATTCCACATGTGTTAATTCATAGTTTTGATGCCTTCAGTGTGAATGTAAAATTTTCATAGTCATGAAAATACAGAAAAATCTTGGAAAGAGAAGGTGTGTCCAAACTTTTGGTCTGTACTGTATATACAGTATATATAGATATATCGCCATTGTTTTAGTTATCACTATAGCAAATTATTAAAAGAAGCTGTCATGTCAGGTAAGTCATCAATATCAGATCGGTGGGGTCTGTGGTGTAGTCACACCTGATGCAGCTAGGGGGCACTGTGTATGCTCCTCGAGGTATGCATGGAAGCATGGTTTGGGTTGTGGTGAAGGACCTGTGATGAGGTCATGATCAGGTGACCTAACCATGTGATCCTGACCTCACCTACAGTCATGGCCGAAAGTTTTGAGAATGACACAAATATTATATTTTCACATGATCTGCTGCCCTCTGGTTTTTATGTGTGTTTGACAGATGTTTTTATCACAGACAGAAATATAATAATTGCAAACATATGAGTAACAAAAGTTTATATTGACAGAATGAGTTAATGCAGCAAGTCAATATTTGCAGTGTTGACCCTTCTTCTTCCGGACCTCTGCAATTCTCCCTGGCATGCTCTCAATCAACTTCTGGACCAAATCCTGACTGATAGCAGTCCATTCTTGCACAATCAATGCTTTCATTTTGTCACTCTTGACACTCTTAGTGCTGGATGAATATATCCCAGAGTTTTATGTCGTTCTACAACAATTAAGGAATCTGCCTCCTGACCTTTTAGGGTCATCAAAACAATACCAGACCCAATCAGAGGGTAATAAACCTTCACTCCTTATCTATGAACTAGTCATATTTATGTTAATCCCTCTGCCATAATGACAGTTCTGCTTCATGTCACTTGTCCTACCTATGCATTTTTTCTGTGCTATTTTGTGTATAAATATGTGATTCTTCAGATGTTGTATTAGTCTATGCCTGATGAAGAGACCTGAGTAGTCTCGAAAGCTTGCAATTTGTTACCATCTTTTCAGTTAGCCATTAAAAGGTATCAACCACTGAGGACTCTCAAGTCTAAATATTTTTCATTTTGTCAGAAATTTTAGGTTTTTGTTTGTCCACCCGTCTCTTGATGATTGACCACAAGTTCTCAATGGATTAAGATCTGGGGAGTTTCCAGGCCATGGACCCAAAATCTCTATGTTTTGTTCCCTGAGCCATTTAGTTATCACCTTTGCTTTATGGCAAGGTGCTCCATCATTCTGGAAAAGGCATTGTTGATCGCCAAACTGCTCTTGGAGGGTTGGGAGAAGTTGCTCTTGGAGGACATTCTGGTACCATTCTCTATTCATGGCTGTGTTTTTAGGCAAGACTGTGAGAGAGCCGATTCCCTTGGCTGAGAAGCAATCCCACACATAAATGGTTTCAGGATGCTTAGCAGTTGGCATGAGACAAGACTGGTGGTAGCGCACACCTTGTCTTCTCCGAATGAGGCGTTTTCCTGATGTCCCAAACAATCGAAAAGGGTATTCATCAGAGAAAATAACTTTACCCCAGTCCTCAGCAGTCCACTGCCTGTACCTTTTGCAGAATATCAGTCTGTCCATGATGTTTTTTCTGGAGAGAAGTGGCTTCTTTGCTGTCCTCCTTGAGACAGGCCTTGCTCCAAGAGTCTCTGCCTCACAGTGCGTGCAGATGCACTCACACCTGCCTGCTGCCATTCCTGAGCAAGCTCTGCACTGCTGGTAGCCCGATCCCGCAGTTAAAACACTTTTAAGAGATGGTCCTGGCGCTTGCTGGTCTTTCTTGGGCGCCCTGAAGCCTTTTTGGCAACAATGGAACCTCTCTCCTTGAAGTTCTTGATGATGCGATAGATTGTTGACTGAGGTGCAATCTTTCTAGCTGCGATACTCTTCCCTGTTAGGCCATTTTTGTGCATTGCAATGATGACTGCACTTGTTTCTTTAGAGATAACCATGGTTAACAGAAGAGAAACAATGATGCCAAGCACCAGCCTCCTTTTAAAGTGTCCAGTGGTGTCATTCTTACTTAATCATGACAGATTGATCTCCAGCCATGTCCTCATCAACACCCACACCTGTGTTAATGGAGCAATCACTGAAAAGAGGTTAGCTGGTCCTTTTAAGGCAGGGCTGCAATGATGTTGAAATGTGTTTTGGGGGATAAAGTTCATTTTCTAGCCAAATATTGACTTTGCAAGTAATTGCTGTTAAGCTGATCACTCTTTATAACATTCTGGAGTATATGCAAATTGCCATTAGAAAAAGTGAAGCAGTAGAATTTGTAAAAATTAATATTTGTGTCATTCTCAAAACTTTTGGCCATGACTGTATGTTATGTGTATCAAAAGGACCTGTGATGAGGTCATGATCAGGTGACTTAACCATGTGATCCTGACCTCACCGATAGGTGGGGTTACACCTATGTAATGGAGTTTGTTTTGCACCTGTGAGAGAGTGTGTGGGAGTCTGCCAGTTTGGACAGGCTTCATGTTTCCATGTGGGACATTACAGAGAGGTCTCTGTGACTGAAGAGTGAGGCTCCAGGCAGGAGCTGAAGCATGGAAGAGTGTATTGTATGTTATCATATGGTTTATGATGCAATAAACCTAAGGACTTTTGCATAAGATCGAGTCTCCTGATTTACCTCTGAAGCAGCCGAGTGAGTGAAACCTTACAATTGGTGGATGGAATGCTGGCAGCGGCCCAAGGAGCACATGTTCCAGGACTGAGAATCAGGAACCAGAGGAGGAACGGACGGTCTGTGAAAACCGTGAGTGTGACCGGTGGTCACGAATAAACTGTGCATTGATGTTTATATGTGGTGCCTCTGAAGATAAGAGGTATCTGAAGAAACTGTTAAGCAGTGGTGACAGACAGGAGTCTGTGTTGTGCTGACGGGTCAGTGAGAAACTGTTTTTTTTTCTGGGACACGTGTGAGGTGTTTGCTGTGGCTCGTGGAGTCATGAAGGTGACAAGCGGCTGGTTGTGACTCGTGGGGTCACGAAGGTGACAAGCGGCAAGACAGCGCAGCGTGCAGAGACTTGTGGTGGCAGGAGCTACAGTGACTGTTGCAGCAAGAGGTTCTGCAGCAGCCGGAGCTGCAGTGGCAGCCACAGCAGCTTGGGAGTAGCATCTGGAGGTGCTGGTTGTTGGTGGCTGCAATGGAAGCGGTAGCAGTACCACCAGGAGCTGGTGTGGTAAAGAGGACAGTGTGAACCGAGGCACACGGACTCTTAAAGGGCCAGTACACGCCCTAAGTAAAAGACACTGTCTAAGGGTACTTTGTGGACTGGGGCCTGTAAGAGCCGTGGTGTGTTCCCCAGTGATGGGTGGTGTCCCTAAAAGGGGAGGAGTCCCAAAAGGGGAGCGGAAACCCAAAACAGGGATGGTTACCCAAAAGGGGGTGGATCCCAAAAGGGGGCGGTAACCCAAAATTGAGATTGTGGCCCAAAAGGGGGTGGAGTCTGAAAAGGGGGTGGTAGCCCAAATCAGTAAAGTTGCCCAAAAGGGGGCGGAGTCCCAAAAGGGGGCAGTAACCCAAATTGGGATTGTGGCCCGAAACGGGGTGGAGTCTCAAAAGGGGGTGGTAGCCCAAAATCAGTAAAGTGGCCCGGAAGGGGCGGAGTCCCAAAAGGGGGCGGTAAATCAAAAGGGGGTGGTGTCCCAAAAAGGGGTGGCACCGGTTTCCTCAGTGGACATATCTGAGGAACAGCGGTGTGGGTGTTATACGTATTCCGCATGTGGCATAGACTTCCCGTTTGATAACAGCCCACAGGTGTGTACGGTAATGTTACATAGGGAAGGAGTCTCTGGACAGTTGGACTCAAAGAGTCAGGTGACTCTGAAAGGAACTCCGCTAGTTCTCTGTCTGACCGAGAAAAAGGTCCAGGTGTGCTGCATCCACGGGCTCATTGTGGACTATTTGGTAGACAGGGTGACGCTTGAGATGTCCACAAGTGTCGAGGATCAAGATGGCGGTATACCACCGAACGTATTGTACCCCTATGAGAGGGCACGGGACTTTGTATTTTTTGAAAATGCATGGGAACTTGATAAAGTGTGTTGTTGTTTAGAGGAGGGAGCCCCATCACAGCAGGCGGCTGTAGTGGTTCCTTGCCGTGTGAAAAGGAGGTAAACCCTAATAGCGATAGTCCCGAGCCCCAGGTGACCAGAAGAAAGTGTGGGTCAGACCAACTCGGGGACTTGGAGGTGACGAGACGTGTGACCGTGGGAAACGGTTTAGCTCTAGCGCAGGGGTCTGACACCTGTCTAGGTGGGGACGTGCTGTTCCAGGATGACAGGGGGAGTGGGAGTGACTCCTGTGCAGACTGTGACTCGACCGCAAGGGAAAGCGAGTGCAGTAAGGTGGAGCCAAGTAAAAATGGTAGATCTTCCTCTTGCCGCAGGGGCCGCGGAAAGGCGGGAAAGGCTACAGCCTCTAAGAAGAGAAATGATGAGGAAGAGTCAGGGTCAGGTACCGGTCAGGTTACTGTCCTTGATAAAGAGGCCACGTTATCTCTGACAAATCCCAGCACAGAGGTAGGGCTGGAGGTAGAACAGACCTGTAGTAGATCCACATCTGCAATGCCCGGAAAGGGTGAAATGGCTCAGTATGGTGAAGGCTCCAGGGTACCGGAGGAAGAGCTGTTGAAAGAAACCGTAAAAGAGGCAGTTGAGCAAGAAAGGGTCCTGAGACGAATAATTGAGCACAGAATGGAGGAGCTGGAGAAGGAAGTCTCTAAGCTCAGAGATCATCTGTCAGCGTGTCATAATATGAACAAGGCCCTATGGAAAGATATGGAGGTGCTCAGAGAGGCCCAGGAGAAGCATCAGCAGGAACTTCTCCGGAGGGAGGATGAGTGTTGCGGCTTGGCAGAGGAGCGAGATAAAGTTCTTCGTAAGCTCAAGATGGAGAAAGAGACTAATGCCCAGCTCCAGAAATCCACGGGAGACGAAGTACAGCAAGCAAAGTGCCACACAGATGGCCACACAAGAAATGCTGAGGTCTTGGAGAACTGCGCTGATGCTCAGGAAAAGGAGACATCGCTTTTCAAGTGTATGATAGAGGTACCCGAAGACATGCAAGAAGCTTGTGCCAGTGAGGATGTACATGAGGCCTTTAGAAAAGCGGTAGAAGCATGTAGTGTGAACTGGGTGCCAGAGATGAAACAGTTAGTCATACTGTCGACTAAGGAAGTCACACTGAAGCGAGTGGCTGTCCTGAGAGACATGCACCTACATTGTCTCCGCACAAAGCAACTGATCCTGTTGAGAAATCACGAAGCCACTCGACGTTTGGAGCAAGCAAGAAAGGCTCAAAGTCAGCTTGGATTAATGGAGGACATCATTCAAGTGCCCAGAGGTCTGGTGAAGAAAGTCATCGGAAGACTTGGGAAAATGATGCAGGAGATGGTGAATAAGTCTGGTGTGACGAGAGTCAGGATTCCGGCTGATGACGAAGTCCAGGTCGTGGGTGAAGACGGGATGGTTCCGTTCCTCATTGTCGGATCCAGGGAGAGCCTTGGGAATATCCGGATGCTCCTCGAGTATCGTGTGTCCTACCTGAGAGAAGTAGAGCAACTACGACTTGAGAGGGACCAGGTCAACAGGAACCTGCAGAAAATAGAAAGAAGATGGCCTCCACCTTCAACCCGTGGTATTGAGAGGAGAAGAGATAGAAGTAGTGATGCCTCAGTTAGCTCAGTGATGAGTGACTTAAGCAGGAGAACCTATAGTGGAAAAAATGAAAAGGACGCAGACCAGACAGGACGTATGGGTGCAAGTGAATTGCGACGCCGTACTGACCGCTGGGGAGGCGGGTGGTCTGACAGAGGGCCCGACTTAGCCAGACGGTTTGACTGGCAGAGACGACCGAGAAGGATCTCTGGTCGGGTAATAAGTGTTCAACCCCACAAGTTTGAACAGAGGGGGGAGGTATGTGGTGTAGTCACACCTGATGCAGCTAGTGGGCACTGTGTATGCTCCTCGAGGTATGCATGGAAGCATGGTTTGGGTTGTGGTGAAGGACCTGTGATGAGGTCATGATCAGGTGACCTAACCATGTGATCCTGACCTCACCTATGTTATGTGTATCAAAAGGACCTGTGATGAGGTCATGATCAGGTGACTTAACCATGTGATCCTGACCTCACCGATAGGTGGGGTTACACCTATGTAATGGAGTTTGTTTTGCACCTGTGAGAGAGTGTGTGGGAGTCTGCCAGTGTGGACAGGCTTCCATGTTTCCATGTGGGACATTACAGAGGTCTCTGTGACTGAAGAGTGAGGCTCCAGGCAGGAGCTGAAGCATGGAAGAGTGTATTGTATGTTATCATATGGTTTATGATGCAATAAACCTAAGGACTTTTGCATAAGATCGAGTCTCCTGATTTACCTCTGAAGCAGCCGAGTGAGTGAAACCTTACAGGTCCGACACCCAGCACATATGGATAGGTCATAAATATTTTCTTATTAGACAACCCCTTTAAATACCACTTAAATACCGTATTTTTCGGACTATAAGATGCACCGAACCATAAGACGCACCCCAAATTTTCAGAAGGAAAACAGGGAAAAAAAAATAATGTGTCAAATGGGGGTCCGTCTTACAGTCCGAAGTGCTCTGTGTTGCAGGGGTGCTCTGTGGGGTGGCTGTGCTGTGTGGGGTGGCTGTGCTGTGTGGGGTGGCTATGCTCTGTAGGGTGGCTGTGCTCTGTGGGGTGGCTGTGCTCTGTGGGGTCGCTGTGCTCTGTGGGGTCGCTGTGCAATATATGGTACTCACATCCCATAGCGGTGGTCCCAATGCAGCCTCCTGTGCTCTGTGGTGTCTGGCCAGCAGCGGGGCTCTGTGCTGCGTGGGGGGCTCCGCCGGCATTTCCCTCATAGCCGGACAGCCCCCCGCAGCTCCGCTGCTGCGGCCTCCTGATACATGGCCGCCAGGGGCCTCCGGTGGCGGTCCCGACAAAGTCTTCCGTGCGGTGGTGCCGGGGCAGCAGCCGGCTCTGTGCGGCAGGGGGGCTCCGCCGGCATTTCGGTCTTAGCCGGAAAGCCCCCCGCAGCTCCACTCCCTCCTGCATCTCGGTGGCGTCCTCAAACATGGCCGCTGGGGGACTCCGGTAAGATGGCCGCCGAATCTCATTCAAGTCTCGGCAACAAGATCTCTTCTCCCGAGATCTCAGGACAAGATCTCGGGAGAAGAGATCTGGTTGCCGAGACTTGAATGAGATTCGGCGGCCATCTTACCGGAGTCCCCCGGTGGCCATGTTTGAGGACGCCACCGAGATGCAGGAGGGAGTGGAGCTGCGGGGGGCTTTCCGGCTAAGACCGAAATGCCGGCGGAGCCCCCCTGCAGCACAGAGCCGGCTGCTGTCCCGGCACCACCGCACGGAAGACTTCGTCGGGACAGCCACCGGAGGCCCCTGGCGGCCATGTATCAGGAGGCCGCAGCAGCGGAGCTGCGGGGGGCTGTCCGGCTAAGAGGGAAATGCCGGCGGAGCCCCCCACGCAGCACAGAGCCCCGCTGCTGGCCAGACACCACAGGAAGGCTGCCGCCGCCACCGGGACCGCCGCCGCCACCGGATTTTTTGGTATGTTGGGACCATAAGGCGCACCCCCATTTTCCCCCAAATTTTGGGGGGAAAAAAGTGCGTCTTATGGTCCAAAAAATACGGTATATACCGTGGAAAATAGAGAAAATTCACAAAATACTTAGAACAATACCTGTTTTTTCTCTTCTGTTAACTCATCAAAAAGCCGCTCTGTGTCAGAAATAGTTTTCATCCTCTCGTTGTATGTGATTTCAGTCTCAAATGGTGGTAATAACAGAGGAAACTGTGACTCACCGCTATTTTCCGAATTAATGATAGTCTTTTGCCTCACTGGAAAAAAAAAGACCATGGGAAAAAAACAATGCATCTCAGCTTCAATATACTTACTTAAACTCTTGGCACTGCAACATTCATATTGAATTTTATATTTTTAAAGTGAACCTGTAATGTCGGGAAACGCTATTTACTTGCATATATATATATATATATATATATATATATATATATATATACAGTATATATATATATATATATATATATATATAGTTAATCTGCAGGTAAAGAAAGTTAAAATCATGTCTGCTTTCCTTAATGGAAGAATGGCTACAGAGAAAAAACACGGATTTTGGTAAAAACTTACCTGTAAAATCCTTTTCAGCGAAGGAAGGAAGAGAGACACAGTATTCATTACTGATGGGTAGGCGGAGCCCCAGATCAGGATGTTACCTCAGATCAAAAGAGTGATGACTGGCTGGCCCCTCCAGCTCGGGCTCCTCCTACTCAGCTCCAGTCGTACCAAAGCTTTTAGGAAAAGAGCCAAGATCACCAGCGGAGCAACATAACCCTTCTGAAGGAACTTCAGAGAAAAAACACAAGGATACAGGTTATGCATGCAAAGAAAGCCAAAAACCACAGAGTTCCAGGTACTACTCACGGAACCTGACTACTGCGATGAGCTGGCGATGCCGGAACAGAGCCTTAGCGCGCTGACCTCAGCCCAGATAATCGCTATCAGATAAGGGTCGCGCTGCATCTGAAAACATCAACACACTTCTGCCGTGGGAGGGTGCTGTGTCTCTCTTCCTTCCTTCGCTGAAAAGGATTTTACAGGTAAGTTTTTACCAAAATCCGTGTTTCAGCTGCAGATGGAAGGAAGAGAGCCACAGTATTCATTACTGATGGGACGTCCCAAAGCAGTTCAAAAATAAGGGTGGGAAAAACCAACAAAAGGCAGAAACCCAACAACCTTAACAACAAAGCGCAACCAGCGCTAAACACAAGTTCATCCAGAACTTTAAACTACAGCTGCCTGCAGGACCCTACGTCCGAGGGCTGCATCAGCGGAAGCACTGACGTCCACTTTATAAAACCTTGTAAACGTGTGGACAGAGCGCCAAGTTGCCGCTCGGCAAAGCTGCACTGCCGAGGCACCTTGATGAAAAGCCCACGATGAAGCCACAGCTCTCGTGGAATGGGCTCGAATCTTAATCGGGCAAGATTCACCCCGAAGGCGGTAAGCTTCCAAAATAGCTGACCGGATCCAACGAGCTATAGAATCCTTGGAAGCTCGTTGACCACGCCGACGACCTGCTGGAACCACAAACAGGGAGTCCGTCTTACGAAAACCTTGAGTAATAGATAGATAAAACTTCAAGGCCCGCACTAAATCCAATGTGTGTAAATCTCGCTCTTTCGCATTCTTCGGATCCGGACAGAGTGAAGGCAACACAATATCCTGGTTAACATGAAATTGTGACACCACTTTAGGCAAAAAATCACCCCGAGTGCGAAGCACTACACGATCCGGAAAAAACTCCAGAAAAGGAGGCGAACAAGAAAGAGCTGCCAACTCAGAAACTCTCCTCAAGGAAGTGACTGCAACAAGGAAAGCCACCTTCCAAGAAAGTAAAGAAAGGCTAGCAGAAACCATAGGCTCAAAAGGTTTATGCTGAAGAGCCTCCAAAACAAGGTTGAGCCGCCAAGGAGACACGGGTGCCTTCCGCGGCGGAAACTTACGAGAGATACCTCGGAAAAAGGAGAGCACGTCTCTATTCGAAGCAATGGTTCTCCGGAACAATAAGGACAGAGCAGAAATCTGACCTTTCAGAGTGCTAACTGCCAAACCCTTGTCTAGCCCATGCTGCAGAAAAGCCAACAGGTTGGGAATGGAAAATTTTCTCGGGTTCCGAGAGGACCCCAAACACCACGAAAAGAAGGTTTCCCAAATTTTGTGGTAAATCCTAGTAGTAGCCGGACATCTTGCAGCACGAAGGGTAGCAATGACCTCGGCTGAAAAACCTCTACGGGTCAAGATTTCGGTCTCAAGAGCCACGCCGTCAAACGCAGGGACATCAAGTCCGGATGACAAACGGGCCCCTGAGTCAACAAGTCCGGTTGAAGAGGGAGTGGAAACGGAGGTGCCGCCAACAGCGACATTATTGTCGAGAACCACACCCTTCTTGGCCAGTCTGGAGCTATCAGAATAGCTGGAATTCTCTCTAGTCTGATCCGACGCAGCACTAGAGGAAGTAAGGATATCGGCGGGAATACATAGATCAGCTCGAACTGATCCCACTGAGCCACTAGAGCATCCACCGCCACCGCCTTCGGGTCCTTGTACCTGGACATGAATGTCGGTAACTTGGCATTGGACCTGGATGCCATCAAATCCACTTGGGGGGTTCCCCAGCGAGAGCACAGTAGTGCAAAAACTTCCGGGTGGAGGCTCCATTCCCCGGGATCCATCCTTCTGCGACTGAGAAAGTCCGCTGTAATATTCTGAACCCCTGGAATGTGAATCGCCGAAATGGCTGGTACACTGGCCTCTGCCCAAATCAGAATTCGGGACACCTCTACCATGAGTCTGGAACTCTTTGTCCCACCTTGGTGATTGATATACGCGACAGCCGTCGCATTGTCTGTCTGCACTCGGACTGGCAGACCGCTCAAAGGGACCGTCCAATGTTGGAGGCAAAGGAAAATCGCCCTCAATTCCAGGATGTTGATCGGAAGAAAAGACTCTTCCGATGACCATACCCCCTGAATCCAGAGATTGTTCCAAACACCCCCCCAGCCCGTCAGGCTGGCATCGGTGGTTATAACTGACCACTTCGGAGGGAGGAAAGACTTCCCCAGGGAGAATGCCCCTGGACGTAACCACCATTCTAGAGAATCCCGCACCGCGCGAGGAATGGTGACACTGCAATCCAGCGATTGCGACTGGTTCCATCGACTCAAGATGAACCTTTGGAGAGTCCTGGAATGGAACTGGGCAAAAGGAATTGCCTCCATGGACGCCACCATCAGTCCCAGAAGACGCATACACTTCCGTAGGGACATTGCCGTTGAGGATTTCATAATCTGTACATGTCGAAGAAGACATGACTGTTTGTCTGGTGGTAGGGAAACTACCGACCGAAACGTGTCGAGATGCATTCCCAAAAAGAGAATTGTCCTCGATGGTTCCAGGGACGACTTCTCCCAATTGACCAGCCAACCGAAGTCCTTCAGAAACTGAAGAGACAAATCCCGAGCCGTCAACGCCTCCTCCTCCGAGGAAGCCACGATCAAAAGATCGTCCAGATAAGGGAGAATCGTAATCCCCTGTCTTCGAAGGATTGCCATGAGGGGCGCCAGAATTTTTGTAAAGACCCTTGGCGCTGAGGCTAAGCCGAACGGCAGAGCC
>JARQOD010000001.1:809967272-809990570 GCA_033576555.1 Oophaga sylvatica
CATGACATACAAAAAATATAAACACATGAACATACAAAAAACATTAACATAAGACATACAGAAATTAACAATACAAAGACATCCCCAATACATAAAAACAAAAATTATGACATCAAAAATATAAATAACATGACTACAAAACATATAAAAATATGAAACAAAAACATTTTCATATATGACAGAACATATAAAATAAAAATAATACAACATACACATGAAACAAACATAAGTAGAGACATACTCCCCTTTTCCCCGATCCCACGATCTTTTTCGCTCTCCCTTGCCCCCCGGGAGGAATGAGTCATACGTTCATTCTCTCAGGGCAATGTGGGGGGAAAAAATTTTCCCCCGCACCCTTGCCATAAGAAAGGGAAAATGAATTTTGATGCACTGCGGGGCCATTGCTCCTGTAGTGCATCACTGGGGGCCCTACGAGAGTGGCATCACTGATGTCCCTTCTTTGGGGGCCGTCGTGGGCCTCTTTATTATTGGACGGTCGGAAAGGGTATAGGTTTTTTTATTTTTTTCGTTTATTACAGGAGACGGGGCGTTGTTTGGGAAATCTGGGGTTTAAAATTTTAAGATTGAAACCGTGTTGTTTTTTATTTTCATTAAATTTATTTTGTGTGTTTTTTTTAACCTTTTTTTTAATATAAGTTATAATGGATAGGCGTTTATTGACGCCCTCTTTTTAACGGGCTTAATAGACCTTCAATAGCAGGTTTTTAAACCCCTTTTTACCCCATATCCCACCGTACAGGGGAGTGGGAAGAGAGGGGCTAAGTGCCGGAATTGGCGCATCGTACAGATGCGCCAATTCTGGGGCGGCTGGGTGCTGGTATTTTTAGCCAGGGGGGGCGCCAATAACCATGGCCCCTTCCTAGGCTATGAATATCAGCCCGCAGCTGTCTGCGTAGCCTTTCTGGCTATAAATTATAGGGGGACCCCACGTCATTTTTTTTGGGGGTCCCCCTATTTTAATAGCCAGTGAAGGCTAGCTGCGGGCTGATATTCATAGCCTGGGAAGATCCATGGGTATTAACCCCTTCCCAGGCTAGAAATATTGGCCCCGGCTGTCTGCTTTCCCCCTCTGGCGCAGAAAATTGCGCGGGAGCCCACGCCATTTTTTTTCCTATATTTTTTTTTATTAACTATTGCGTTATTTTGTGTATGTGTACGCGTGTGTGTCTTTAACTATTTATGTACCATTCTATCTACCTATATATCTTTCTGTCTATCTATATATCTATCTTTCTATATATATTTCTAACTATCTATTATCCATCTATCTATGTATTTTCTATCTAACTACTGGTATCTATTATCTATCTATGGCCGGCGTCACACTTGCGAGTGTGATGCGAGTAAGTCGCACGACTTTCTCGCATCAACACCCGGCACGGCCGCCCGCTCTCAGACCCGAGTGTGCGGCTGCATAGAAATACATGTATAGAAATACATGCAGCCGCACACTCGGGTCCGAGAGGCGACCGTGCCGGGTGTTGATGCGAGAAAGTCGTGCGACTTACTCGCATCACACTCGCAAGTGTGACGCCGGCCTATCTCTATCTGTGTGTGTGTAATGGAGTGTGGGTTGGACAAATGTAAAAGAGGAGATTGGACAAGAAATGACATCACAAATCTTTTTTTTTTTTTGTTAAACAACATATCTTTATTTAGCTGTAAAAACCGCATACAAAACCGCATGAGAAAAACCGCGTCAAAACCGCGCCAAAAACCGCATCAAAACCGCGCCTGCGGTTTCTGCCAAGAGGTGCGGTTTCGGCGCGGAAAAATCCGCAGGCAAATCCGCAATGTGTGCACAGGCCCTTAAACATTTGAGACACACTGTGAGGGCACAGGAAGAGTGGTTAGGAATGATATGAAGCACTGGCACTTTACATACAGTAAAGATGTAATGCTGCTATTCCCATTGGTTTCCCATCCACTTTACATTTTTGGGTCTGTGTGTTCCACACTGTCCATCTTTGTCATTTTCATTGCACCTGTGCTTATACACTGTTGTTTTAAATTATGTGTTTAATAAAATTGGTTACTTTTTTCTTTGGACTTCCCCTCTCTTTATTCTCTTTATTGTTTCTGTGACAAGGAGTGCTATGTAGCACATATAACAATTGTGGGATAAGGATCATCTTGATAAGATTTCCTCTTGCTATAACTGATAGCTAGAGTTTAGACCATGCATTCACCTTAGTTCTAAATGAATCTAACAAAGGGTCTAGGTTCAATGTTTCATATTCTTTAGGCTAGGCAGTAACACAGATTCCCAAGTATTTAAACTTGTCTACAATTTGTAACGGAGATTGTTCCACTATTGGAGAACAGGGACAGATTTATTCCAATTACCGTATATACTCGTGTATAAGCCAAGATTTTTAGCACTTTTTTTTTTTTTTTGCTGAAAACGCCCCCCTCGGCTTATATACGAGTCATTGTCCAGAAATCCATCGGGGAGGGGGCTTCCAGAAGACATAAATACTCACCCTCCGTCGCTGGATCTCTGTCACTGCATCTCTGTCCCAGCGCCGGCAGCTGACTCTGTTCAGCAGTCACGTGGTACCGCTCATTAAGGTAATGAATATGCACGTGTCTCCACTCCCATAGGCGTGGAGCGCATATTCATTACCTTAATGAGCGGTACCACATGACTGCTGAACACAGGAAGAAGTTGCAGGCGCTGGGACAGATGTGGAGGGACACGCGAGGAGGGTGAGTAGGACGGGGGTGTGAGCCATGCGGGGGGGGTTGTGAGCCATGCGGGGGCGTTTTGAGCCATGCAGGGGCGTTAGGAGCCATGCTGGGGGTTGTGAGCCATGCAGGGGGGTTGTGAGCCTTGCAGGGGGATTGTGAGCCTTGCAGGGGGGTTGTGAGCCTTGCAGGACCGTGGAGCTATGCAGACAACAGGGGGAGCCACTTATAGCAGGACAGGACGGGGAGACACGCATACCAGGACAGGGATGAGGGGACAATGCATACCCGGCTTATACTCGAGTCAATAAGCTTACACAGTTTTCTGTGTCAAAATTAGGCGCCTCTGCTTATACTCGGGTCGACTTATACTCGAGTATATAAGGTAATTGATAAACCTGACAACCTTCCGAAGTCTGGTATGACTGACATTACTGTACTGAAACAAATCCTATCTTACACATATAAAGGTTCATACCAGCATTTAATCACCACAATAACCACTTAGAAGTTGAAGCCATGATAACTCTGTGATGCATTTAAAGCTCTGTCCACATGACAATCAGAACAGAAGCTGAACTTGTTAGAAAACATATAAACGAAAGACTGAACAAATAAATGTCTCTGCTCAAGTGTTCCATAAAATTTTCTGCTCTCTTCAATCTTGATCTAAAGTCATTTCTAAACTCAGGACATGAATAAGTACTCGAGTACAGTATACAAGACAGATTACAAGCACCCAAGAAGCTTCCCTCCGAAGTAATGCCATTCGATATACAGAAACAGCTCTAAATACAGCAGGAAAAGTGATTTAAAAAAATTATTTTCATCAAATAACTGGAACACTATTATTTTTAAGATAACCATGCACAATATATGTGGCATAAGCGCCAGACACCAAGGCTCACCTGTTTTGTTCATACATCATGTCTTGTTTCCTCTCCACCTCTCTGGCTTTGTTATCAAGTGGCCGGTTAGTGACAGAGCCCTCCGCTTCAGAAGTCAGACGTTTATGGGCTGCTACATCCACATCGTATGAATTACTACTCGTGTGTAACATTTCATTACTACATGAACAAAAGCAATAATAGAGACTGTTGAAACTGTTCCCGATAGGGTCTGGAATGTTTTACCAACAACAACACAACACAGGTCTGCTTCAAGATAACAAATTAGTTTTCCTTGTAATGTTACTATATTTTGCTGATACAGAGAATCCTAATGTTACCACCTATAGCAACATTCAGCATGTCGGCAAAACAAAACAGATTTCAGGTGTACAACAGTAAGGACATAAAACTCTATAGTTCTATATTAAAAGGATTGTGCCAAGTTTGGAAGTTGTCCCTATTAATAGGATAAGAGAGTTTACGGTTTGTCAGGGGTTTTAGCAATCCCAAGAGCAGGGCTTGAAATAACCCTGTCTGAACAGAATTGGGGTCGAGAATGCGCACCTCTGCTCAACTGATTGTCGAGTGGTTGGATCCCCAGCTATCAGGCAGTTATCACCTATTCTATGGCTAAGAGATGTACCAAGTTTGGAAACTAAGGCCTTTAAATTTCAATATATTATATCAACCCCTTAAAAGGGGTATTCTCAAGCGTGAAAATTATTCACTGTATAAGGGAAATGTCATGTATAGTGTACAGTTCCTATAGCGTCTTGTGCTTGGGTGCGAGGAAAACACAGGAGACATAGGTTGAAATGAAATGACTTGTATTACTTCATACAAGCATGCTGAAAAGTTCACATAGTTTGCAGGAACAGAGTCAGGAGACACAGCAGGCCAGAGTAATTTCAAGCACTACAATAAATCTCCAAAGCAGGTTCAGGATCTCTTCTCTGTACCGTAATTCCTCTGCAAACATGGATTCACCAAACAGCAGGTTTCCAGAGTCCAAAAGTGTTCCAAGGTTCCTCAGTAGGGAATAGCTGGAGTACAAGTCCAAGGTTTCCAGGAGTCAGGTCACAGACTGACTGAGGCTTGATTCAGGAGCACTGATTGTTCAGCTGAGGCTGCTTAAGAAGCAAGAGGGAAGAATCAGGGCGGGAACATGAAAACTGGAACTCCATATTAACTGAGGGCAAGAGCTGCAGAAAGACAGAAAGCAAAATGGCCGACGGAAAACTGAGTTTCAAGGAACATGTCAACAGAGACAAAGAACCTTACATTACTCCCCCCTTAGGGACAACCTCCGGATGACCTCAGACCAGGCTTGTCAGGGTACCTCTGATGAAACTGGCGGAGCAGGCGAGGAGCATTTACATTGTTGACTGGTTCCCATGAGTTGTCCTCCACTGGGTAGCCCTGCCATTTAATCAAATATTGCAACTGATTTCTGTACAACCTGGAATCTAGAATCCTTTCCACCATAAATTCTTCCTGACCATCGACCAGCACTGGGTCAGGGCAAGGAGAAGAACGTCCAGGAAACGTATTGGGTGTTGCAGCCTTTAGTAGGGATACATGAAAGACAGGGTGGATTCTCATAGTTCTGGGCAGTTGAAGACGACAAGCAACAGCACTTATAATCTTACTGATCTTATAAGGTCCAATGTACTTATGTCCCAATTTAGACGATGGAATCTTTAATTTAAGATTTCTGGTTGACAGCCAGACCAAATCTCCTACCTTGAAAGCTGGTGCAGGTTTACGAAATTTATCTGCTGCTTTCTTGTACCTTTCCTGAGCCAATT
Source organism: Oophaga sylvatica (assembly GCA_033576555.1). Taxonomy (NCBI): domain Eukaryota; kingdom Metazoa; phylum Chordata; class Amphibia; order Anura; family Dendrobatidae; genus Oophaga; species Oophaga sylvatica. The sequence continues at coordinate 809,972,680 of JARQOD010000001.1, forward strand.
CTAGATTTTCCTTTAGAAGATCCATATTCTTTTGTAAAGAAGTGATTCTTTCAGCCACTGCCGGCAAGGGCGTATCTATGGGAAATCGAGGAAGAATGCTAGGATGATAACCTAGATTGGAGTAAAAAGGAGACTGCTTATTGGAGGCGCTCTGAGAGTTGTTATAAGAGAACTCAGCCAGTGGAAGTAGATCCACCCAATCATCCTGTAGGTGGCAGATAAAACAGCGGAGATACTGCTCCAGGGTCTGATTGGTTCGTTCTGTCTGTCCATTAGTCTGAGGATGAAAAGCAGAAGAAAGGTTTACTTTAATGTCCAATGCTGCACAGAAATTTTGCCAAAACCTTGAAGTGAATTGCACCCCTCGATCCGAAATGACTTCCGGTACTCCATGTAAGCGAAACACATTCTTAATCATCAAGTCTGATGTCTGTTTTGCAGTGGGTAAGCCGACACAAGGGATAAAATGATCTGCCTTTGTTAGACGGTCAACCACCACTAGAATGGTGTTCTTCCCTTGAGAGGTTGGTAACTCCACAATGAAGTCCATAGAAATGGATCCCCACGGGCGGGATGGGGTGGGAAGAGGTTGCAACAGACCAGTTGGTGAGGAGCGAGGTGTTTTGCATCTTGCACAGACTTCACATGAAGTGACATAGTTTAAAACATCTTTCCTGTAAGTGGGCCACCAAAAGAAACGAGAAAGAAATTCTTGTGTCTTTAGAATTCCCCTATGCCCGGCTATCTTGAAATCGTGGATGAGTTGCAATACTCTCAATCTGACTGTTTCAGGTATATACAGACGTTGTCCCTGAATCCACACACCATTCTTAAAGACAAGACTTACGTCCCTTGGGGGTTGAGCCAACAAAGAATCCGCATGGTATGCTTCCTTGATGTCCTTAAGTAGGTCTTGATTATGAATCACTCCCAGGAATCTAGAGTCAGGAAGAATAGTCTTAGGAGGAGCAAGTGGACGGGTCTCTGCTGAATGAATCCTAGAGAGTGCATCAGCCTTTCCATTGCGTGATCCTGGTCTATAAGAAATAACAAAATTAAATTGGTTTAAGAAAAGATTCCAGCGAGCCTGACGAGGAGTCAGGCATTTAGCCGACCTGATAAATTCAAGGTTGCGATGGTCTGTCAGGACGACTATTTGTTGTGCAGCTCCCTGAAGAAGGTGTCTCCATTCCTTGAAGGCAGCAATAATGGCCAACAATTCTCTATTGCCCACACCGTAGTTACTCTCAGCCGAAGACAACTGCTGGGAAAAGAAGGCACAGGGATGCAAGACATTCTTCTCACCTGTTCTCTGAGAGAGTATAACTCCAACGGCACAGTCTGAAGCATCCACCTCTATTATGAAGGCAAGCTCGGGGTTGGGATGTACTAAGATAGGTGCGGTGGTAATTTATCCTTTAAACAGGAAAATGCTTCCTGAGCTTGCGGGGTCCAGGAGAACCTAGACTGTTTCCGGGTAAGTTGGGTGATAGGTGACACTACCTCAGAAAAATTTTTAATGAAACGTCTATAGAAGTTGGCAAACCCGATGAAGCGCTGCACCTCCTTCACATTTCTAGGAATTGGCCAATCCTTGATGGCTTGGGTCTTGCTTCCATCCATACTAATCCCTTGCGTAGATAGTACATACCCCAGAAATTGAATTTCGGTCCTATGGAATTCACACTTTTCAAGTTTGATGTAGAGATGGTTTTGTCTTAGGCGTTCTAAGACCATTCTCACATGTCCATGATGTTCCTCTGTGGAGAAGGAAAAAATTAGAATATCATCCAGATAAATCAACACAAATGTATCTAGGAGATCCCTGAAGATATCATTCACGAAGTGTTGGAAAGTGGCTGGGGCGGTACTCAGACCAAAAGGCATAACTAGATATTCAAAGTGTCCATAGCGTGACTGAAAGCAGTCTTCCATTCATCCCCAGGTCTAATACGGACCAAGTTATAGGCCCCACGGAGATCCAGTTTAGAGAAAATTTTGGCATGCCGCACTCTCTCCAACAACTCAGGGATTAAAGGCAATGGATAACGGTTTCTAATAGTAACCTTATTGAGTTCCCTATAGTCTACGCAGGGTCTCAGAGATCCATCTTTCTTCTTCACAAAGAAGATGGGTGCACCTGCGGGAGATGAAGAGGGGCGTATGAAGCCCTTGGCTAAATTTTCGTCTATATAATCCTTCAAAGCTTTTAGCTCGGGCCCCGCTAGGGGGTAGATCTTACCAAAAGGTATCTCGGCTCCAGGCAATAATTAAATTGGACAATCATACGGACGGTGAGGAGGAAGCTGATCAGCGTTCTTCTTGTCACATAAATCCACATAGTCCTGGTATACAGCTGGTAGTTCAGGGACTGACATGGTTCCTTTAGGAACAGAGCAAGCTGAAACTCCTTGACTCATCTGTTTCTCCGGAAAGTGTAATTCCTTGGTCTCCCAGTTAATCGTAGGATTCTGCGCCTGCAGCCATGGTAGCCCTAGAATAATGGGAAAGTGGGGAGAAGAGATAAGCAAAAAGACATTTTCTCCTGATGATCTTTACCCATAAGGACCCTCAAAGGCTCTGTTTCTTGATCCACTGGTCCAGAAGTCAGTAGAGAGCCATCCACAGTCTCCATCTGTACTGGAGTAGCCTTCTTCACTGAACGTATCCCGTTTCAGAGCAAAGGAGATATCCATGAAATTTCCACTTGCTCCTGAGTCGATCATAGCAGAGCTAGACACCCAGACTGAGTCAACCCAGAGTTTGATGGAAAGGAAGCAATGAGAATTGTTTCTTTTACAACTCAGCTGGGACACCGCTGAGGAAACTTGAAAAATTGCAGCATTTATACCGTCATCGTCCCCAGAACTAACAGAGTTTAAGTCCGAGAAATCAAGATCTCTTGCAGCAGATCTCTCTGGAGCCTGAGGCTCGGACATGACAGAGCTCCTCTCGCAACACTCACAGTGAATGACTGCTGCAGTAGTCTTACGAGAACGGCTGGGGCAGTTTATAATGAAGTGCCCTGACTTACCACAGTAGAAACATAGATTTTCCTTTATACGATGTTCTTTGCGTGCATCACTAACCCGTCTTTGTAAAGAGTCCACCTGCATGGGTTCAGGTTCTGGTTCCCTTGTGATCCTACTCAAAGGTTCCTTAGCTGAGGAGGGAGGTAGTAAAAGGTTAGTGCGATTATTTTCGAACCATCTCTCTTGTTTGCGTTCAGTCAGATGAGCATCAATACGAAAACAATAGTTAATAAAGTCACCTAATGCAGTGGGAGGGTCGGCACGAGCAAGTTCATCCTTAATCAGTGGAGACAACCCTTTCCGAAAAATAGATTTCTTAGCGGAAGTGTCCCAAGTGGTATCAAGAGCCCATCTCCTGAAATCCAGGGCATATTCGGCTACTGAACGCTTACCTTGGCGCAAAGTTAACATGGCTGCTTCAGCTGTTGCACCTCGATTGGGGTCATCAAACACCTGCCCCATGGCTGAAATAAAAGCATCAAGGTGATTCAAACAATCATCCTCAGTCTCAATCAGAGGGTTTGCCCACATCAAAGCCTTATTGGTAAGCAACATGATTATAGTAAGCACTTTGGATCGTTCAGTGGGAAATTGTGAAGCATGTGCAGAGAAAAATAAATTGCATTGATTAATAAATCCCCTGAATTTCTCACGTTCACCGCCAAAACGAAAAGGAGGTAATTTGGAGATCCCAGAACTCGGGGTTATGGCAGGAGCCTGGGCTCGTTCCTCTAGAGCCTCAATCCTGGCTCGCAATTCCTGGGTAGTCTGTCCAAACACTTGCAAATTATGATTAGTGAGGTCCTGTAGGCTTGCAAAACGGGTTTGTAAAGTCTGTACATCTGAAAGGATTGTATCAGTCACTAAGCAAAGTTCCTTTATGCGGGCCTCCATCTTCCAGATCTTTTAAGGCAGAAGTGCTGGAATGGTTGTGAGAAGTCACAACCACTGTCATCACATAAGGTATTTAAACGGACATCTGATATCCACAGTCACAGCAGACACGGCTTTCCCAGACCCAGCAGACACTAAACATTGGCTCCTGAATCTTGTCATGTATAGTGTACAGTTCCTATAGCGTCTTGTGCTTGGGTGCGAGGAAAACACAGGAGACATAGGTTGAAATGAAATGACTTGTATTACTTCATACAAGCATGCTGAAAAGTTCACACAGTTTGCAGGAACAGAGTCAGGAGACACAGCAGGCCAGAGTAATTTCAAGCACTACAATAAATCTCCAAAGCAGGTTCAGGATCTCTTCTCTGTACCGTAATTCCTCTGCAAACATGGATTCACCAAACAGCAGGTTTCCAGAGTCCAAAAGTGTTCCAAGGTTCCTCAGTAGGGAATAGCTGGAGTACAAGTCCAAGGTTTCCAGGAGTCAGGTCACAGACTGACTGAGGCTTGATTCAGGAGCACTGATTGTTCAGCTGAGGCTGCTTAAGAAGCAAGAGGGAAGAATCAGGGCGGGAACATGAAAACTGGAACTCCATATTAACTGAGGGCAAGAGCTGCAGAAAGACAGAAAGCAAAATGGCCGACGGAAAACTGAGTTTCAAGGAACATGTCAACAGAGACAAAGAACCTTACAGGAAAACTTCCCAATAGTTTGGGGTCTGACTGTCAGAATTCCCACCGATCCTGAGAACAGGAACTCAGAAGAGCACCATCTGAATGGAGCACTGATCGATAATGCAGCTTGCCACTCTATTCATTCCTAATGGGACCACTGGACGTAACCGAGCGCAGCGCTTGGATGGTCTTCAGCACTCCAAGAATGAATAGGGTGGTAGTGTGCATGATCGTCCACCACTTTTCTCAGGATTGGCGAGGGCCCCAGCAGTTAGGCCTTCAGCTGTTGGGAAGTTATCCCCCTAATTCATGTAAAGGGGATACATTCTAAACCTGAGAATACCTCTTTTCACAATTTTTTATTTTTTTTCTTCCCCTTCTTCCAAGAGCCATAACTTTATTTTTCCGTCGACATAGCTGTATGAAGGCTTGCTTTTCTGTTGTACAAATGGTAGTTTTGATAAAGCTACCATTTGTTTTACCATACCATGTATTAAATAATAGGAGAAGAAAACCCAAGCACTGTAAAATGGTAAAAAAACTGCAAATGTACAGTGGATACAGAAAGTATTCAGACCCCTTTAAATTTTCCACTCTTTGTTTCATTGCAGCCATTTGGTAAATCCAAAAAAGTTCATTTTTTTTCTCATTAATGTACATTCTGTACCCCATTTTGACTGAAAAAAAAATGTAGAAATTTTTGCAAATTGAAAAAGAAAAACTGAAATATCACATGGTCATAAGTATTCAGACCCTTTGCTCAGTATTGAGTAGAAGCACCCTTTTGAGCTAGTACAGCCATATGTCTTCTTGGGAATGATGCAACAAGTTTTTCACACCTGGATTTGGGGATCCTCTGCCATTCTTCCTTGCAGATCCTCTCCAGTTTCGTCAGGTTGGATGGTGAACGTTGGTGGACAGCCATTTTCAGGTCTCTCCAGAGATACTCAATTGGGTTTCTGTTAGGGCTCTGGCTGGGCCAGTCAAGAATGGTCATAGAGTTGTTCTGAAACCACTCCTTTGTTATTTTAGCTGTGTGCTCAGGGTCATTGTCTTGTTGGAATGTGAACCTTTGGCCAAGTCTGAGGTCCAGAGCACTCTGGAAGAGGTTTTCATCCAGAATATCTCTGTACTTGGCTGCATTCATGTTTCCTTCAATTGCAACCAGTCATCCTGTCCCTGCAGCTGAAAAACACCCCCATAGCATGATGCTGCCACCACCATGTTTCACTGTTGGGATTGTATTGGGCGGGTGATGAGCAGTGCTTGGTTTTCTCTACACATACCGCTCAGAATTATCACCAAAAAGTTCTATCTTCGTCTCATCAGACCAGAGAATCTTATTTCTCATAGTCTGGGAGTCCTTCATTGTTTTTTTTTAGCAAACTCTATGCGGGCTATTATATGTCTTGCACTGAGGAGAGGCTTCTGTCGGACCACTTTGCCATAAAGGCCCGACTGGTGGAGGGCTGCAGTGATAGTTGACTACCTCTCTCATCAAGGCTCTTCTCCCAAGTTCATTTGACTTCATGATTCTCATTTGGTCTGACATGCACTGTGAGCTGCGAGGTCTTATATAGACAGGTGTGTGCCTTTTCAAATCAAGTCCTATCAGTTTAATTAAACACAGCTAGATTCCAATGAAGGCGTAGAACCATCTCAAGGAGGATCACAAGGAAATGGACAGCATGTAACTTAAATATGAGTGTCTGAGCAAAGGGTCGAAAAATATTTAGAGTTGAGAGTCCTCAGTGGTTGATACCTTTTAATGGCTAACTGAAAAGATGGTAACAAATTGCAAGCTTTCGAGACTACTCAGGTCTCTTCATCAGGCTAGACTAATACAAAATCTGAAGAATCACATATTTATACACAAGCAAAGGGTCTGAATACTTATGACCATGTGATATTTCAGTTTTTCTTTTTTAATAAATTTGGAAAAATTTCTACATTTCTGTTTTTTTTTCAGTCAAGATGGGGTGCAGAGTGTACATTAACGAGAAAAAAATGAACTTTTTTGAATTTACCAAATAGCTGCAATGAAACAAAGAGTGAAAAATTTAAAGGGGTCTAAATACTTTCCGTACCCACTATAGGAATGTATTTTATGGTGTTCATTGTGCTGTAAAAATGACCTCACAAGATGATTTTTCAAAGTCAGTACAAATACGCAATATCAAACTTTCATTATTTTTATGGTGGAAAAAAAAATAGGAAGTTTGAAAAAAAAAAAAAAAAAGCCGAGAAAGTGATTACTGTGTGAAGCTTAATTGATAGCTTCCCACAGAAATCAGTTCACTTCAGGTCAGCGGGGACTCCCTCTGACGTCACTGATACTGTGCGGTGTCCCCGCTGACCTGAAGTGAACTGATTTCTGTGGGAAGCAATCAATTAAGCTTCACACAGTAATCACATCCTCTCCTGTCGCCAGGAGAGGAAGTCATTCATTCAGGAGCTTTCAGCTCAGCAGGCAGCATTACTTGCGCTGCTTGGCTGAAAGCTAGTTAACCCTTTGTGAAGGATTACAGCGTGGGAGGTGACAGATCGCCGGATAGGTAAGAATAATGTTGCTTTTTTATTTTATTTTTATTACAGGACATCAAGGGAATCGAGGATTGTCAGTAAAATAAAATATGGTCTAAAACTGTGTGTTTATTTCATTAAAATTATTTTTCATTAATGTGTGTGTGTATTTTTTAATCATTTCATATAATAGGATTAATAATTGAGAGTTGTTTAATTGACAACTCTCAATTATTAACCTGGCTTAAAGTCACCTTTCAATAGCAAGGTGGCTTTAACCCATTATTAACCCATTCGCCAAAGTGCCAGAAAGGGCGAATCTAATTATAGATTTGCCTTTTCTGGGGTGGCTGGGGGCAGATGTTAGTAGCCAGGGGGTGGCACAAAATAAATGCACCCTCTCTAGGCTAATATTATCTGCCCCCACTTGCTGGCTTTGTCTGTCTGGTTGAGAAAATAGGGCGGGAGCCCACGCATTTTTTGTCAACGAATTTACACCTTTCATTAACCCCTACATGTGTGAAATTTTGCACACATACACTCATGTAATTGTTATTGAAAACCAGATATCAAACTACATGAAATGACATGGTTAACTGTATGTAAACCATGTGTCATTTCATGTCGGGTCTGTAATTTCACAAAAGCCGGCAATTGAATTAGCAGCTATTTTACTATGTAGAAGTGTATGACCTATATATATATATATATATATATATATATATATATATATATATATATATATGTCACAATGACATGTATATATGTATATATACAGTACTGACCAAAAGTTTGGACACACCTTCTCTTTCAAAGATTTTTCTGTATTTTCATGACTATGAAAATATGTCTTATATTCTAGGTTCTTCAAAGTAGCCACCTTTTGCTTTGATTACTGCTTTGCACGCAGAAAAGGTGAACGGATGGATTCTACATGCCTGGTTCAAACCGTGAAGCATGGTGGAGGTGGTGTGATGGTGTGGGGGTGCTTTGCTGGTGACACTGTTGGGGATTTATTCACAATTGAAGAGGTGAGTGGTCCAGCTCACCCCAAACCATCTCAATTGGGTTCAGGTCTGGTGACTGTGGAGGCCAGGTCATCTGGCGTAGCACCCCAACACTCTCCTTCTTGGTCAAATAGCCCTTACACAGCATGGAGGTGTGTTTGGGGTCATTGTCCTGTTGAAAAATAAATGATGGTCCAACTAAACGCAAACCGGATGGAATAGCATGCTGCTGCAAGATGCTGTGGTAGCCATTCTGGTTCAGTATGCCTTTAATTTTGAATAAATCCCCAACATTGTCACCAGCAAAGCACCCCCACATCATCATATTACCTCCTCACGGTGGGAACCAGGCATGTAGAGTCCATCCATTCACCTTTTCTGCGTGCAAAGCAGTAATCAAAGCAAAAGGTGGCTACTTTGAAGAACCTAGAATATAAGACATATTTTCAGTTGTTTCACACTTTTTTGTAAAGTGTAATGTATAATTCCACATGTGTTAATTCATAGTTTTGATGCCTTCAGTGTGATTCCACAATTTTCATAGTCATGAAAATACAGAAAAATCATTGAATGAGAAAGTGTGTCCAAACTTTTGGCCTGTACTGTATGTATTCTATGTGTGTAAATGTATTCTTTCCATTCTTTATTAAAGCTGTCAGTGTGATTTTACAGTATAGCCGGGGATGAATTAGCAGCTATTATACTATGTAGAAGTGTATGACCTATATATATATTATTTGCTTTTTGTGTACATTTTTTTTTTACAATGTGATTTTTACATGACTTTTTACATAGAGATAACTGCTCTATGTAAAACGTCATGTTAAAATCGCATTGCATACAGATGGAAAACGGATGGAGCGATTAAAAATCGCATACAAATCGCATGACAATTGCATATATTCGGACCGTTTTTTCCATCCAGAAAACGGACAGTTTTTTTTCCACAAATGGGTATGAGCCCTATGGCTGGTCTTCATGGGGTAGATCTCACATGGCAGACATAGAAGCTTTCAGAAGGCCCTGGCTATCATAGTAACCGATCAGCATCCTATCATCAGATCGCACAGGGAGCCAGTGGCTGTCAGAAGTTACAGCTGCCATCCTGAAGACTTTTAAATGCCGCTATGACGCTTTTCAGATCCAGTTGCATCGGTTACTGCAGGGTGGCAGACATGTAACTCAGCCAATACATGCACTGTATGATGCAGGCTCAGGTCTATAGCCCATGCCATACAAGGATAGCGCTTGGCCACCATACATGGACAGTGGTTATCACTACATAGATAAATATCATTAAAAACAAGACAAATACACAGACACAAGAAAACCGTATGATAGTGAATTAAATAAGTGGCTAAACAAATGTATAAATACACATGTACCGTCTTATAGGTTATATTCAGTGCGCACAGCAATGAAGTGCAACAAGCACTATGGTTTACATGAGAGTAGATAGCAACTAGGAAACCTGTCTAGTGAAAAAAAGAACAAAGTAAAAGAAGCAAATTAGCTAATGAGAATCACACTGAGCAGCATACAAGTACAGGTAAAAAATACAAACTTCGGGGTGGTTGTGAGTCCCTGTTATTTATTTTTATGGTACAAGCTACCAATCACGGTGTCATCTGATTCCCCATTAATAACTGAGACTTCCAACCACTTAGGTGATATCGCTGGAAAAACGCAGCAAGGTATGTTGGTGCGGCAATCTCAGCATACCAATTTGTATTTTTACTTTGACCCTTATTGGCTGTTTTGATTTTACTTTGTTCTTTTTTTCCACTAGACAGGTCTCCTAGTTGCTATCTACTCTAATGTAAAGCATAATGCTCATTGAACTTTATTTAATCTATAAGGTGTTTGTGTACTTGATATCTTATATAGAATGGTGAATGCGTCTTTCTGTCTGAGGAAGGGATGGGCGCAGCGCCTGCGCAGTGTGGCGCTGGTGTCAGCGAGTGCGCATACCACAATACTGATTTCTTGCATTAATTTAATAAAATGGAGCTGGAGTCAGCACGTGCGCATACCATGATCTCCAGAGCCATTTTATTGAAGACACTGTATTTTCAAATTAGCAGAGTATCTTCACAAAAATGGGGCTGAATAGCGCAGTATGCGCACGCGCTGACTCCGGCATCATTTTATTGAAGAATTCTACTAAAACATAGCAGTGCGCACGCGCTAGCCATTGCCATTATGCCTATGGCTGGCGTGTGCGCACTGCTATGCTGGTGTTGTAGCACATTACTTCAATAAAATATCGCATACCGCGATCTCTGGTGCCATTTTATTGAAGACACTGTTTAAATGTACCAATTCAAATGCTCGCCATCCGGGTGCAGAACGGGTTCAATAGCAAGTAACTTATAAGGGTATGTGCACAAGACATCTCTTAGGGCAGCGGTTCTCAACCTGTGGGTCTCGACCCCTGCGGGGGTCGAACGACCAAAACACAGGGTCGCTTAAAGGAGCCGGCGGCTGCAGCACTGTAGTGACAGCTGCAGCCGCCGGCTTCATTAGACATCGATGCTTACCTTCCGTCGCTGTGTCCCTGTCGGCCGCTTCCTCCTGGCAGTGTGGTGACGTAGTACCGCTCATTAAGGTAATGAATATGGACGTGACGCCACTCCCATAGGCGTGGCGTCCATATTCATGCCCTTAATGAGCGGTATTACGTCACCGCTAGGCACAGGAGGAAGCTGCCGTGGCCGACAGGGATGCAAGGGACCTGCAGCGACGGAGCGAGGAGGGTAAGTATGATGGGGGGGAGGGGACGGGGGAGCGGAGCCATGTATACAGGATGGGAGGGGGAGCGGAGCCATATATACAGGATGGGAGGGGGGCGGAGCCATATATACAGGATGGGAGGGGGAGCGGAGCCATATATACAGGATGGGAGGATGGGAGCGGAGCCATATATACAGGATGGGAGGGGGAGCGGAGCCATATATACAGGATGGGAGGGGGAGCGGAGCCATGTATACAGGATGGGAAGGGGAGCGGAGCCGAGTATACAGGATGGGAGGGGGAGCGGAGCCATATATACAGGATGGGAGGGGGAGCGGAGCCTGTTATGATTTGGTAGCTGAGGAGAGCAGGCAAAAAAGGAAATACACCAGAGAGGTTGGAATCTATGGGATTGCAGTACCCTGACTAACCACCACAACTAAAGGCAGCCGTGGAGCGTACCTACGTTGGTCCTAGACGCCTCGTCACAGCCTGAGAAGCTAACTACACCTAAAGACAGAAAGAGGAAAACTATCTGCCCCGGAGCAGATCCCCAAAGAACATAGAAAGCCCCAAAACAAGTAATGGCGGTTAGACAAGAGGAAATACAGACACAGACAGAAAATAGTATGATCAAAGTTGGGGCCCAAACTTCCTAAATAGAAAAGGATAGGAAGGACACTTACTGCAATCCCAAAAAACCCTGAAAAGTACCAACTCTACTAATTACAAAAACACCTGAGATCACACGACCTGTAAGGTTCTTTGTATATGTTCTTGAAACTCAGTTTTTCCGTCAGCCATTTTGCTTTCTGTCTTGCTGCAGCTATCTTGCCCTCAGTCAATATGGAGTTTTCAGCTTTCATGTTCCCGCCCTGATTCTCTCCCTCTTGCTTCTTAAGCAGCCACAGCTGAGCAATCAGTGCTTCTGAATCTAGCCTGCAGTGAACCTGTGACCTGACTCCTGGAAGCCTTGGACTATGTACTCCAGCTATTCCTACTGAGGAACTCTGAACACCTGTGGACTCTGGAACCCTGCTCTTTGAAAGATCCACGTTTGCATGGACTTACGGTAACAGAGAAGAAGATCCTGAACCTGTTGTGGAGAGTGATTGCTGAGCTTAAGTTACTCTGGCCTGCTGTGTCTCCTGCTTCTGTATCTCCAAACTGTGTGACTATTTTTGCCACTTGTATGAAGTAATACAAGACCTTCTATATCAAACCTGTGTCTCATGTATTTTCATCGCACCCAAGCACAAGACGCTATATGAACTGTACTACATACATTACTAGATTCAGAAGCCAAAACGTTAGTGTCTGCTGGGTCTGGGAAGGCTGTGTCTGCTGTAACTGTGGATATCAGACGTCCAGTTGTACTTTCTGTGATGACAGTGGTTGTGACTTCTCACAACCATTCCAAGTGAGCAATTCCCTTAAGTTTTTTTTTTCTGCAGTGTTACCACGGGTAAACACTATTGTTTTTTTTTTTTCTCTTCCCTCTTTTGTGTCTGCTGTAACTGTGGATATCAGATGTCCGGTTGAACTTTCTGTGATGATAGTGGTTGTGACTTCTCACAACCATTCCAGGTGAGCAGTTCCCTTAATTTTTTTTTCTCTTTGCAGTGTTACCACAGGTAAACACTATTGTTTTTTTTTTCCTTTTCTCCTCTCCTTCCAGTACTCCTGTCTTAAAAGATCTGGAAAATGGAGGCCCGCATAAAGGAACTTTGCGGAGTGACTGATAATATCCTTGCAGATTTACAGACTATAAAAACCCGTTTTACAAACCTACAGGACCTCACTAATCACAATTTGCAAGTGTTTGGACAGACTGCCCAGGATTTGCGAGCCAGGATTGAGGTTCTAGAGGAGCGAGTCCAGGCTCCTGCCGTAGCCCCAAGTTCTGGGATTCCCAAGTTGCCCCCTTTTCGTTTTGGCGGTGAACGTGAAAAATTCAGGGGATTTATTAACCAATGCAATCTGTTTCCCCACTGAACGATCTAAAGTGCTTACTATAATTATGTTACTTACCAACAAGGCTTTGATGTGGGCAAACCCTCTGATTGAGACTGAGGATGAATGTTTGGATCATCTTGATGCTTTCATTTCAGCCATGGGGCAGGTGTTTGATGACCCCAATCGAGGTGCAACAGCTGAAGCAGCCATGTTAACTTTGCGCCAAGGTAAGCACTCGGTAGCCGAATATGCCTTGGATTTCAGGAGATGGGCCCTTGATACCACCTGGGACAGTTCCGCCAAAAAATCTATTTTTCGAAAGGGGTTGTCTCCACTAATTAAGGATGAACTTGCTCGTGCCGACCCTCCCACTGCGTTAGGTGACTTTATTAACTACTGCATCCGTATTGATGCTCGCCTGACTGAACGCAGGCAAGAGTGATGGTTCGAAAGCAATCGCACTAACCTTTTCCTACCTTCCTCCCCAGCTAAGGAACCTTTGAGTAGGATCACACGGGAACCTTGAACCCATGCAGGTAGACTCTTTACAAAGACGGGTTAGTGATGCACGCAAGGAACATCGTTTTAAGGAAAATCTATGTTTCTATTGTGGTAAGTCAGGGCACTTCATTATAAACTGCCCCAGCCGTTCTCGTAAGACTACTGCAGCACTCATTCACTGTGAGTGTTGCGAGAGGAGATCTGTCAGGTCCGAGCCTCAGGCTCCAGAGAGATCTGCAGCACCAGATCTTGATTTCTCGGACTTAAACTCCGTTACTTCTGAGGACGATGACTGTGTAAACGCTGCAATTTTTCAAGTTTCCTCAGCGGTGTCCCAGCTGAGTTGTAGGAAAAACAATTCTCATTGCTTCCTTTCCATCAAACTCTGGGTTAACTCAGTCTGGGTGTCTAGCTCTGCTATGATCGACTCAGGGGCAAGTGGGAATTTTATGGATGTCTCCTTTGCTCTGAAACAGGGATACGTTCAGTGAAGAAGGCTACTCCATTACAGATGGAAACTGTGGATGGCTCCCTGCTGACCTCTGGACCAGTGGATCAGGAAACGGAGCCTTTAAGGGTCCTTATGGGTAAAGATCATCAAGAGAAACTGTCCTTTATGCTTATCTCTTCTCCCCACTTTCCCATTATTCTAGGGCTACCATGGCTGCAGGCTCAGAACCCTACCATTAACTGGGAGACCAAGGAATTACACTTTCCAGAAAAACAGATGAGTCCAGAAGTTTCAGCTTGCTCTGTTCCTAAAGGAACCATGTCAGTCCCTGAACTACCAGCTGTATACCAGGACTATGTGGATTTATGTGACAAGAAGAACGCTGACCAGCTTCCCCCTCACCGTCCATATGATTGTCCAATTGAATTATTGCCTGGAGCAGAGATACCTTTTGGTAAGATCTACCCCTGGCGGGGCCTGAGCTAAAGGCTTTAAAGGATTACATAGACGAAAATCTAGCCAAGGGCTTCATACGCCCCTCTTCATCTCCTGCAGGTGCACCCATCTTCTTTGTGAAGAAGAAAGATGGATCTCTGAGACCCTGCATAGACTATAGGGAACTCAATAAGGTTACTATTAGAAACCGTTATCCATTGCCTTTAATCCCTGAGTTATTGGAGAGAGTACGGCATGCCAAAATTTTCTCTAAATTGGATCTCCGTGGGGCCTATAACTTGGTCCGTATTAGACCTGGGGATGAGTGGAAGACTGCATTCAGGTCACGCTATGGACACTTTGAATATCTAGTTATGCCTTTTGGTCTGAGTACCGCCCCAGCCACTTTCCAACACTTGGTGAATGACATCTTCAGGGATCTCCTAGATACATTCGTGGTGATTTATTTGGATGATATTCTAATTTTTTCTAATTCCACAGAGGAACATCATGGACATGTGAGAATGGTCTTGGAACGTCTAAGACAAAACCATCTTTACATCAAACTTGAAAAGTGTGAATTCCATAGGACCGAAATTCAATTTCTGGGGTATGTACTGTCTACACAAGGAATTAGTATGGATGGAAGCAAGACCCAAGCCATCAAGGATTGGCCAAGTCCTAGAAATGTGAAGGAGGTGCAGCGCTTCATCGGGTTTGCCATCTTCTATAGACGTTTCATTAGGAATTTCTCTGAGGTAGTGTCACCTATCACCCAACTTACCCGGAAAGAGTCTAGGTTCTCCTGGCCTCCCCAAGCCCAGGAAGCATTTTCCCGTCTGAAAGATAAATTTACCACTGCACCTATCTTGGTACATCCCAACCCCGAACTTGCCTTCATAATAGAGGTGGATGCTTCAGATTGTGCCGTTGGAGCTATACTCTCTCAAAGAACAGGTGAGAAGAATGTCTTGCATCCCTGTGCCTTCTTTTCCCAGCAGTTGTCTTCGGCTGAGAGGAACTACGATGTGGGCAATAGAGAGTTGTTGGCCATTATTGCCGCCTTCAAAGAATGGAGACACCTTCTTCAGGGTGCTGCACAACAAATAGTCGTCCTGACAGACCATCGCAACCTTGAATTTATCAGGTCGGCTAAATGCCTGACTCCTCGTCAGGCTCGCTGGAATCTTTTCTTAAACCAATTTAATTTTGTTATTTCTTATAGACCAGGATCACGCAATGGAAAGGCTGATGCACTCTCTAGGATTCATTCAGCAGAGACCCGTCCACTTGCTCCTCCTAAGACTATTCTTCCTGACTCTAGATTCCTGGGAGTGATTCATAATCAAGACCTACTTAAGGACATCAAGGAAGCATACCATGCGGATTCCTTGTTGGCACAACCCCCAAGGGACGTAAGTCTTGTCTTTAAGAATGGTGTGTGGATTCTGGGACAACGTCTGTATATTCCTGAAACAGTCAGATTGAGAGTATTGCAACTTATTCACGATTCCAAGATAGCTGGGCATAGAGGAATTCTAAAAACACAGGAATTTCTTTCTCGTTTCTTTTGGTGGCCCACTTACAGGAAGGATGTTTTAAACTATGTCACTTCATGTGAAGTCTGTGCAAGATGCAAAACACCTCGCTCCTCACCAACTGGTCTGTTGCAACCTCTTCCCACCCCGTCCCGCCCGTGGGGATCCATTTCTATGGACTTCATTGTGGAGTTACCAACCTCTCAAGGGAAGAACACCATTCTAGTGGTGGTTGACCGTCTAACAAAAGCAGCTCATTTTATCCCTTGTGTCGGCTTACCCACTGCAAAACAGACATCAGATTTGATGATTAAAGATGTGTTTCGCTTACATGGAGTACCGGATGAGGTTATTTCGGATCGAGGGGTGCAATTCACTTCTAGATTTTGGCAAAATTTCTGTGCAGCATTGGACATTAAAGTAAACCTTTCTTCTGCTTTTCATCCCCAGACTAATGGACAGACCGAACGAACCAATCAAACCCTGGAGCAGTATCTCCGCTGCTTTATCTGCCACCTACAGGTTGATTGGGTGGATCTACTTCCATTAGCTGAGTTCTCTTATAACAACTCTCAGAGTGCCTCCACTAAGCAGTCTCCTTTTTACTCCAATCTAGGTTATCATCCTAACATTCTACCACGATTTCCCATAGAAACGCCTTTACCAGCAGTGGCGGAAAGAATCACGTCTTTACAGAAGAATATGGATCTTCTAAAAGAGAATCTGGAATCGGCTCAGGAAAGGTACAAGAAAGCAGCAGATAAATTTCGTAAACCTACACCAGCTTTCAAGGTAGGAGACCTGGTCTGGCTGTCAATCAGAAATCTTAAGTTAAGGATTCCATCATCTAAGTTGGGACATAAGTACATTGGACCCTATAAAATCAGTAAGATTATAAGTGCCGTTGCTTGTCGTCTTCAACTGCCCAGAACTATGAGAATCCACCCTGTCTTTCATGTATCCCTACTAAAGGCTGCAACACCCAATACGTTTCCTGGACGTTCTTCTCCTTGCCCTGACCCAGTGCTAGTCGATGGTCAGGAAGTATTTGTGGTGGAAAGGATTCTGGATTCCAGGTTATATAGAAATCAGTTACAATATTTGATTAAATGGCAAGGCTACCCAGTGGAGGACAACTCATGTGAACCAGTTAATAACGTTAATGCTCCTCGTTTGCTCCGCCAGTTTCATCAGAGGTACCCAGACAAGCCTGGTCTGAGGCCATCCGGAGGTTGTCCCTAAGGGGGGAGTAATGTAAGGTTCTTTGTATATGTTCTTGAAACTCAGTTTTTCCGTCAGCCATTTTGCTTTCTGTCTTGCTGCAGCTATCTTGCCCTCAGTCAATATGGAGTTTTCAGCTTTCATGTTCCCGCCCTGATTCTCTCCCTCTTGCTTCTTAAGCAGCCACAGCTGAGCAATCAGTGCTTCTGAATCTAGCCTGCAGTGAACCTGTGACCTGACTCCTGGAAGCCTTGGACTATGTACTCCAGCTATTCCTACTGAGGAACTCTGAACACTTGTGGACTCTGGAACCCTGCTCTTTGAAAGATCCACGTTTGCATGGACTTACGGTAACAGAGAAGAAGATCCTGAACCTGTTGTGGAGAGTGATTGCTGAGCTTAAGTTACTCTGGCCTGCTGTGTCTCCTGCTTCTGTATCTGCAAACTGTGTGACTATTTTTGCCACTTGTATGAAGTAATACAAGACCTTCTATATCAAACCTGTGTCTCATGTATTTTCATCGCACCCAAGCACAAGACGCTATATGAACTGTACTACATACATTACACGACCTCTACCACCTAAATTAGTTCTCTGGTGTAACAAAACTAAACAGCAGCCACTGAAAAAACTGGAAAAGGCAAATGAACAAACAACAGTGGCTGAACTAAACTGAGAGGAGCACAAGCCCTCGGAGGGGACCCGGCAGACCCCCACAGAAGTGCAGGACAAAATGCAAAAAGCAAGCACAAAAAAACTAAAAGAAGAAAATGTCTTATCTGTTAGCAGAAGATGCAGGCACGAAACAGCAAGCTACAAAGTGAACAGGAATCAAAGATGAGACCAGAACAATTGATCACCGGCAACCCTGATGGGAGGGAACCTCCCTTATATAAGACCAGTCAGTAACACCTGATCGCC